>CM050443.1:27725106-27736374 GCA_027562315.1 Costus pulverulentus
AACAACCTGAATAATAACCATGCCTTTATAAACACAAGAGTTTATTACATGATACTTATACAATCCCAAGGCCTCAAACATTAGCCTTAAGGGCATACCCCAACAATATGGTCTTTGTGGACTTGTTTGGTAAATCATTGGCGCATATGGCTAATGGGAAAAGGTTTATGGTAAAGTCTTGGAGACTTTCCTTATATCTAACCCTAACTACACTCCCCCCCCCCACCCTAGCCGCATATCTCATCATGTAATGTGCCTATATGTTGTTCCTTGCCGCCCCTTCCTTGCAATAATAACATCAATCATATGCGAGAGCACTTGAAGGAGGTGTGAGCAAGCAATCAAGGGTAAGAGAAAAAGGACATTGGCGCAATCTCTTCCATAGCCGCAAGCTACTTCTTCTCCATCTCCAATTGGTGCAAGAAGGACTAGTACTTGGCGGCATATTCTTCCTCATCCTTCTCATTGGCACATCTTCCCAAGAGGTAGTGCAAGTGGTGTAGAAGGACTCTAAGGTGTGGATCTTCTTCCCGAGGCTAGCACCGAGTGTGGAAGAAGAGGACTCGAGGATCCGTTGTGTGTGAGACTATAGAGGGCGCATGCTTGGGCTCCTACATCGGCATCGTTCTTCATTGCTTTGAGGTACTTTCTCTTTACATCGTGTCGACCCCCTCGCAAGCATCAATCTTCTAGGTTTTTGGGACCGGTCCATTTTGGGGATTTGCTTCTGTTGTGTACTTGTATTAAAATTTTAAAATCCCTGATGTTTCCCAAGACTCCTAAGCATACTCTCAAGTGCTCTGTTGACACTTCTGTCTGACCATACGTCTGGGGATGATCGGCAGTGGAGAATTTTTGTTTTGTTCCTATGAGTTTCCACAAAGTTCTCCAAAAGTGATTGACAAATATAGTGTCCCTATCATATACAGTATAAAAGGGGTACCATGAAGTCTAACTACTTCCTTAAAGAATAGGCAGGCTATATAGGAAGCATCAGAAGTTTTACTGCAAGGTAGGAAATGTGTCATTTTTGTAAACCTATCTACAACCAAAAAAATAGAGTCATGCTTAGCTTGGGTTCTAGGCAAACCTAAGATGAAATCTATACTTAAGTATTGCCATGGTGCTCTAGGAATGAGGAGAAGTGTGTATAACCTATAATTGTGTTTTTTAACCTCAGTGGTTTGACAAGTTTCACAATGTCTAACTACCTTGGCTGCATCCTCGTAGAGGTTCAGCCAGTAAAACTATTCCTCCGCCAAGGTTTGGGTTTTCTCTCGTATGTGTTATCCAGCAAATCCACCTCCATGGATTTTCCAAACTAGGAATTCCCAGATAGAAGTCTTGGGCACACAAAGTGTTAGACCAAGAAATAAACCCATCCCTAAGGGTGTAGAGGGAATGTCTATGGGCATCTAAACTCAAATCATGATATACAGCAGAAAAATCAGGGCAATCAAAATATATAGACTTCATACATTCAAAGCCAATAAGTTCAACATGTAACTTTTTAATAAGCAGATTAACGCTACTCAAAGCATCAACTACCTTATTCTTAGTTCCAAATTTATGTTTAAGTACAAATGTACACTGTTGAAGGTACTCTACCCTTTTAGCATGTCTACAGTTAAGCTTCTTCTGAGCATTTAGAAAGACAAGACCTGATGGTCACTATGTGATGCAGGAGCATCTTCAAGGGATTAGTTATGTTCAACATTTCCTGCATTTGGACTCATTTACATTTTAGCAGTTAGACATTTACTTCCAGCACTTAAACTTGTCTATGTCATATTTGGTTCTACCTAGTCTTGTTGGTCATAAGACTAGTTGGTAGAACAATTTTGTAAGTGTTACATTTCTGTTTTGGATGTTGTTAAGTTGCAGTTAGGATCTTAGCCTAGGATTTACTTTCAAATCTTTGTTTTTATTTTGTAGTGATTGTAGTAGGATGTTTAGCCTAGGAATCTCTCACATGTAATGACACTTACATGGCGCCCGGATCACCCAATCACATGTTCAAGGTATTCTCAAGGTTGACCTAAATTCAAATTCTGGTCAACACAATGACAACATCTACAAGGGCCCAGCTCATGTGCAACCTCAGTAAGTAACAATCAAATCCAGCCACATCAGCTCAATGCAACATCAACAAGGATCATGTTCAAGCCCAGCCGGAAAGCATTGGGTCCATAAGCCCAAATCTAGCCCAGCCAACATAGATCAACGCTAGCCTGCATCCAAAATGCTACTGAGCCAATGACAAGTTGAACCAAGAGTGCAAACTACTTGCATGTGCAAGGAATATATTCTCAGCCACTCTCCACCGCCAGCCTGACCACTCATAGGACTTCAAAATTCCAACCATATCAGAATACCAAATGACCATTTCAAAATATGAATGGTGGGTGTAAGGGTTTAAAGACCATGTAGATTTTCACTTATACAAAGTGGATGGATTTTGGAAGAAAACTTTGAGTTAGCAGAAGCTGCATGTTGAGGGAGTGCTGGAAGGCCCCATGTGTTCTTTGAGGGTGAGCCGGAAGGCCCCTTGTGTGTTCTTGAGGGTGAGCCTTTGGCCCCTCTTTCCTGCTTCCTTGAAGGTGAGCCGGAAGGCCCTTCACCATCCTCTTCTTGCTGAGCTGCTACTTGCCGAGTCCCTTGATTTCCTGGTGAAGTTGAAAGTTGTTGAAGCTTGTGTTTGCGTGGAGTTGAGGGAGCTGAAAGGAGTTGGACTTCCACCCCAAAGCCAGCTGCGAGGACAACAGCCCCTATTTGCTGGACAGTAGAAGAGGGAACTTGGCTCCCTTCGCTAAAAGGGGGCCTCAGGTGTCAACAATCCATCTCCCTTCATATCTTTAATCACATGATAAACTCCTACTCTCATTAGGAATCTAGCTTGTAATTTAGAAACCATCTTTAAGGAGCCACATACCTAAGGGATATTCTTGGGCTTAAAATCAATCCTTCATCACTATGAAAGGTGAACTCACTATGGATGAGATAGCGCCTAAAATGCCTAAGAGTCTAGACCACAGCATATAATTCTTTATCATAATTCGAGTATTTTTGCTTTGCATCATTTAGCTTTAAACTAAAGAAAGCAATAGGGTGACCTTCTTAGTTGAGGGTCCCACTTATGCCTATGACTGAAGCATCACAATCGACTTCGAAGACTTTGCTATGTCCAGGAGCCTTAGAACTGGGGTTGAGGCCATTCTAGTCTTGAGTTCACTAAAAGCTCTACTAACAAATTTGGTCCAAGCAAAATCACCTTGTTTCATGCAACTAGTGATTGGGGCAACTATGAAGCTAAAATTCTTAATGAACCTACTGTAAAAGGTACGTAGGCCATGAAAACTCCTAACTCTAGTAAGGCTCTTAGGTTCAGGCCAATCTAGGATTGCTTGGACCTCAGTAGGATCAGCTTGTAAACCTAATTCAAAGACAATGAACCCTAGGAAGACAACCTTATGAGAGAGGAAAGAGCACTTTTTAAGGTTGATGTACAGCTTATCATTCCTAAGTAGGTCAAGGGTCTTCCTTAAATGTTCTAGGAGTTCTTCCTTAGTCTAGATCAAGATATCATCAAAATAGACTACAATGAATTTACCTATATAGGGTCGAAGCACTTGGGTCATTAGGCTCATAAAGGTTGAGAGGGCATTAGTTAGTCCAAAGGGCTTGACTAACCACTAATATAGACCATCCTTTATCTTGAAGGTGGTCTTCCATTCATCCCCTAACCTTATCCTCACTTGGTGATAACCACTCCTAAGATCTAATTTGCTAACCATTTAGATCCTAGAAGGAGGTCTAGCATGTCATCTAATGTAGGGATAGGGACCTATAATTCACAGTGATTTTGTTGATAGTCCTATAGTCAATACAAATGCACCAGCTTCCATCCTTCTTTAGTGTTAGAAGGGTAGGAATTGCGTAAGGGCTTAGGCTTTCCCTAATATATCCCTTAGATAGAAGGTCATTTACTTGTTTCTTAAGTTCCTGGTGCTCAGTGGGGCTCATCCTATAATGGGGCAAGTTGGGTAGGGTAGAGCCTGGGACAAGGTCTATGGTGTGTTATATGTCCCTAAGGGGTGGTAAGCCAGTAGGTAGTTCTTCTAA
This sequence comes from Costus pulverulentus, assembly GCA_027562315.1. Classification (NCBI taxonomy): domain Eukaryota; kingdom Viridiplantae; phylum Streptophyta; class Magnoliopsida; order Zingiberales; family Costaceae; genus Costus; species Costus pulverulentus. The sequence continues at coordinate 27,729,229 of CM050443.1, forward strand.
GGTTAGCTCACTATAGTTTGAGAGGAGAGTTTCAATTTAAGGGGGTGGCTTGTCCTCTATATTAGGGTTAGGTTCATTGAATACTAGGGAGTAGGGTTGGGATTCCTTAAATTCCCTCGTGAAAGCATGGGGTCGGATGGGCTGAATGGAGGGCTTGCTAGGTTTGGCTTCCTCTATCTTACCCTTATTGGTTGAAGCTCTAAGTTCCTTGGGTAGGGTAGGTTTTAACTTAATCTCCTACCCATTATGGCTAAAGACATAAGTATTGGTGCGATCATAGTCGATAACATCCATGTCATATAGCCACGGGTGACCTAGAAGGATTTGTGCGACATCCATGGTGATGACATCGCACTAGATCTATCCTTGGTAGATGCTGAACGAAAGGGGCACAAGGCATCTGTGGGTTACGGGTACACTGGATTGGTTGACCCAAGAGATGCCATAGGGGTTTGGGTGTGGCTCTAACTTCAACTTTAGTTTAATTACAGCTACATGAGAAACAACATTAAGACTGCTTCCTCCATTGATTACTACCTTATACATGTGGCCATGGCATTTGGAGTAAGTATGGAAGATGCTTGTCCTTCTCCGATCCTTAATAGGGATTGGCTTTACTAAGTTGCATCTAACTACCCCTAAAGTGTTGTGGGCAAGCTCATCACTATCATAGTCTTAGAATTATACTTCTTGTAAGTTAGGATCTTGATCTAATTCTTCTTCTAGGATTGCCTCATGTTCTAAGGAATCTTCTTCTAAGAGGAGAACTTTCTTAGGACAGTTTCTCACTAAGCGTCCAGGCTTTCTACAACTATGGCAGATAACTCTACTTGGATATGGGGCCTAGGTTGGTCTTGGTCTAGGTAGGCTTGAGCTAGGGGAGTTGGTTGGTGGAACTCTAAGGAAGGGTTTATGGGTTGAAGACTCTCTCCTAGTTTTCATTTCTTTCTCAACCTCTATAGCTCTTTGGTAGGCTACCTCTGAGCTATTTATTTGGTAAAAAGTTAGACCTCTCTTGATGTCAGGTCTAAGGCCTCTCTTAAACCTACTCAAGGTAAGGCTTGGGTCTTCAATGATTTCACACCTAAGGAGAAGTTCTTCTAGTCTAACCATGTAATCTCCTACAGATAGGCTGCCTTGGGTATGGTTGCTCAGTTGGTCAAGAAGCTTGCTTCGAAAGTACAGAGGGACGTACTTTTCTTTCAACAGAAAACGCATCTCATCCCACCTCTCAATGGGATAATTAGTGGTTCTCTCTACACTAGTCTAATATATTCTAGCAAGGACCTTCCAATAGGCACTTAGTCAACTTCACTTTGCTTTGCTCGGGTATTAGGCTCCACTCAAAATATTGTTCAAGTTTGGTGATCCAATCTATGAACTCTCTAGGGTCTAAAGTTCCACTAAAAATGGGAGGGTTCAACTTGATGGCACGGTGCACATCCTTATCCCTATATCTTGGGTTGAATGGAGGTTGGACATGGTATCCATCCCATTCGGTTGATTGAGGGGTAATCCTAGGGTTATAAGTTGGTTGCCTATTCAAGGTTGTCACAACCTTAGATAATAACAATCTATGATAGATAATCATAAAACATAATTTTCGCAAGGATCGACAATCAATACTAAGTTCTAATCCCTTGAACAAGAAAACAAGTGATAAAATGTCATCACCTAAGTTGCAACAGAAAAATATCCATTCCTTCAAAGTCTTTTACCCAAAAGCAAAGTAGAGTCATACAATCCAAAATCCAAGAGCTAAACATACTATCAACATAAACCATTGTAATCAAATTTCAAAACTAATAACATTCTCATCACAACAAGTCACATTACAAACTCCTTAATACGAGTCTTTTATGGAACATACAATGTTTCCAAGATTACAAAATTTCATGATTTAGCCAAAACACCAAAATGTGCTTCCAACAATTTCATACTTCTGCCCACAATGCATAGTCAAGCTAATCTGCAGTATGGGTTAGTGCAAACAAGAATGAGCATAAATTTGCCCAGCAAGTTACCCCAAAGGCTAAGGGAAACGAAACAAAAGAGAATAAACATATCAATGAAATAGTTAACACAATAAAGCAATAATGAAAGATAACGAAATTCCCTTTAGCACATAATTTATGTAAGGAAAGCAAGATAGTAACATATTCCCCATGGATAAGTCATTTGAGTCATGAGAAGTCATTGGTCATTATTGAACATTCATATTATAAGTAGTCACGGGTCATAGGTGTGCATTCATATTATGAATAGTCATGGATCATAGATGTGCATTCATATCATGAATAGTCATGGATCATAGTTGTGGGGGAGACAATCAAAATTTATAATTCCTTCCACGTTTGGAAGTTGAACCCATCCTCGTCAGGAAAGAGCAAACAAAGTCTAGCAAGAGCATCTTAGGGTTCTTCATGCACATAGATAGTGGGATTCAAGCGGTGGCTCCCATGAATTCAAGAGATGGCCCCCACCCTTTTTAGGGGTGTGGCACTTTTCTCCATATAGCACTTTGCTCTACAACTATCACGTTGTAGTAGGATTCAAGTAGTGGCTCTCATGAATTCAAGAGGTGGCCCCCACCTTTTTAGGGGTGTGACACTTTGCTCTATGTAGCACTTTGCTCCACAACTACCATATGAGAAGTGGGACTCAAGAGATGACCCTCACCTTTTTAGGGGTGTGGCACTTTGCTCCCAACAACACCTTTAGATAGAGGGATTCAAGAGGTGGCCCCCACCTTTTTAGGGGTGTGACACTTTGCTCCACATCCATCCACATACCTCTCATTTGGGTTCATACAAATTCTCCCCACAATCTAAATTTCATAAGAAGAGCAATAAGACAATGAGTTTGAGAATAACATTAGAAGATATAACATGAATCATTGGACAAACCATTTGTCATTCAATTAGGCACATAGAGATTTATAGGGCATAACGTGTCATAAGTTCCATATAATGTATTAGAGTTCATGCCATGAGAGTAAAATCATAATTTAAGGCTTGGAAATGAATTTCATAAATGATCTTGCTACTTCAAGAACGATTTCAAGCTCAAAACACAATACCAGCCTTAGTGGTAAGCATTTAACCAAAAACTAAGCATATTTGTTTATCAGATTGTGACCTATGTTTCAGGTTAAATACCTAATCGAAAATAGATCATATGATACTCAAAACGAAGCTCTCTGAGTCTACTTTCCAATGAAACTGAGTTTATAGGATTTGGAGTTATAATCAGGGAGATATGAGGGTTCAAACACATAAAGGTCAGGATTCCATATTTCCAGAAAACAGATTCGTATATCAGAATTACGACATATGTTTCAAATCAAATAACTAACAAAAAATAGGAAATATAGTAGTCAAAATGAAGCTCTCTGAGCCTACTTTCCAATGAAACTAAGTTTACAAGATTTTGAGTTATAATCAGGGAGATATAAGGGTTCAAACACAGAAAGTTCAGGATTCTAAATTTCTAAAAAATAGATTTCATAAGTTAGATATCAATACCGATTGCAACTCGAATATACCTCGGATGGGGTCGATATCATTTTCAAATCAAAGCTAGGTGAGTCTAGTTTCAAATGAAATCGGTTTGGTATGATTTGGATCTGTAGGTCAGGAGAAAATCGGGTTAAAGCACAACAAAGTTAGGTTGGCGACTACAAATCTCAGCAGAACAAAATTTCAGAACCATTACACATATTCAAATTCGACTCCATAGACCTGAAAACATATGATCTAAGTTCCAAATCAAAATCATAAGACACCAGCAAACGAAGTTATCTAGAGCATGAAGGAAAAACCAGATTTATCAAAAACCAAAAATAAGATTACTTGTCGTGAGATGGTATTTCCTATCTCAACTTATTCCTCCCACCGGCAGCTCCCCTAGGGCTTCCTTCCAACAATGCATGATCAGCCCCCATTCACGATTTTCCTTTACCAAAATACTATTCTTCAAGGCTTAGTTGGCAAGTTTTTCCAAAAATACCCCCTTTAAGACTCCAACAAGGACATTCAAGCTCATAATACAAAGATGTCGTCATCACTATAGAAAATTTCAAGATTTCAAGCATGCTGAATTGATCAAGTGATATGATTTACCAAACTCATTATTTCCATATCATTATAAGGGGTTCATAAATTTTAGGGTATTACATCCCTCCCCCCTTAAAAGAACTTTAGTCCTCTAAAGTTACATTGCCTTGATTATCAAAAAAATGTGGATTGATTCTTTTCATGTCTGCCTCTAATTCTCAAGTTGGCTCTTCAATTGAGTGATGCTGCCAAATAACCTTCACAAGTGGTATAACTCGGTTCCTCAAAATCTTTTCCTTCCTATCAATAATTCTTATGGGTCTTTCAACATAATGATGGGGGCAGGGACCACGAACCACGAAGGTACAAATGGAGCCTACGGTTGCCATAAACAAAAAAACTCGGAGGCCCATGAATAAGCTAGCAAGGCTCATTCCAAAGGCTAGCTCAAAATAATGGGAAGAACTACTTCAATCACTCCAAAAGAAGCCCATGACTTTCAAGCCCAAGAAATTGCCAAAATGTGACTTGCATCCATGGCTAAGGAAACAAATTATGGGACAATAATCAGCCAGCCAAATTGCGGGATCGCATCAAACGCACGTCGACACAAATCTTCCTCGCTGCAAAGAAGGAAGGCTCAACATCTCTCCCTGCTCATCTGGCTCATCTTCATCACTGCAAAGGAAGCCCCAACGTCTCTCTGCAGCCTTTCAAAGAAGGAAACATCAACATCTCTTCAAGCTTCATCTATATGTATCTCTTCACGTATGCATCTTTGTAACCGAATTTGATGAATGAAATAGTGTTTCTTCCAATGGAATCGGATGCTTCCCATCCTCTTCCCTCTGAGTTGCTTGTGTCACCTAGCTTTCCCCTCTTCCCCTTCTCTCCTTCTAACTCTCCGGCTCGCTGCAATCATCCGCACAACTCAGCCAACTTCCAGATTTCTGAAATTTTGGAAGCTCGCCGCCGACGATCCACCGGCCGGATCTCCACAAGACTTCGGCCACAACTCCTCCTTCCCCTTACGAAGCTTCAGCCGCTGGCATCACTCCATCCTCCTCTCCGATCTCCGAAATTGAATGGCCGACCCAAACCCCTATTTCCGCCCAGCTTCCGCCTCAGATCCGCCTTTCATCATCGATCTACTCTGTCCGGCCATCTTTCAGCCCCAAAGTCCGGCCACATCCTCTCATCTATGATAACAACATCCACTTGTAGCAGGTTTAGATTTCGTCCACCATCCGGCGAACGGCGACCGTGCCTGCCACTCACGCACATCCCCTGTTTCCGCCGAGCTTCCGCCTCAACACGACTCTTCCGCGCGATTCTCCTCCAATCAGCCACCATCCACCCGCTAACTCTGGCCACATCTGCGCCAGCATAACATGGATCTCCATATGTAACAGGTCCGGCGATCGGTCACCACCGGACAAACGCCGATGAGTCCTCCGCTCCCGTGCAACATCCCCTATTCCAGATTTCCCCTCTGCAGGCTACTTGAGTCTCCTGTTTGCTCTTCGTATTAATCTGTCTAGCCTTCTTGACGCAGGATTTTAATGCACTCTGACAAGCCTCCACCTCCATTCTTTGGTGCTAATAGCAAGCCCGAATCTTGTTCTTCCCGATGGAGTAGTTCGATGAAACCCAGATTCATCAGATCTTCCTAAGACACCTTGGAACTTTTGATATCTGATACATTCCTACATCTGTTTTAAAACTAATCGGATTAGTGTTTTTTTTGTGCAGGTGCTTTAAGCAATTGGTGGAGCAAAAGTCCAGAACCTTGGCGTGACTACTAAGTACACATGTTGTTATACCACTTGGACAAGTATACCCGACTTCAAACTCATCAGATCAACATAGGAGACCTGCCAACTTTTGAATTATAATACAAATCCTGCAATTGTTTGATCGAATATTCTAATTAACTTACTTCTTGCAGATATTATAAATTTCTGACAGATAATCACCGTCTAATATTTATGTCATTCAAAAGAACTAGTTTTGTTCTACGTGCTAGTTTAATTGGTTTGAGTTTTTGATGTATGGATTTTTTTCAAGGCATAACAACTTATCGTAACTGATTAATTTTCTTACCTGGATTTCTGGCTGTTAAGAACATTGACCTTTATATCGTTTTCTGGTTTGCACAACACGTGTCTCCACCCCACATCAGTTTGGTATCAGAGCAAAGGTTGTGAGCAACTCTTGTCTGCCCACATGATCCTTGCTTTGTTATTTGCATAAAAAAAAATGTTAGTTTTGTTTTCATGTTTTGTTGCTTTGCATGTTAGCTAATTTTTATTTGTTACAAAAACAAAATTGCTTGCATTGAACAATTTAAAACTGCATTTGAATTTTTGCAAACCTCCTCAAATTCTGCATGTGCTATCTTGATATTGCAATCTCAGTTTTATGAATTCTGCAGCAACCAGACCAAATTCTGCAGCAACCGGACCATTAAATTTCTGAGATTCCAATTTCATTTTAACCTCACACGTACTTGATCTATTTCAAACTGCAGATTATTTAATGCAACTATAACTGAGTTTTATATATGCTGAATTCTACATTTTATTCTGAGTTTTAAAATATGGTTTTCAGCCTTGTGAATTTGAAGTTTTCAGCCTGCTTACTGCATTTAATTTTTGTCAAACTGTAGCTTGGATAACACCAACATATTTCTGTTTACAACATCCATAAGTGCTGCATTGATTATAACTATAAATTCTGCACTTGAATGCTGAATTTTCCAACCTGTTTTCAGCCTAGTTTCTGTTCTTAATCAAATTGCAATCTTCAACGAGCATACTTTCTGCACATCCATATGCTGAAATTGATTTGAATTGACGCTGATATACTATTTTCTACCAGCTGAAGTAGTATTCCTGCATTGCACTTCAACAATAGTTATTCAGCTTATCAAGTTTCTTTTGTCATCGTGCGCTATTTTAACGCAAGTGAATTAATTTTTCATTGGAAAGCTTACAAAAGAATCACCCTTAGACTTGAAAGTTTTACTACCATTGTTTGGTGTAATAAACATAAGGGTAGAACAGTGTTAGACCATATAGTTAGTTTTAAT
>CM050443.1:27736474-27763028 GCA_027562315.1 Costus pulverulentus
ACCCAACCACACACCGAGACTAAGATTCAGCTAAATCCTTTAGGTGACTTGAACCTAGAAGACACCAATAAACAAGATGACACCTCAAACTATGAACACATAGGGACATCCCAATTCGAGCCTAAGTTAAAACTTGAGCCTAAAGACATTAGGCTAGACTTAAACATAGAGGATACAAAAGAACAACCTGAACCCTTAGAACAAATGTCCCTAGGAGCTCAACCCTTAAATCCCTATGAAACAAGTTATTCTCAACGTATAGAACTAGAACTCCTTGAGCAACTTGAGCCTACTCAAACCATAGACAATGAAAACTTAGGCCTAAACCAACTTGATCTTAGTGCGTCCAAGGAAGTTCACCCACTTTCCCAATCCAAAAACATAGGAAATGTGTCTCTAGATAGCTATGAACCTAATCCTATAGACTTCATTGAGCTTGACCAATACTTAGGGGATAAAATACCTGAAGCTATAGACAACCCTAAACCTCAACTCTTAGGTCAACCTCAACCTATTGACAAAGCAGAATTGCACCAAGACCCATTGAACTCTAAGTCTTGCCTCTTAGGTCCTTCTACCCATACCCTTAAACCACCTTTAGAGTCAACACAACATAAAATAATTGAAAATAATTCTGCTATGCCTACTTTTCAAATTGAGCATATTGATTTCATTACTCCAAGCAACTTAGATGCTAGAATTCCTTATAGCAAGTTTACTAATGAATATGGTCGAGAAAGGGAATTCAATGCAGGTATCCCTAACTTAAATCTTGGACAATGTAGAATGACTCTTGCCCCTCCAAAACTTCTTCACCACCGCAATAACAATTCTTCGGGGAAGAATTTTTTCACCCGGGGAGAATTGATGGGGGCAGGGACCACGAACCACGAAGGTACAAGTGGAGCCTACGGTTTCCATAAACAAAAAAACTCGGAGGCCCATGAATAAGCTAGCAAGGCTCATTCCAAAGGCTAACTCAAAATAATGGGAAGAACTACTTCAATCACTCCAAAAGAAGCCCACGACTTTCAAGCCCAAGAAATTGCCAAAACGTGACTTGCATCCAGGGCCAAGGAAACAAATTATGGGACAATAATCAGCCAGCCAAATCGAGGGATCGCATCAAATGTTCCTCGCTGCAAAGAAGGAAGGCTCAACGTCTCTCCTTGCTCATCTGGCTCGTCTTCATCGCTGCAAAGGAAGCCCCAACGTCTCTCTGCAGCCTTTCAAAGAAGGAAACGTCAACGTCTCTTCAAGCTTCATCTATATGTATCTCTTCACGTATGCATCTTTGTAACCGAATTTGATGAATGAAATAGTGTTTCTTCCAATGGAATTGGATGCTTCCCATCCTCTTCCCCTCTGAGGTGCTTGTGTCACCTAGCTTTCCCCTATTCCCCTTCTCTCCTTCTAACTCTCCGGCCCACTGCAATCATCCGCACAACTCAGCCAACTTCCAGATTTCCTTAATTTTGGAAGCTCGCCGCCGCCGATCCACCGGCCAGATCTCCACTAGACTTCGGCCACAACTCCTCCTTCCCCTTAAGAAGCTTCACCTGCCGGCATCGCTCCATCCGCCTCTCCGATCGCCGAACTTGAACGGCCGACCCAAACCCCTATTTCTGCCCAGCTTCCGCCTCAGATCCGCCTTTCATCATCGATCTACTCTGTCCGGCCATCTTTCACCCCCAAAGTCCGGCCACGTCCTCTCATCTATGATAACAACCTCCACTTGTAGCAGGTTTAGATTTCGTCCACCATCCGGCGAACGGAGACTGCGCCTGCCACTCACGCACATCCCCTGTTTCCGCCGAGCTCCCGCCCCAGCACAACTCTTCCGCGCGATTCTCCTCTGATTAGCCACCATTCACCCGCTAACTCCGGCCACATCTGCGCCACCATCACATGGATCTCCAGATGTAATAGGTCTGGCGATCGGTCACCACCGGACGAACGCCGACGAGTCCTCCGCTCCCGTGCAACATCCCCTGTTCCAGATTTCCCCTCTGCAGCCTACTTGAGTCTCCTATTTGCTCTTCGTATTAATCTGTCTAGCCTTCTTGACGCAGGATTTTAATGCACTCCGACAAGCCTCCACCTCCATTCTTTGGTGCTAATAGCAAGCCCGAATCTTGTTCTACCCGATAGAGTAGTTCGATGAAACCCAGATTCATCAGATCTTCCTAAGACACCTTGGAACTTTTGATATCTGATACATTCCTGCTTCTATTTTAAAACTAATCTGATTAGTATTTTTTGTGCAGGTGCTTTAAGCAATCGGTGGAGCAAAAGTCCAGAACCTTGACGTGACTACTATGTACACATGTTGTTATACCACTTGGACAAGCATATCCGACTTCAAACTCATCAGATCCACATAGGAGACCTGCCAACTTTTGAATAATAATACAAATCCTGCAACTGTTTGATCGAATATTCTGATTAACTTACTTCTTGCATATATTATAAATTTCTGACAGATAATCACCATCTAATATTTATGCCATTCAAAAGAACTAGTTTTGTTCTACGTGCTAGTTTAATCGGTTTGAGTTTTTGATGTATGGATTTTTTTTCAAGGCATAACAACTTATCATAACTGATTAATTTTCTTGCCTTGATTTCTGGCTGTTAAGAACATTGACCTTTATATCATTTTCTAGTTTGCACAACACGTGTCTCCACCCCACATCACATAAGATTGGTTTTCTTCAATCTAAATAGGCTCATGCTCAATGATATGCGACGGATCATGATGATACTTCCTCAACATAGAAACATGGAACACATTATGAATATGAACCAAAGATGGTGGTAAAGCAACTCTATAAGCAATTGAGCCAACCCTTTCAAGAATTTGAAAAGGTCCAATAAATCTTGGGCTTAGCTTCCCTTTCTTCCCAAATCTCATAATACCTTTAGAAAGAGAAATCTTTACAAAAACATGATCACCAACTTGAACTCAAGTTCCCTTCTTCTATTGTCTGCATAATTCTTTTGGCGGCTTTGACATACTTTTAGTTTATTATTTATCACATGTATTTTCTCGTTGGTCTCTTGCACTGCATCTGGGCTTAAGAGTCATCTATCACCAACTTCTTCCCAACAAATAGGAGTCCTACACTTCCTCCCATATAAAGCTTCATAAGGAGCCATTTAAATACTTGAATAAAAGCTGTTATTGTAAGTGAATTCAATAAGAGCAAGATCCTTATCCCACTCTCCCTTCCAATCCATGATATAAACCCTTAGCAAACCTTCAAGAGTTTTGAATGGTTCTTTCTGATTGCCCGTTTGTTTGAGGATGATAAGTTGTGCTAAATTTGAGTTTGGTTCCCAAAGCTTCTTGCAGTCTCTTCCAAAATCTAGAAAGGAACCTTGAATCCCTATCAGGTACAATTTCAACTAGAACACCATGCAATTTCACTATTTCATTTATGTACATATTAGAGAGTTTATCAAATAAGTATGTCATTCTGATGGGCAAGAAATGTGCAGATTGTGTTAACCTATCAATAATAATCCAAATAGTATCACGATTTCTAGAAGTTCTAGGCAATCCTGAAACAAAATCCATTCCAATGCTTTCTCATTTCCATTCAGGTACCTTCAAAGGTTGAAGCAAGCCACCCGGTCTTTGATGTACAACCTTAACCAATTGACATGTTAAATATTTGGAAACATACTATGCAATATCATCCTTCATACCACTCCACCAAAAAGTTTTCTTCAAGTCTTGATACATCTTAGTGCTACTTGGGTGAATATAATACTTTACTTGTGAGATTCTTACAATATGCTGGCCTTAATTTCAGAATCCTTAGGAATACACATTCTATCCTTGAATCTCAATATGCCACCCCCTCTCAAGCAAAAGTCTTTCCTCAATCCATTTACACTATCTCTCTAAGATGCATTAATCTCAGATCCTGAAGCTGTCCATCCTTAATTTGTTGAAGAAAAACGGATTCAATCCTAAAAGAAGCAAGTAATACCTTTGGCTCATGTTTGATCACTTTAAGACTCAAGGCACTGAATTCTTCAAGTAATTGCCATTGTTTTACCATTAATGCTATCATTATGGTTGAAGACTTCCTACTAAGTGCATCTGTTACCACATTGGCTTTACCTGACTGATAATGAATGGTGCAATCATAGTCTTTCAATAGCTCTATCCATCTCCTCTGCCTCATGTTCAACTCCTTTTGAGTGAATATATACTTTAAGCTCTTGTGATCAGTGTAGATCTCAAATGTTTGCCCATATAAATAGTGTCTTCCAATTTTCAATGCAAAGATGATAGCAGCTAACCCTAAATCATGTGTTGGGTAATTCTACTCATAATCCTTCAATTGCCTTAAAGCATAAGAAACCACTTTACCTGTTTGCATCAACACACACCCAAGGCCCTTGCCTGAAGCATTAGTGTAAACCATAAATTTATCATTTGTATTAGGAATGATGAGGATTGGAGCACTTATCAATCTTCTCTTTAGCTCTTGAAAACTTTGCTCACATGCTTCATTCCAATCGTACTTCACACTCTTCGTTATCAACCTGGTGAGAGGGCTTGCAATCTTGGAGAATCCTTCAACAAACCTTCTATAGTAATTGGCCATGCCCAAGAAACTTATAATCTCTGCCACATTGCTTGGTCTCTTCCAATTCACAATATCTTCCACTTTCTTTGGATCAATAGATATACCTTTACTTGAAATGACATGCCCTAGGAAGCCAATTTTCCTTAACCAAAATTCATTCTTGCTCAACTTTGCATAAAGCTTCTTCTCTCTTAGAATAGACAAAATAATTCTTAAATCCCTTTGATGATCTCGATCATTCTTGGAGTAAATCAAAATATCATCAATAAATACAATCACACATTTGTCCAATAAGGAGTGAAATACTCGGTTCATTAGATCCATGAAAACTATAGGAGCATTTGTTAGTCCAAAAGGCATGACTAAGAATTCATATTGTCTATACCGAGTTCTAAAAGCTGTCTTTGGAATGTCTTCATTCTTGATTTTTAATTGAAAGTAACCAGATCTCAAGTCAATCTTTGAAAACACTTGTGCTCCTTACAACTGATCAAACAAATCATCAATTATAGGTAAAGAATTTTTATTCTTAATGGTTACCTAATTCAGCTGCTTGTAATCTATGCAAAGCCTTAGTGTCCCATCTTTCTTCTTGACAAATAGTATTGGAGCACCCCATGGTGAGGCACTAGGCCTAATAAAGCCCTTATCCAACAATTCTTGCAATTGCTTTTTCAACTCAGCTAGCTCTATTGCTGCTATTCTGTAAGGAGCTTTAGATATTGGTGCAGTGTTTGGAATAAAATCAATACCAAAATCAACTTCTCTATTTGGGGGCAAGCTAGGTAGGTCATCTAAAAACACATCTGAAAAATCTCTAGCCAACAATATTACATCCAAGCTAGGTTCAAGCTCTTGACATTCCTTGATATAAGATAAGTAACATTCACAACCATTCTGATGGAGTTTAGAAGCATGCATAAATGATTTAAGGTAACTAGCTTTTGATAACAATCAACAGTAGCATGATAAGATGAAAGCCAATCCATATCAAGTATGATATTATAATCTTGGAAATTTAGAAGGATTAAATCAGCTGAAAGTTCATGTTCTCCTACCATCATTGAGCAAGAAGGGTAGACAAGATTAGCAGTTAGAGTGTCACCAATAGATGTGGAGACTAATATCACAAGATCGAGTTGATTGAGTTCCTTTTCCAAATAAAGTGCAAATTGGTGTGCAACAAAAGATAAATTGGAGCCAAGATCAAACAAAACTCTTACAACTTTATTGGAAATACAAATATTACCTCCCACTACCGACTTTGAAGCTTTGGAATCACGTTTGGTAATGGCATAGACTTTAGCATGGCTATGGGCTTTGTGGACACTAATTCCTTTGCCTTGTTGAATTTACAATCCTTTATCCGATGGCCAAACTTGCCACAAGCAAAACAAGCTCCAGTAACTCTATAGCAAGCTTTTGATTCATGATTTCCACCACAATTAGCACAAGATTGAACATTCTTGGTCAGAATGTTCAATCTTGACTCTTCATTGGATCGTTTAAACTTTTTAAAGGCCCCCTCATTTTTGTTTATTCTTTTATCCGTGTAGCCAATTGTCCTTTCCTTTCCTCTTTTGTTTCTCACCTCAAGCATCTCGTCCACATCCTTCTCAACAATAGTTGCCGGATCAACTAAATCACCATAGCACCTCAATTTCAAGGCTGAAAGTTTTGTTCGTATATTGTGTCTTAAACTACTTCAAGCCTCTTTGCCCTTTGTGCTTCATTAGGAACCAAATGCGGTGCAAATCTAGATAATTCAGTGAATTTAGCTTCATATTGTGCCACTGTAAGATTCCCATGAGTTAAATTTATAAATTTCTTCTCCTTTTGATCTCTAAGGCATTCTGGGAAGAACTTCTCATTAAACTTTTTAAGAAAATAAGCCTAGGTAATTGTTTATTCCTGAGAATCAACAACCCTCTTGATCATTCTCCACCAATGCTCAACTTCACCCTCAAGCATAAATGATGCAAATAACACCTTTTGGCTATCTAAACTGTTGAGTACACCAAAGATCTTTTCTAGTTGCATAATCCATCTTTTAGCCATCAAGGGATCTGGATCACCCGAAAATGGTGGAGGATTCAACCTCTTAAATATCTCAATTCCCAATTGATCATGATTTAGTTGACTAGATGAATCTGAATTGTTATGATTTTCACCTCTTGCCACTTGTTGCTACATCAAACTAGACATAGTCTCCAAAGCCTTTAAAACTCCAACCATTTAATCGACCGAATCACTATAAGGCTGATTTGATCTCCTCATTTCATCCACCTATAGAAACATCAATCCAGGGATCGTCAATCATAATTATCATCATAATTAAATCAAGACTAATTCCCCAAATCAATCCTCTGATAGCACTGCTGTCACAGCCTTAGATAATAACAATCCATAATAGATAATCATACAACATAATTTTCGCAAGGATCGACAATCAATACCAAGTTTTAATCCCTTGAACAACAAAACAAGTGATAAAATGTCATCATCTAAGTTGCAACAGAAAAATATCCATTCCTTCAAAGTCTTTTACCCAAAAGCAAAGTAGAGTCATACAATCCAAAATCCAAGAGCTAAACATACTATCAACATAAACCATTGTAATCAAATTTCAAAACTAGTAACATTCTCATCACAATAAGTCACATTACAACTCCTTAATACAAGTTAGGGAACATACGATGTTTCCAATATTACAAAGTTTCATGATTTAGCCAAAACACCAAAATGTGCTTCCAACAATTTCATACTTCTGCCTACAATGCGTAGCCAAACTAATTTGCAATATGGGTTATTGCAATTAAGAATGAGCATAAATTAGCCCAGCAAGTAACCCCAAACACTAAGGGAAACAAAACAAAAGAGAATAAACATATCAATGAAATAGTTAACACAATAAAGCAATAATGAAAGATAACGAAATTCCCTTGAGCAAATAACTTGGGTAAGGAAAGCAAGATAGTAACATATTCCCCATGGATAAGTCATTTGAGTCCTGAGAAGTCATTGGTCATTATTGAACATTCATATTATAAGTTATCATGGGTCATAGGTATGCATTTATATCATGAATAGTTATGGATCATAGATGTGCATTCATATCATGAATAGTCATGGATCATATTTGTGGGGAAGACAATCAAAATTCATAATTCCTTCCACGTCTAGAAGTTGAACCGATCCTCGTCAGGAGAAAGCAAACAAAGTCTAGTGAGAGCATCTTAGGGCTCTTCATGCACCTAGATATTGGGATTCAAGAGGTGGCCCCCACCCTTTTTAGGGGTGTGGCACTTTTTTCCATGTAGTACTTTGCTCCACAACTATCACGTTGTAATAGGATTCAAGTGGTGGCTCTCATGAATTCAAGAGGTGGCCCCCACCTTTTCAGGGGTGTGGCACTTTGCTCCATATAGCACTTTGCTCTACAACTATCATATGAGAAGTGAGACTCAAGAGATGACCCCCACCTTTTTAGGGGTGTGGCACTTTGCTCCACATCCATCCACAAAACTCTTATTTGGTTTCAAACAAATTCTCCACACAATCTATATTTCATAAGAAGAGCAATATGACAATGAGTTTGAGCATAACATTAGAAGATATAATATGAATCATTAGACAAACCATTTGTCATTCAATTAGGCACATAGAGAATTCTAGGGCATAACAGGCCATAAGTTCCATATAATGTATTAGAGTTCATGTCATGAGAGTAAAATCATAATTAAGGCATGAAATGAATTTCATAAATGATTTTGCTGCTTTAAGAATGATTTCAAGCTCAAAACACAATATCGGTTGCATTTAACCAAAAACTGAGCAGATTCGTATATTAGAATTCAACCTTTGTTTCAGGTCGAATACCTAATCGAAAAATATCCCATATGGTACTCAAAACGAAGCTCTTTGAGTCTACTTTCTAATGAATCTGAGTTTACAAGATTTGGAGTTGTAATCAGGGAGATATGAGGGTTGGAACACAAAAAGGTCAAGATTCTAGATTTCTAGAAAATAGATTCGTATATCAGAATTGCAACATATATTTTAGATCAAATAACTAATCAAAAGTAGGCAATATGGTAGTCAAAATGAAGCTCTCTGAGTCTACTTTCCAATGAAACTAATTTTTCAAGATCTCAAGTTATAATCAGAGAGATATGAGGGTTCGAATATAGAAAGGTCAGGATTCTAAATTTCCAGAAAATAGATTTCATAAGTTGATATCAATAACGATTGCAACTCAAATGTATTCAGATGGGGTCGATACCACTTTCAAATCAAAGCTGGGGGAGTCTAGTTTTGAATGAAATCAGTTTGGTGTGATTTGGATCTGTAGATCAAGAGAAAATCGGGTTAAAGCACAGCAAGGTTAGGTTGGCAACTAGAAATCTCAGCAAAATAAAATTTCAGAACCATCACACATATTCAGATTCGACTCCATAGAGTTGAAAACATATGATCTAAGTTCTAAATCAAAATCATAAGACACCAGGAATCGAAGTTATCTAGAGCATGAAGGGAAAACCAGATTTATCAAAAACCAAAAACAAGATTACTTGCTGTGAGATGGTTCTTCTCCCAACTTCAACAAGATTACTTGCCGTGAGATGGTATTTCTTTTCCCAACTTCTTCCTCCGACCGGCAGCTCTCCTAGGGGCTTCCTTCCAACAATGCGTGACCAGCCCCCTTTCATGATTTTCCTTTACCAAAATATTATTCTTCAAGGCTTAGTTGGCAAGTTTTTTCAAAAATAACCCTTTAAGACTCCAACAAGGATATTCAAGCCCATAATACAAAGATGCCATCATCACCATAGAAAATTTCAAGATTTCAAGCATGTTCAATTGACCAAGTGAAATGATTTACCAAACTCATTATTTACATATCAATCATAAGGGTTTCAAAAATTAGGGTATTACAAAGGTTTCTAATGGATCCCCTAAAATTGGCTCACTAGGAGGTTGGCTTTGATGACACCAAAATATATAGTATATTTTGTATCATTTTGGATATCTTCTCATGCTAAATTGAGGATCTTTTACTTGTTTTCATGCTAAATTCATCGAATATTGCAAAGTCTACTTCTATTTTGGTTTTTCATGATTTTCAGGTAAAAAGGCATTATTTCAAGGAGTTTTCAAGAAAAATAAAACACATAGAAGGGTTACCATCATCAAGAGGAAATCACCAAAGAAATTTCACGCAAAACAGAGCAACAAACCAAAATACGGCAGGGCCATAATCTATATTATGGTACCGTATTTTCGTACGCTACCGTAATATCAGAGCACCTGCCGTAATTTGGGGAGTTTTCCAAACAGAAGGTTTTCATGATTTTATGGCACCGCCATAAGAAATTACACTACCATAATTTGGAGCGCTTCAGAATAGAGACACTTGTCGAAATTACGGCACTGCCGTAAACTATTTCACGGTGCCGTATTTTCTAGACAATTCAGACCAGAGAACTCGTCCGATTTTATGGTACGGCCATAAACTATTTTATGGTACCATATTTTGATCAATTTCTGACCAGAAATTTTCTCAGAAAATATGGCACTACCATAATATATTTTACGGTACCGTAATTACACTCAAAAACATGATTTTTACGGGTCCAAAAGTTGCGCTGACCATAACTTTTGATCCAGAGCTCTAAATTGAGATCTGAAAGTTGCTGCCGACTCATCTTTAAGAGGAGAACACACACAAAGTGAAAGAGGGAATTTTTATCCAGTACCGAGGGAGCAATTGAGAGAGAGGCATCTAGGGTTTGGCCTCATGCCGAGAGGTGTAGAGGGCACCTCAGGCCTTGATTTTCACGGAGAAGCTTTGCCTAGAGGAGAGAAAGACACCACAGAAGCTTTAGATCAAAATGAGTTCGGGTGTAGGAGAAATCAATGAAATAGCGGTGACAATACTATTCATCATAGAAAATACGACTGTAATTTATATTACAGCTGTGTTGTGAAGTTGTTTTCTTCTTCTTCTTCAATTTATTCCACTTTGAAACTATGGTTGATTGTATTTCTTGTTCCATGCTAGCTTAAACATATTTTGGGACATGGGGTGTAATCCCTTTGATTTCTAATGATTAGATACTTTTTATCTCGTCAAGATAATTTTGCCACGATAATTCTACTTATGTGAATGTCTTGTCTTTGATTCTCCATAGATTGATGTTATTATTCATGTTTAGAGTTCTCGCAATAAGGACCGAAAGGTGACTTGCTTGAGAACTCGGAACCCTAGAATTGCATGTTATGAGTTTTCCGTAAGAAATTAGGTTTGTTTTTAATTATTTGATTTTAGTGATGTTATTGTCATGATTTAATAATATGAATCTAGGATAGAGTCGAGTTGTCAAACGTGGAGATCTTGCACAAAAGTGAGGATCGGAACGTTGGAGAACCATAGGTAGAACTTGTGTTGAGTCTCGGATGCACGAAAGTGATCCTTGAGATTCCACTTGAGGCAATTAACTTAGAATTTGGATGCACGAAAGTGATATTTAAATTCTCTGATTGATGATTTTCAAATAACTGCATGATTGTCTGCACGAAAGTGAGATGATCCCTTTATGAAGTAAATTAAGTCTTTATTATGATAAAATTAGACTGACGACTTTTTATTTATATCTAATCATTGAAATCAAGGTGGATGAAACCCTAGTCCCATATTTATCTCTCTGATTTACTTTACACTCTTTCCGTTGATTATTGCATCATATTCGATTTGCTTAACTAGTAAGAAAGTAGTTATTTGGTACTTAACAATAAGGTCTCTATGGTTCGATATCTTTCATTATTACTTCGATAATTCCGTGCACTTGCGGAAACCTATCAAGTTTTTGGCGCCGTTGCCGGGGACCTTAGTTTTGTTAATATCAAAATAGTTGTTTGTATTGCTAGACTAAGTTTTATTTGTTTTAGATTTAACTTCTTTTTTTTTGCAGGTTTTGGATTTTCAGAAGTTGTGACAAAACTGAGATTTTCTAAAATTTGTTAATTTGCTTGTGTCTTAGATTTTATATTTTTATTATATATATTCTGAAAAAAAAAATTATTGATTGGTGTTGGATTATCTCTCTGTTTTTGATAGATTTGATAAATATGTCTTTTCATCACAATTCATGGGCTTCTGAAAGAGGTAAGGTATACATGCAACGAGGTGAGCATAAAGATTATTCACAGATGACTCTTGCAGAAATAGCGAAATTACACTCTTATTTTGTTACATGTAATATTTGTAAGTCTTCTGATTATTATACTTCTGATTGCAAATTTTTAATGCCTAAAAATTCTAATTCATGTTACCTAGATGATCATTATGATTCTAGTTGAAAAAATCAAACTTCTTTTTATGATGATTACTCTGATCATGTTTTTGTGCCATGCTTTGAGGATACTAAAAAATCTAGCTTAGAGACTATGTTAGAAAGATTTATAGCTGATCAAGAAAAATTCATGACAAATCAAAACCAACTCATGACAAATAGAAGTAAAAAATTTGAAGATCTTAAGAAGATGACTAGTCAACTTGCTTCTCGGGTAGAATCTTTGAATGCTAATACTGAATTGCTATAAACCCAGATTGCACAACAAGCATGTTTATTTGAGTTTGAAACTGAAGAACTTGATTTAGAAAAATCCCCCTATGATTATGATTGTTTTGAGATTGAGCCTTATGTGAATATTAATGAATCTCATCCTGATTTTGATAATTGTAAAATTGATTCTTTTGATGATTTATTCGAGGAAAAGGTTTGGGAAATTGAAATTGAAAAAACCTATTTTAATGATAATTCTGATTTCGATGAAAGCTTATTTATGGTTAATTCTGATGAGCATGATGAAAGTTTGAAAATTATAGACATTGATGAACCCCACTGTGATTTTGGTGATATTTTTGAAATTAATGATAAATCTCTTGTGGTTAACTCTGATTCTATTAATTCTTTTTCATATGATTTTGATTTTGACTCTTCTGATGATAAATTAATTGTGGGGAAGCATGAGGAAATTGATTTTGAAGAGTCTCATCTTGACCTTAATGATGATTTTGAAATTGCTAAATTGTTTGATGAAATGCATGAAGAACCTGTAGATGATTTGAAAATTATAAAAATTGATAAATCTCACTCTGATGTTTTACCCATATCTACTATTGAATCTTGTGACTTATTTGAAAAAAATATGTTTTATTGAGGATTCTAATGAGAGACATAAAGACTATTATTATGATGATCTAATGCTTGATTATTTCGACCAAAGTCCTATTTCTATTGCAATTGAAAATATAAATTTGAAGAAAGGAGTTATGATTTTACTTATTGATAAATTTAGGAAGATTATTGAGTATCCTTTGAGTAGAGTTGAAAATTTTAATTTCTGCATGTTTAAGAAAGCCACTTTGATTTTGATGAAATTATGGATATTTGGATTAGTGGCTAAACTTTTAGGGCAAAAAAAATTGCAAAAAATTACATGTTATTTACTTTGGTACTGATCCACCTACTTCACTATGATGTTTGAATTTTGGTCAAGCTAATGACCTAAAATTTAGCGCTTATTGGGAGGCAACCCACGCATTATCATTTAGCTTATTTTCTTTTATGCTATTTTATTTTTAGAACTAATTTTTATTTTATTTTTGCAGGTAAAAACAAATTTTATGCAAAATACAGCACTACCGTATTTTATATTACGGCCGTATTTTAGGCTATTTTACAATCAGAAACTTTTTTGGTTTTTACGGCCCTACCATATTTATTTCTACGGTACCGTATTTTTGCCAAAAATTTTTCCTGAGAGTTCAGCCTATTTTACGGTACTACTATAATGTTTTTTATGGTACCGTATTTTTGTGTAATTTTTGAGCCGTATTTTTGTGTGATTTTAGAAAATACGGCAGTGCCGTAAATATTTTTATGGTACCGTATTTCCTGTATATTTCTGACCCGAGAATTATTTGGGAAATACGGCACTGCCGTAATTTACTTTACGGCCATAATTTTTGGAAAAAAAATATATTTTGATTTTCTATTTTTTTTAGAATTTTATTATCTTATTAGGTATTTTCTTTAGGTATTTTGCTTGCAACTCGTTATTCTTTTGCCTCCAAATCCTGAAACCTTCAAGGGAAATTGTCTTCCACCTCTTGCGGAGCACTACTAGTGGCCTCTTACTCCTTTTGCTGCCTCTATTTCCATTGATTATATTTATTTTTGCAGCATAATCTTTATTATTGACCCTGATATCTCTTCATCTATGCAGCATCATCTCTTACCGCTCTCCAACCAACGATCTCACCTCAAGGACTGTAGACTCTAGCAGGCTACTAGAGATTACTTATTCTACTATCAGCACCATCATCTATTGCATCTATTGCTCCACCAGCACACTTTTGGGACCACTGATGATATCTATTATTATTATTATTATTTTTAAACTGTTTTTGATCTGAGCCTTATGTGAGTCTTATGTACCTTAAATTTTGTAGAAAATTTTCAAAGGGCACATCTTTGGACCCAACTGTATTCGCTTGACAATGATTGAACATGATCTATATAGTTTTGTGAGTATCACTTGCACTATTTTATTAATGACTATTTCTTATAGTGCATCTTTGACTTTATCATAATTATACTACTTATTGGTTTTCTCTTGAAAAATGATTTTATGGATATATGAAACTCATTGTTTTGATGATGATATTATTCAAATTTGTTGTTAAAATTAATGAAAGCATATGATCCAGTTTCTACTATATGATGGTATGATTTATTGATAAAATGTCTTCCTTGATGATGTGAGTATTTATACTTGTGATTAGAGAAAAACCCTATCATGTTAGATTTATTTCTTCAATGCATATCTATTTTTAAAATTTGACACTGGTTGATGCATGAAATTTTGGGTAGATGTGTTATTTGATGAATAAGATCTAAAGGTGAAACTACTCCTTTAAATAAAATGAGCATATGAGTATGATTTGTGAATTGATATCAATTGATCAACCTAGTAGATGTTTAGTCTATTTTGCTATTTGTTGGGAAGGATGAATTCAAGATTCACAAAAATAGTGAGAGACTCCCCTACTTGGCACTATGTAAAATTGATATTGGTACCTAAGACATGGGTTGAAGTTATGAATGAAAAATAATGAGAGATAAAAAGAATAAGACTCATGTACTTGGCACTATGCAAAATTGATAGTGGTACCGAAGATAAGAATTGAAGTCAAAAATAAAAAGTGTGTATCTAAGTGGATGCATGTCATCTTTGCAAAAAAAAATCAAATAAAAAATGGGAAAAAATTATTATGTGTGGAAAAAGATCTTGGAAACCTAATTCATGTAAACAAAAGCATGATGGATTTGAATTGAAAACTGGGTGAAATAATCAGATTGAAAATTCTATTTATTATACAAGTTGCAAAGTTTTATTTGATTGAGTTGTGGATCTAGAGGGTTGAATTCTAAGAATGATATATTTATTTGAAGTTTTGTGAAACAATTGATGGAATTTTTCATTGATGATTGTATTTTAGAAATTTATTGGGCATGAAAAGGTTATTCTTTTAATAAATTTTTGATTTTTTGCTTGAGGACAAGCAAAGTTTGAGCCTTATGTATTTTGATGACACCAAAATATATAGTATATTTTGTATCATTTTGGGTATCTTCTCATGCTAAATTAAGGATCTTTTACTTGTTTTCATGCTAAATTCATCGAATATTGCAAAGTCTACTTCTATTTTGGTTTTTCATGATTTTCAGGTAAAAAGGCATTATTTCAAGGAGTTTTCAAGAAAAATCAAACACATAGAAGAGTTACCATCATCAAAAGAAAATCACCCAAGAAATTTCATGCAAAACGGAGCAACAAACCAAAATACGGTAGGGCCGTAATCTATATTACGGTACCGTATTTTTGTACGCTACTGTAATATCAGAGCACCTGCCGTAATTTGGGGAGTTTTCCAAACAGAAGGTTTTCACGATTTTACGGCACCGCCGTAAGAAATTACAGTGCCGTAATTTGGAGCGCTTCAGAACAGAGACACTTGCCGAAATTACGGCACTACCGTAAACTATTTCACGGTACCGTATTTTCCAAAGAATTCAGACCAAAGAACTCATCCGATTTTATGGCACGGCCGTAAACTATTTTATGGTACCATATTTTGAGCAATTTTTGACCAAAAAGTTGCCCAGAAAATACGGCACGACCATAATATATTTTACGGTACCATAATTACACTCAAAAACGCAATTTTTATGGGTCCGAAACTTGCGCGGACCATAACTTTTGATCCAGAGCTCCAAATTGAGATCCGAAAGTTGCTACGGACTCATCTTTAAGCGGAGAACACACGCGAAGTGAAAGAGGGAATTTTTATCCAGTATAGAGGGAGCAATCGAGAGAGAGGCGTCTAGGGTTTGGCCTCACGCCGAGAGGCGTAGAGGGCACCTCAGGCCTTGATTTTCACAGAGAAGTTTTAGATCAAAGGGAGTTAGGGTGGAGGAGAAATCAATGAAATAGCGGTGACAACACTGTTCATCACAGAAAATACGACTATAATTTATATTACAGCCGTGTTGTGAAGTTGTTTTCTTCTTCTTCTTCAATTTCTTCCACTTTGAAACTATGGTTGATTGTATTTCTTTTTCCATGCTAGCTTAAACATATTTTGGGACATGGGGTGTAATCCCTTTGATTTCTAATGATTAGATACTTTTTATTTCGTCAAGATAATTTTGCCACGATAATTCTACTTTTGTGAATGTCTTGTCTTTGATTCTCCATAGACTGGTGTTATTATTCATGTTTAGAGTTCTCGCAATAAGGACCGAAAGGTGACTTGCTTGAGAACTCGGAACCCTAGAATTGCATGTTATGAGCTTTCCGTAAGAAATTAGGTTTGTTCTTAATTATTTGATTTTAGTGATCTTATTGCCATGATTTAATAATATGAATCTAGGATAGAGTCGAGTTGTCAAACGTGGAGATCTTGCACGAAAGTGAGGATCAGAACGTTGGAGAACCATAGGTAGAACTTGTGTTGAGTCTCGGATGCACGAAAGTGATCCTTGAGATTCCACTTGAGACAATTAACTTAGAATTTGGATACACGAAAGTGATCTTTGAATTCTCTGATTGATGATTTACTTATCTTTAGCGTTGGGGTAAATCTTGCGCAAAAGCGAGGATTGATCCCTGCATGATTGTCTGCACGAAAGTGAGATGATCCCTTTATGAACTAAATTAACTCTTTATCATGATAAAATTAGACTGACGACCTTTTATTTATATCTAATCATTGAAATCAAGGTGGATGAAACCCTAGTCCCATATTTATCTCTCTGATTTACTTTACACTCATTCCGTTGATTTTTGCATCATATTCGATTTGCTTAGCTAGTAAGAAAGTAGTTATTTGGTACTTAACAATAAGGTCTATGTGGTTCGATATCTTTCTTTATTACTTCGATAATTTCATGCACTTGCGGAAACCTATCAGGCTTGGAGACCATAGTTTAGTTTCTATGGTGTTGACTTTAGTGTTGAGGTCTCGGATTTCTTTCTTCATTTCAGCCATGCTTTAGTTAATTTGATTAAGGGTGTCTAAAACTGAAGTAAGATCCATAGGTTGGTTGTTTTCTTGTTGAGTTCTAGACCTTGTTTGCATGATGCAAGATTTCGAAATGAGTAAAGCTTTTCAAAAAAAAAGTGAATTCTAGTGTACTATGGAGATCAATTCTTTCAAGCACCCTAAACTTCAAGAATCATCCTAGAAGTAGAAAATTAAGTTTTGGGCTTAAAAAACTACTGTAGAGCCTAAGCTCTGATGCTAAAATGATGTGGGCTAAAAACACAAATAACAAATAGCAATGTCCTTTGAAATCAGTTTTGTAATATTAGAATAATAGTAAACCCAAGTTACTCTAACGATTTGAGAAAGTAGAATTTTTGTTTGTATTTTATATAAGAAAACCTTTACGAATCTAGAAAAGCAGTAACATTGCAAGAAAATTAACCACTCACCTTGGACCCTTGAGAATGGAAGGGGTCACCTTCCCATTCTTCACTAGTCCAACTTTGATGGAAGATGATGGTTACACACAGAACAACCTAGAAAGCCCACACAGGTGTGGGTGAGTTATAAAAAGTTAAAGAGATTTACAACACAAAAGTACAAGAGGGAGGTTAAGCCTCCTAGTTCCCTTGCCTAGGTAATATGCGAGACTATACTAGAAGGGGGGGAGAGGGAGAAGCACCAAGATCCACTCCAAGACCAAATGTCGTCATCCTATAAACATTAAGCAAGGTGTAGAATTTGTTCTTGAAGGAAAGGGGAAACAAGAACCGTAAGAAGGATTAAGGAAACTTAGCTTATGGTGATCTTCCTTCAAGATGATTCTCGGCTTCAAGAGTTCTCATTCCAAAGCTTAAGGGGTGAAGATCCACAACTTGAAACTTGGAGAAGATGAAGCCCTCGGCTAGTAAAGTTGAGGGGAAAAGGAGGGCTCAACCCTTGGGGGAGAAAAGAAGATTGGCGTCACATGCACTGAGAATAGGGTTGCTAGAATCTATTCAACAATTACATTCATCAAAGATGCGTATAATGCCATGAAGGCTATTTTATATAGGCAAAACGACTAGGGGTTACATAAGTCTTTTTCCCCTAGGCGCATATGCAAGTTTTAGCAAGAAAAAAAAATCAGCATTAATCCCATTATTCTTCATGGTATAATTGCACTTGCTTCTTGTTGTCATTCCTTTTTTGGCCAGCTCCTTCAAGGTAAGTTTTTGAATTTGTTTTTGATCCAAAGGCTGGCGCATGAGATGATGCTGAGAATATTCCCTTGTGCTTGATAAGGTTTCCTTTTGTGGTGTGAATGGTATTCAAACTCTTCCTCCAAGTGTTGAGCGCATTCTTTATGAGTCAATCAATCTTCTTTGATTTGTGGATCTTATCTTGTGGTCAATTACTCTTGTTGATATAGGCGTCCAAGGCTTGTTTTGGCAAGGGAGTTGAAGAGCTTAGAAGTCCCTTCAACTCAAGTCTTCATATGGCAAGTGTTGAACTAAGTTGATTTGTTGATTTTCCTTTTTTTTAAGCTCACTAGGTGAGTGGGTGGGTGAGTTAAAATTTATCTATGTATTATAGATGCAATTACACGTGTTATGCTTCTAACCTATCATGATACGACATTTTATTCAAAAGGAAAAAAGAAACCCTAATATAACCACATGTTAGATTGCGGGTGGATCTATCCTATCATGATGCGATGCAATGCAAATAAGGAATGTATGATCCTAGAAAAAAAACTCATATCTAGGAGGTTTCCTTCAGACCCTAGTGGATCTCCTCGGAGCTGGTCTTGCCCCGTCATTAAACATATACGTTTGCATTGTGGTTATTTGACCTGGTCTCGTTCATGACATTTTTAATAATTTCAATACATACATAATACATCAAAGTGGAACACAAAAATTCACATACTAGCCATTGATATGAATTTCGAATGAGGGCAATTTTGTAACTCCACATATGTAAACATTGAGGGGAGGAGAGGGCTTTAAGTCCTTGTATTATTCACTTTGCACTTAGATGACATCTTTTGGAAAAATATTATGTGAGCGCATGCTTGTGGTGTGTTAGGTTTGGTGGACTCCAACCGAAACTATTCTTCTCTTCCCCTTCTCTTCCTCTAGTGTGACCGAGTGTCTCCCTTCCCCTTTCTCTTCTCTTCTCAACCAAGACCCCTTCTCCACCTTCATCCTCCTCTTCTCTTGAAGGCCTCACGCATGTGGACATCATCAAGCTTCAAGTGGACATCTTCCATCTCCAATGCCAACCAAAGGGAAGAACTTTGAAGCCATGATCAAGAACACCTAAGGACTTCTTTGTTATAGTTTAAGGGGAGTTTGGGGACACATGTATTTCGTCCTCACCTAGTTATTATGGTTTATAGGTCATTTAATTAAACCCTCATACTTAGCCTCATCGCCAAGATTCGGGAGCGAGGACAAAGAAAGGGGTTTAGGCACCTTCCCTAATAGGGGACGCAAGGTGATTTCTCTCCTTTCTCTTATTGTGTTCTTTATTACTTGCTATTTTTCCTAGAATCACATGCTTAGGGTTTACCATGTTTTTGAGCTACTTACCTAGAGACGATCTTAATGTCAAACCCCAGAATCATCTCCTACTTCATCTTGCCTCTTAGACAAACTTCCCCCTTTTTAGTCCAAGTTTGGACAAGATATTAGGAGATCTCAAACTTCTATTTCTCTTAGAACTGTAATTCAATCCATAAGAATTAAAGATCAATATAGAACCAGAGAATTAAATAAAGATACTCTTAAATCTAAAATCAATATAACTGAAGTTGCTAAGCCAAATCTAAATAATTCCTTTAAACCAAAAAATAAAAGGTTTATCCCTAGGAATAGAAATTTTAAACCTAGGAATAATGCTAATAACAACTCCAATAATAAAAATAAAAATTTCAAACAAAATTTTAAAGGGAATAAGAAATTGAAAGATGGCCAGTTTTGCTTTCTATGTGGGAAGGATAACCATCTCGCCTCAAATTGTTTCTTTCGCAAAACTGAGAAGGTTCAAGCTAAGAAGAAAGTTTTTAAACCCAAACCTCAAGTCAACATGATTGAGGGTGAACCTTCTACTAGTACCATCAGGTCAATTTCATTTACTCCTTCTGTCAACTTAGCCTACCATGATTCAGAATGGTGGATTGACTCAGGAGCTAATGTTCATATTTGCACTAATAAAGAATTTTTTTGACTTCCTTTCAGGACACAAGCGGAGGAAGTATAATAATGGGCAATGGAACATCTGTGAATGTGCTAAGACATGGAAACGTCAACTTGAAGTTCACTTTTGAAAAGACGTTACTTCTCAACAATGTTCTACTAGTTCCAGATGTGAGGAAGAATCTAATTAGTGGATCACTTCTTGTACAATTAGGTTACAAAATTGTATTAGAAGCAAATAAAGTTGTAATCACCAA
Source organism: Costus pulverulentus (assembly GCA_027562315.1). Lineage (NCBI taxonomy): Eukaryota > Viridiplantae > Streptophyta > Magnoliopsida > Zingiberales > Costaceae > Costus > Costus pulverulentus. The sequence continues at coordinate 27,757,134 of CM050443.1, forward strand.
AAAGGATAATTTCATTTGTAAAGGGTTCATTTCAGAAGGACTCTTCAAAATCAATGTAATTCCTTTTCAAATAAATAAAGATCCACATTCTTCATCTGCTATTGTCTTAAATTCTGAATTGAATGATATTTGGCATAGCAGACTTGGTCATGCTAATTTCAAATCAATTAATAAAATGATAAATTTAGAACTAATTCCTAAAATGAATTATAAATTAAATCTAAAATATGAAATTTGTGCTAAAGCTAAACAACTAAGAAAGCCATATAAATTAATTGAATCTAGAAATACATAAATTCTAGATTTAAGAATGTCCCTGTATGACCATCATGCTTGTGCTACGCCAAAGCCTTGGTCAGTGGGTCTATTAGATTGTTCTTTGTTTCAACTCTACTAATCTTGACATCACCTCAGTCAATGATCTATCTGATAAGGTGAAATCTCTTGAGTATGTGTTTGGGCCTTTGATGAGACTATGGTTCTTTTGCTTGTGCAATTGTCTCATTGTTGTCACAATAGAGCTCTATAGGATCTACAACAGTTGGAACCACCTGAAGCTCAAAAATGAACTTCCTTATCCGAACGGCTTCTTTGGCTGCCTCTAAAGCGTCGACATACTCAGCCTCAGTTTTAGAATCAGCAATGGTGGATTGCCTAAACCATTTCCAGCATATAGCGCCTCCATTCAACTTGAACACATAGCTTGCTTGCGATCTAAAGTCATCAAGGTCTGACTAGAATGACACATCAGTGTAGCCCTAAAAACTGAGCTCTTCCTGTCCCCCATAGACTAACAACAAATCCTTAGTTATTCTCAAATACTTCAGGATGTTTTTTATAGCTACCCAGTGCTGCAAACTTGGATTGGATTGGTATCGACTGGTTATGCTCATAGCATAAGCCACATCTGGTCTAGTACACAACATTACATACATGATCGAACCTACTACCGAAGCATAGGGCACTCGACTCATGAAATCTCTCTCTACATGTGTGGTGGGACACTGGCTCTTTGAGAGAGTAAGACCATGTCTTACTGAAAGGTACCCCTTCTTGGATTTCTCTAAGTTGAACCTCTATAGGACCTTATCAATGTAGGTATTCTGACTAAGAGCCAGAAGCCTCTTGGATCCATCCTTGTAGATCCTCATGCCTAGGATATAGGTGGCCTCCCCTAAGTCTTTCATCTTGAAATACTTCCCCAACTATGTCTTCACAGACTGAAGACCAGGGATGTCATTTCCGATGAGCAGTATGTCGTCGACATATAAGACTAGAAAAGTCACCAATCTCCCACTGAATATTCTGTATACACAGGTGTCATCTTTGCTTTTGATAAAGCTGTAATCTCTTATTGCCTTATCAAATCGAAGATTCTAACTTCGAGATGCTTGCTTTAATCCATAAAAGAATTTCTTTAGCGTGCAGACCTTATAGGCCTCTACAGGATGGATGAAGCCATCCTCTGTTAGCTTCCCGTTAAGGAACGATGTCTTAATATCCATCTGCCATATCGCAAAATAATGATATGCAGCTATAGCAAGCAGAATCCGAATGGATTTGATTATGGCAACTGGCGAAAAGGTTTCATCATAGTCCACCCTGTGGATCTGTTTGACCCATACCTCTTAGGTGCACGATGAATCCTCCTAGACCTACATGAGACTTATGTCTGAGCTTCTAATTGCCCAGCAACTAGTGCAGTTGGCTCAAGTTCCATCTCAGTGTATGTCATTGCACTTGGACCTCGTCCAAGTCAAACTTCCTCCCACTAACTTCTTTCATGAGAAATTCTTTCTGTAGAAAGACAGCACCCCAAGCAACAAAGACTTTATTCTCGGTAGGGGATATAGAAGTAGTATTATTTAGTTTCCTTAAGATATCCCACAAATACACATTTATCAGATCTAGATTCTAGCTTGCTAGAATCCTGATGTTTGACATAAGCCTCACATCCCCAGACTCTGATAAAAAATAAGTTCGGGCATCTCCCACACCATACCATGTATGGAATCTTGGAGACACTATTAGATGAAACATTATTCAATATGAGAGAAGCTATCTCAAGTGCATGTCCCCAGAATGAGAATGGTAGAGTTACATGACTCATCATAGATCGAACCATGTCCAACAAAGTTTGATTTCTCCTTTCAGACACACCATTCCATTAAGGTGTTTCAGGAGGACACTCTCTCAAATAGTTAAAGAATTCACCGCTTAGGTACTCTCCTCCATGATCTGATTAAAGAGTTTTAATAGATCTGCCAAACTAGTTCTCTACTTCATGTTTGAACTCCTTAAATTTCTCAAATTATTCTGACTTATGTCTCATCAAATAGATATAACCATATCGACTAAAGTCATCAGTAAATGTGATGAAGTAGTTGTACCCTCTTCTGGCTTGTTTACTGAATAGCCCACACACATCGCTATATATGAGATCCAATAAACCTCCTGCCCTCTCACCAATCTTGGTGAAGGGCGCCTTTGTCATCTTCCCTAATAGACAATGCTCACAATTATCAAACTTCTCAAAAGAGGTTGAATCTAACAATTCATTTTCATAGAGTTGTTGACTGTGATTATTATTTATATGGGCTAATCGACAATGCCAAAAGTACGCACAAACTGAACCACTCAGTTTGATCCTTTTGCTATTTATGTTACATATAGAGTTATTGTTGTGTCTACAAGTGCACGGATACTTTGAAGTAATAAAAAGATATCGAACCACAGAGACCTCGTTTGTTGAGTACCAAAGAATTAATCTCTTATTAGCTAGACAATCAAATATGATGTAAACAGCAAACGAAAATCACACGAAATATCAGAGAGAAAAACTGGGACTAGGGTTTCATCCACCTCAATTTCAATGACTATATATAATTAAATGATCGTCAGTTTACTCTTAATATGATAAAGATATAATTTACTTAATAAAGAAATCATCTCGCTTTCGCGTAGACAATTTACAAAGAACGAATCCTTACTTTTGCATAAGATTCATTCAATGCTAAAGATAACTAATCATCGACAAGAAGATTTAAGATCACTTTCATGCTTCCAATCTTTATGTCAATCATCTAAAGTGACAACTAAATACTTTTATACATTAGATTCACAGGTTCTACTTAAGGTTCTACAACGATCCGATACTTAATTTCTTACAATATCTTCATGTTTAACTCATTAAAATATCTCCTAAGTTAAATTTTCAACAAGTCATTAAACTTCTAAAATCTAGAAATAAGAACAAACATAATTTCTTACGATGAGTTCCTAAATCATGATTCTAGGGCTCCAAGTTTTGCAAGTCACCTTTCGGTCCATATCGCAAAATCTCCAATACATGTTGACAATATGAAACTTGAAGAGATTAAAGACAATCGTCACATAAGTAGAATTATCATAACAAGAGTATATTGATGAAATAAAGATCATCTAGTCATTATGAAATTAAAGGGATTACACCCCTTGTCCTAAAAAGTGTTTAAGCTAGCATGGTTAAGAAATTACAATATGTCATAGTTTAGAACGATCAAAAATCAAAAAGAAGGGAAATTTTACTAAACACAGGGCTGTATCGAAATTACAACCTGTTATTTCTCTCGTGAACAGTGTCGGCGGTGCCTCTTTCGTTGATTTCTCATTCGATCGGTCTCCTTTTGCTCTGAAACTTCTGGTGTATGTTCTCCTCCCTCAAGCGTAGCTTCCCTTCAAATTTCACAGCCGGAGATGTTCTGTATGCTTTCCGGTGGAAAAAAACAAGGGCGGCAGTGAAGATGGCAATTTCTCCCTGAAATGCTTATCAAAATTAGGGCTTTTGGTGCCCTCCTCTTCCCCTTGTTCTCACAAGTATTCCACTTTTTGCATATCTCAAATTTGTGGTCTAAATCATCCGTGCAAAAATTGGGCTTCAATATGACTGGGAAAATCGGGAGTCTAGGTCATAATTACGGCCCGTGTAATTGTTTATGGCAATGCAGTGTTTTATTATGTGAAGAATCTGGAAAGAAACACGTGCCGTAAAAACAACCACTGTAGTGCTGTGATCGCGCAAAGCTTTATGTAAAGAAATCATTCGACATTACAGCCTGTAATGTTCATTACAACAGTGCCATAATATCTGCAATTTTTTCTGTACAGAAATCGACTGAAATAACGGCAGAACAAATAGATTACGGCAGTGCCGTGGTTTATTCTGTAGGTTCAGTAAAACCACGGTACCGTAATATTGATTACGGCCCTGCCATAATTTGGTCTAAAGCTCCGATTTGCGTAAAATTTGATAGGTAATCTTCTCTTGATGATGAAAATTTGTCTATGCATTTGGATTGCTTGAAAATGCCTTAAAATAATATTTTTTTTACCTGAAAATGTTCAAAAATCAAAAAGAGTGTAGATTCCACAATAATTGATAAATAAGGCATGAAAATAAGTAAAGGAGCATGAATATGACATAAAAAGACCTATCAAATGACACAAAATACACTATGAATTTTCGTGTCATCAGTTATCTATGTCCAAGACATATAATCCATTGCATAATGTACCCTTCCCATAAAACACATTTGCAAATGAAAACGAACAAAAGTTATCCTTTATTTCAAACTTAAATCCTTTCTTTGCGAAGCAAGGAATAGATATAATGTTTTTAGTAAGAGAATGTACAGAATAGCCATGATCTAACGCTAATAGAAGTCCTGAAGGCAAGGAGAGTGTCAAAATTCCTATAGCAACAGCAGCAACCTATACCTCGTTTCCAACAAGTAGGTCAATCTCTTCAGGCTGCACCGATCTACTTTTCTTGAGTCCCTGCATATTTGTACAAATATGATCTCCGCATGTAGTATCTAATACTCATGACATAGAAATAGAAAGGTTGACTTTGGTAACATAAATACCTAAACTAGAAGACAAGGCCTTGCCTTTCTTCTTCTCATTCTGAAGTTGCTTGCATTACCTCCTCCAGTGGACCTGCTCGCTACAGTGGAAGCACATCTGTTCTTTTGACTTCTTGGCCTTCTTTTTTAGTGCTTTGGTTAGACCCTTGGCACTGCCCTTAGCATGTGCCTTACCCTTCTTCTTTATCTTCTTAGTCGCAGGGACCAAAAGAATAGAATTGGGTTTGGTCTTAACCATTTCTTACTCAGTCGTCTGGAGCATATTCAATAGTTCTTCCCTTGTGCACTCAATCTGGTTCATGTTAAAATTTATGATAAATGAACTAAAGCTAGAGGGCAAGGACTGCAGAATAAGATCCATAACTAGCTCGTTAACTATACTGTCTCTCGGTCTCTTTAGATGATCCACATACCCATTGATCTTGAGTACATGGGGTCCCACTGGTGCACTCTCAGATAACTTGCATTGAAAGACTACTTTGGCAATGTCATATCTCTCAGTTCTAGCCTGAGCTTTGAACATCTGTTTCAAATGAGTTATCATTTGAAAAGCGTTTTGCTCGTCATATTGCACTTGAAGCTCAGGTGCCATAGTGGCTAACATGAGACATGCAACCTCCAAAGAGTCATCCTAATGCTTTCTAAAAGTATCCCTATCTGCCACTCAGGCATTAGGTGTAGGAGGCGCGGGAAGAATAATTCATGAGCAAAACATAAAAGAACAATAAAATAATTAACTAAATATTAAAATGAATAAGATAAGAAAATATTTTCTATCATATTATTAATTTATTGGGTTATAATGGCCACAATTTAACATCTTGAGTTGTATTTTAGAAGAATGATTCTATTATCATGAATGATTGTCCTTTGATAGCTCAACGGTATTGTAACCCATACGTAGCAATCCCAACACTATTAGACTAATAACTTAGTGGCAATCTCCACCTATAGCCAACCAATATTCGGATATGACAATTGACAACTTAGG
>CM050443.1:27763128-27773770 GCA_027562315.1 Costus pulverulentus
AATTATTCTCTATAACATCAACTGAAGGGTCACTTGTCCTTTGGATTTCTCAAACCTAATTTAGATCTCCATTTCCTTTCAAATAAAAGACTATTATCATTTCATTTAATTATTTAATTGTTCCATAAATATCTTTTCCACACATGCTTACCCATCTACCCTCAAGATTAATATTAGTTAATCTTCGCTTTTTTTTCTCAAAATAAAGTGTAATTTTTTTTTCTAAAAGTAAAGTGTACCATAGAAATTGTTTCATAACTACAATGTTCTAATCATAGAAATTCTAAAATTGAGAACACTAAAATTGTACCCCATGAAATATAAATATTGAATAATAATAATGGATATTTATATTTTAATTTAATTAATGTTCTACCCTTAAATGCATTTTTATTTACTGAAATAAGGTCTTGGCAAACCCGCACACAAGGTTGTATAGGCAATTGACGATTACACACAAAGCATTCACAATCATATATCAACAAAATTATTACAATAATTTTTAATTAAAGAGAGAGGGGAGGAGAAAGAGAGGTCTTATGCTAGTTCTAAGGAACAACCACCTTCATATTTCCTTACGAAGTTTTCAACCATCCACAAAATTATTGCAATAATTTTTAGTTAAAGAGGGAGGGGAGGAGAAGGGAGGTCTTATGCTAGTTCCAAGGAACAAGCAACTTCATATTTCCTTAAGAAGTTTTCAACTATCCTTGTCCTTCGAGAGGTGTCACATCCTAAATATCATAGAAGAACGTTAGGAAAGATCAGGAAACAATTATCAAAGCCAAAAGAACAAATCATAGAAAGGAGAAAGAAAATAAAGAAGATCTTAATGAATGAGGATAAGTGATGCCAAACCCTTTGAAGAGTATCCTCTTACTTGCGCCTTCAAAGAGGAGAGAGGGAATGACTCACAATCAAAAGGGAGAAGAAGAAGAATAGAAAAGTAAGCTAATAGAGGGGATGATATTCTTTTGTTTGCTTTGGCATTGAGGTGTTGACTTCATGCACTGCTAAGAAGAAGAAATGAGGGAGATGTTAGTGTGTATGCCCTGAAGCCTAATTTGTTAGTGTGTATGCCTTGAAGACCAATTATACTATTTAAATTCATTTATTGAATAAAGACAATTATTGTTATCATATTGATTGTTATGCCAACGTTGATGTATTAGATAACATAATAATGTCCCTAGAGATTGATATTGTTCAATCTCATAAATAAGTCCCTAGTTGAAGTCCCTTGGTGGATAGAGGACAACCTCGGCACATATGAGACTAGAATGTGGGTTGGTTAAATGCTGTGAAAGTCCCTAATAAAGGGGGAAAACCCTAAACATGCGCAAATGAAACCTTTTGCATGGGCGGAAACTAGGGCTTCCTAGGATCGCATGCATCATATATGATCAACTTAAAACTGCACAGATCTTAGATGGAATCATACCATAGCCATTACTTGGATGGCGGCTTGGAAGAAGAAGGCGATATGGCTTTCCTCCAAAGATGACGCACACAAGTTGAGTGGTCGGCTACTCCTTGTCGCTCCTTGTGCTAGCAAGGATCTCCAAGTGTCCTTTGTGAGTGGAAGATAAGAGATGAATCTTCTATGCTGATTGAACCTTCTCCTTTGGCGTGAAGATCACCCAAGACGAGCGCAAGAGAACAAGTCGGAAAGAGAGAGCGAGAGAGTAACCCCCACATTCGAAAACGTTGGGAATTAACCAAAGGAGGAAAAACGCCTTTCTAAAAATAGAAAGCACTAAGTCCTCATTCAATCCCACGTTACCTTTCGAACGTCTCCCATTCGAACCAAGCGTTCACATAAGTGAACCGGTTCAATTCATTCGGTTCAATGCATTTGGTTCAAAGACCAAATCAAATCAACATTGGTTCAGATCTCATTAAACCAAATGGTTCAAGATCTAACCGTTCATCTCTCGATGCTCTCGATCTCACCGATCTAGCATCCAATCTCTCGATCGAAGTTTACCGATCTCAAGCCCTAATCAATCAAACATGATCAGACCAGATCTCACTTACAATCAAAGTTTAAACTCCTTTAAACTGAACGAGAACAATTCAGTCCACACGATCTGATATAAGTAAGCCATATCATCAAATTGTGCGACCCTAAGGGTTTCCTTTAAATGTCGGTAACGATAACTTACGTTATCACGATCAGTGAGGGGTATCTAGCAACACATCACTGTCTCCCGATATAAAGGAAAGAGTCTTCCAAGACTACACCCAAACCACAGCTCAAGTGTGAACCCAAGTCACATGACATATGTGTTTCCTTTGCCACTGGATGTTCTTATTGGACAAGCGTGTCAAGCCTGTTATTCCAATATGATGAGAATGATTAGATCAGATAAACATAGTCATCTGGGTATGGCCATACACTTTCTCAATCATCTCATCCAGGGGGCCCCTATAGAACATCACACTCCAAACGAGGAGATGGCAATCCTATATCTATCACTAGTGCCCTAACATGACTCATTCTCATCATCCAAGATAGTCTATAACCATTATATTCCAAATGATATTGAACTACCTCAAAACAATGTCAATCATCATTTAGAAACACAAGTGATCTCAAGTAAGAGGAAATATGCCACTTGTTTGCATATAAGGATTATTCACATTGTGACAAGCAATTGAATATCCAAAGTAGGGTCTGTCCAGTACATCAAATGTACCCATGAGTCTACATCTTATTCCATGCTCGAAGCATCCTATAAGATTAGAACACATATTAGTCTCAATCATATCAAGGCTGTCTCATGTTCACCAAGATATCTCGACTAAGGACAAAACTGCATGTCAGCCAAGCTGAACAGCATTGAGACATCATTCAGAAGTATACATATTGCAGCAGATGATGTAACAACCTGAATAACAACCATTGCCTTTATAAACATAGAGTTTATACATGATACTGATATAATCCCAAGGCTTCAAACATTAGCCTTAAGGGCATACCCCAACATGCTGGACATTAATGCAGATTATTGTTGTGATCCGAAAGGACACACTTATGAATACAAGTAGGTAGACTTATTTCAGGTGTCGCGGCCAAAACCTAAGTGTTGGCGTACAGGGACTTTTGTCACTCCCTGACACGGCTCCAAAAACTTGTTGTCCCTAAACTTGTAGTGTCCGCAAGTGCACGGATACTCGAAGTAATAAAGAAAGTATCGAATCCACAGGGACCTATGTTGTCAAGTACCAAAATAATTGATTTCTTCCTATCTAGGCAATCGAATAAAAGCAAAGTAAAGATCGAAAACACACGGTAAAATACTATTAGAGAGAAATTGGGACTAGAGTTTCATTCACTTTAATTTTCATGACTAGATATATAAGGATATTCATCAATTAAATTCTATTATGATAAAGGCATAATTTACTTTGTAAAGAGATTAACTCACTTTTGTGTAGATAACCATGCAGAGACCAATCCTCGCTTTTGCGCAAGATTTATCCCAAGCTAATGATAAGTAAATCATCAAACAAAGAACTCGAGAATCACTTTCGTGCATCCGAGCTCTAAGTTGATCGCCTCGAGTGGAAACTCAATGATCACTTTCGTGCCTCCGAGTCTTAACACAAGTTCTACCTATGGTTCTCCAATGTTCCGATCCTCACTTTCATGCAAGATCTCTACGTTTGACACAATAACTCAATCCTAGGTTCATAATTATCATCATGGCAATTTAAACTACTAAAATAAAGAAATAAGAACTTAACCTAATTTCTTACGGTGAGTTCCTATTAATCAATTTTAGGGTTATAAGTTCTCAAGAAAATCACCTTTCGGTCCTTATTGCGAAAACTCTAAATTATGACAAAAAGTAAACTAAGGAGAATCTTAGAGCAATAATCGTATAGGTAAAATTATCAAAGTAGAATAATCATGATGAAAGCAAAAAGTATCTAGTCATTAAGAAAATCAAAGGGAATTACTCCCCCATGTCCCAAAGAGTGTTTAAGCTAGCATAGTGAAAAGATTATAGTAATCAATAGTGTTTAAGTGTCAGAAATCGAAAAGAAAGGGGAAGAACAAATAACCACATGGCTATAATAAAAATTACAGCCGTAATCACGCATGAACAGTGCCGGTGATCGGTTTGTTATTGATTTCTCCTCCGATTGACCTCCTTTCACTCTGAAACTTTTGGAGCACCTTCTCCTCCTCTATGCGTAGGTTTCACTCAAATTTCACGGCCGGAGATAGCCTGTATGCTTCCTGGTAGTGAACCCTAAGACAGCGACGTGTAACTCCATTTATCTCTCTAGAGTGGATGAAAATTAGGGCTTTCGCCCTTAGCATGTTCTCCTCCTCGGAGGCTCCACTTCTTCTTCTTACGGCATCAAATTTAATGGTCTGGATCGTCCGCAATCTTCTCCGCAAAAATCAGGCTTCAAAATTGAATGTGGAGTGACATTCAAAAATGAAAATACGGCAGTGTAATATTTCACGGCAGTGTGGTAAAATCGCTCGCGTTCTCTGATTTGAATTGTCTAACAAATACGACACCGTATAATGGTTCACGACAATGCCGTAAAATCGTCTGAACTCTCTGGTCGAAATCATCAAGAAAATACGGCCCATGTCAAAGTTTACGGTAGTGCCGTAAAATCAGGAATTATCTCTGTTCTAAATGCGCTTCAAAATATGGCAGTGCCATATTTTTCATTAAACCTTCTGGTCCGAAATTCTACCAATTTACGATAGTGATCTGATATTACGGTATCGTACAGAAATATGGTACCGTAATATAGAATACGACACTACCGTATTTTGGTTGGTTGCTCCGATTTGCATAAAATTTGTCAAGTGAGATCTCCTCTTAATGATGGTAACTTTTTCATGTCTTTGATTTTTCTCGAAAATGCCTCAAAAACATGTCTTTTTGCCTGAAAATCATCAAAAACCAAAATAGAAGTAGATTTTGGAATATTTGATTAAAAAGACATATAAATGAGCAAATGAGCATAAATTTGACACAAAAATACCAATGAAATGACACAAAATTTACTATAAATTTTGGTGTCATCAATTATCTGGACCGACCTACCATGAAATTATGAATTAGGTGTCATAGGTCAAGTTCACAAGTGATAGAAGGTGCTTTAGTCTTTAGACTTAAGGTCATCGATATTTAAATAAGATAAGTGATGCACTTAGATATAACCTAATGCTTCTAAGTAATCGGGGAATCATAACGGCTGTTATTGTGTATGTCATAAGTTATATGTGAAGTACAAGTGATCAATAGAAGATTTTCTCCTTCCAAAAATCATACACATAATTTTCGCAAGGATCAACAATCAAAATCAAGATCTAATGCCTTGAACAACAAAACATATATTAAAATGTCATCATCTAAGTTGCAACAGAACAATATCCATTATTTCAAAGTCTTTTACCCAAAAGCAAAGTAAAGTCATACAATCCAAAATCTGAGAGCTAAACATACTATAAATATAGACAATTGTAATCAAATTTCAAAACTAGAAACATTTTCATCATAACAAGTCACAATACCACTCCTTAATATAAGTCTTTTTTATGGAACATACAATGTTTCCAAGATTACAAAATTCTATGATTTAGGCAAAATTCCAAAATGAGCTTCCAAAAATTCATACTCCTGCCCACAATGCGTAGCCAAGCTAATCTGCAATAAGGGTTAGTGCAAGCAAGAATGAGCATAAATTGCCCAGCAAGTAAACCCAAAGGTTAAGGGAAACAAACTAAAGAGGATAAACAAATCAATGAAATAGTTAACACAATAAAACAAGTAATCATTAGTCATTATTGAGCATTCATATCACAAGTAATCATTGATCATTATTGTACATTCATATCAAGAGTAGTCATGGATCATAGATGTGTATTCATATCATGAATAGTCATGTATCATAGATGTGGGGGAGACAATCAAAATTCATAATTCCTTTCACGTCTAGAAGTTGAACCCATCCTCGTCAAGAGAGAGAGCAAACAAAAGCTAGCTAGAGCATCTTAGGGCTCTTCATGCGAATAGATAGTGAGATTCAAGCGGTGGCTCCCATAAATTCAAGAGGTGGCCCCCAACTTTTTAAGGGTGTGACACTTTGTTCCATGTAGCACTTTGCTCCACAACTATCATAATGTAGTGAGATTCAAGCGGTGGCTCCCATGAATTCAAGAGGTGGCCCCCACCCTTTTTAGGGGTGTGGCACTTTGCTCCATGTAGCACTTTGCTCCCAACTACCATATGAGAAGTGAGACTCAAGAGGTGGCTCCCACCTTTTTAGGGGTGTGGCACTTTACTCCCAACAACTCCTTTGAATGGAGGGATTCAAGAGGTGGCCCCACCTTTTTAGGGGTGTGACACTTTGCTCCACATCCATCCACAAATCTCTCATTTGAGTTTACACAAATTCTCCCCACAATATAGCTTTCATAAGAAGAGCACAAAGACAATGAGCTTGAGTATAACATTGATAAGAAATAACCTAAGTCATTGGACATACTATTTGTCATTGGACATAAGCATAACATTGATAATGAGATTTTTAGGGCTAGGTCATAAGTTCCATATAATACGTTAGAGTTCATACCATGAGTTCGAAGTCATGAGTTAAGGCATAGGAAATAGATTTCATAATGATCTTGTTGCTTCAAGAATAATTTTAAGCTCTATAACATAATACCAAGTTTAGTGGTAAGCATTTAACCAAAACATAGCAGATTCATATTGTCAGATTGCAACATATATTTTAGGTCCAATTTATACTCAAAACTAGTCAATATTATATTTAAAATGAAGCTCTCTGAATCTAGATTCCAATAAAACTGGTTTCACAAGATTTCGAGTTGTAGGCTGGGAGATATAAGGGTTCGAACATAGGAGGGTCAAAATTTCAGATTTCTAGAAAACAGATTCGTATATCAGAATTGTGACATATGTTTCATGTTGAAAACCTAACCAAAACTAGACAATATAGTATCCCAAATGAAGCTCTCTGAGTCTACTTTCCACTAAAACTGAATTCGTAGGATTTGGAGTTATAATAAGGGAGATATAGGGGTTCGAAGATAAAAAGGTCAGGATTTCAGATTTCCAGAAAATAGATTCGTAAATCCGAATTGCGACATATATTTCAGATCCAATAACTGACCAAAAATAGGAGATATAGTAGTCCAAATGAAGCGCTTCGAGTCTACCTTCCAATAAAACTAGTTTCACAAGATTTTGAGCTATAACTAGGGAGATATGAGGGTTCGAACATAGAAAGGTCATGATTCTAGATTTTCAGAAAACAGATTTAGTAAGTTAGATAACAATACTGATTGCAACACGAATATAACTCAGATGTGGTCGATGTCATATTCAAATCAAATCTGAGTGAATCTAGTTTCATACAAAATTTGTTTCGTGCGATTTGGATCTATAGGTCATGAGATATTGGGGTTAATGCACAGCAAGGTCAGATTGGCGACTACAATTTTCAGCAGGACAAAATTTTAGAATCATCATGCATATTCAGATCCGACCCATACAATAGAAAAACACAAGATCTAAGTTCCAAATAGAAATCAGAAGACACAAGGGATCAAAGTTATCTAAAACATGAAGGGAAGAACCAGATTTACCAAAACAAAGAACAAGATTTACTTGTCTTAAGATGTTGAAATCCTTTTCCCAATCTCTTTTCTCTAGTTGGTGGCTCCTCTAAGGTTCCACCCCAAGCAAGATGCGACCAGCCTCCCTCCCCCTTCACGATTTTTCCTCTCCATAATATTAACCCTCAAGGCTTATGTGACAAATTTTTTCCAAAAACGCCCTTTAAGACTCCAATAAGGACATTTAAGCCTATAGTATGAAGATACTATCATCATCACCATAGAAAGTTTAAGACTTCAAGCATGCTTAATTGACCAAGGGATATGATTTACCAAATTCATTATTTGCATACCATCATAAGGGGTTCATAATTTTTTTAGGGTATTACAGCTTAAATGTTGGACATTAATGCAGATATATAGGTACATCAGGCAAGTTGTACTGGATCGACCTACCATGAAATTATGAATTAGGTGTCATAGGTCAAGTTCACAAGTGATATAAGGTGCTTTAGTCTTTAGACTTGAGGTCATCGATATTTACATAAGATAAGTGATGCACTTAGATACAACCTAATGCTTATAAGTAATCGGGGAGTCATAACAGCTGTTATTATGTATGTCATAAGTTATATGTGAAGAACAAGTGATCAATAGAAGATTTTCCCCTTCATTCTAAAGGGAGTTTGATAATCTAGGAATCTCCTTTGTGAGTGATTGACTGAGAGATTAGATTTCCTGCTTGAGTCACCCCACATGATTGGAATAGCAAATATGACACACTTGTCAAGTATAGGATTATCATATGACAAAGGGATTGTATTGTATATATGGAAATTTTGTTGCTGCTTAGGAGTTGTCGGCTGACAAATATTTTTATAGCTTGGGTAGTAGTGATGCATTACTAGATGTCATTCATTGCCTGTGATGATCTATCTAGTTTATCATAGTCAATGTCATATGGGACCTATACGGTCATGCACACAAACACTTGGAGATCACTATAGATCTAGGAGCCTTGGATCAAATTATGGATTAATCTGAGTCCATGTTGATAATTGGACATGCCAAATTAGAGCAAAATCAAATGGATGGTTCATATGATTTGATCTGCAAGAATAATGGGGCTAGACACCTATTCCAATGATCTGGAGAAGCTAGTTGGGCTTTGGGCCCAATAAGGGGTAAGCTATAGGGTCTGTGTTGCCTATGAGTCTTGCACATAAGGCCTAGAGCATGAATGAGCTCTAGATGGAGCTCATTGGGCTTAGAGCTCGATGTGGGTTGAAGTAGTAGGCGCCATTGGTGCAAGAATTTAGTAAGAGGGCGCATATAGAGGTTGGATCCCCTAATTGGGTTGAGAACCCAATGAGCACTACAATTCAGTTCATGTTGAAGTTTATAATAAATGAATGACATATAGGAGGCAGCAACTATAAAATCAAGTCCATCACCAATTCCTAGTCTATCGAGTGTCCCAATCTCGTGAGATGTGCCATATACCCAATCATCTTGTGTACGAGCGTGTTGGGAATCCCTAGACCTTATAAAAATTTGAAACACAGCGGAAGCAAAGGTCCAAAGCAAAATTCCCACAAAACACCAGGATCTTCTTACGAGAGAAACCGAAGGATGTGAAGAGAAAAATACCTTACTTGCGCAATCCTTTGAGTGTTGCTGGTGACGTAGACGATGATCATGTGCTCGTCCTCTGCAGTCATGCACAGATGGACGGCCTCGAGACTCTAGACTCCTCCGCTCCACACATGTGCTAGCTTTGGGAGAAGAGATCCACGCCTCTAATGTCTTCTCTACTTGCGCCAATCCCCAAGACAATGCACCAAGAAGAAGGGGAAGTGTTGGCGACAAGGAGTGAGTAGCACTACCACTTGTCTCAACTTTGATGCAAAAACTTTTATGTGTTATCACCTTCAAGACCCTCACGCCAAGGAGGAGAGGGGAGGTTACAACAAGAGATGAGAGAAAAGGAATTGGCATGTCAATCTCCCAAGAGAGCCTCTCTATTTATAATAGATGAACCAGTTATTCTTGGAGACATTGATCCGACATTATTTAGGTGTCTACTTGATTTTACCATTAAATATATCAATATATTTAATGGAAAATGCGCCTAGCCCAATTAATTAGCTAAGATAAAAAATTTTTTGCTAATTAATAATTTTATTTTATTCATGTGATTAAAGTGCCAAGTCTAAACTTGCATTAAGACCCTTGTTTGCCTCATTTTGACAACATAGGTCAATAAAGGTCAAACGTGGTCCACTAGAAGTCAACTAGTGGTCAAACATGAATTAAATAAAATCTCATCTCCACAAAATAATCTAAATGCATCATTTTTCCAAAATGATCTGAATCATACAATGATTCGGACTGAGGCTAACCGATCAATACGGAGTCTCTAGCATCTAGGTGTGCGACCCTGTACGTTCTTCAGATATTGACAGTGATGACTAAATTATCACAAGCAATGAGTGGCACCTAGCAACATATCATTGCTACCAAAGTCACTAAAATAAATGTCCTTTTGCCAGAATGATGTTCAGATTAGGCAAGCGTGTCACACTTATTGATCCCATTATTATGGCATGACTAAATCAGGTTCTCACCTAGGTATGGCCAGACACTTTCAATCATCCACATAGGGGCGCTATGGACATCAAGCTTCCCCGTAAGGAAGGGGCAAATCCTCTCTTGGCACATTGTATCTCTTATATGGCTCATGATGCACCCAATGACAACTATTATGACTTCCCTTTTATGGTGAAGCATTAGGTTGTATCAAAGTGCCTCATTCACCATATAGAGTTGCCAATGCCCTCAAGTCTAGGACAATCATAACTCTGTCACTGTGATCTTCATCTTCACATTAAGTAAAATAATAAGCATGCAAAAAATAAGAGTTCTACTCTTTCGGGCTGTTTTTGCTGGATTTTTCACGCCTGATAAAATAGTGAGAAAAAGAATCTTTCTTAAGTCCTGATTGATTCTTATACATTGATACTG
>CM050443.1:27775155-27788924 GCA_027562315.1 Costus pulverulentus
CATATTTGGTGGTGGATGTGGACCTAAGTGCTACATGGACCAAAGTGCCACATTAGAAATAATGGGGGCTACCTCTTGATCTCCATGGGAGCCACCTCTAGATTCCCTTCACTCACATTTGGTTGGGCCATGGCAAGCCCTTTGCTGGAGTTTTGCTTTGTGGGTTGTCCCAGACGTGGGTTAGTCTAGCTTCCAGACATGGACGACTTTGTTTGCTTTGGTTCCCACTATTCTGTGTACGATACTTTGATAGAGTTTTTGACATTTGACAGTCATGATATGATACCATATTTGCTATTATGACATTTTGTTTGAATACCATGAAATTACCATGTTATGAATACCATGAGATCATGAACTTACTATTCTTCCTATGCTTGAGTCTTTTAAGCTATTCATATGCTTCTTGTTTTTTATGTACTCCTTCTACTTTGAATACCATTTGGACAGACTTATGCCACTTACCATGACGAGTTATGTATTTATGCTACTTATCATGAAACTCTATGTTCCAATGTAATAACAAAATTATATTTTATTCCATGGGCATGATAGATCTTGCTGAGTTTTTCATAACTCACTATTTTGATTTAATATCTATTTACAGGTTAACTTTTGGTTGCTTTCCCTTGGGGCACTGAAGAAAATGTTGAAGAAGTACATGTTTATAGACTTTTAGCTTGGTTCGATGTGTTGTATGAGATATTTTGTATATGTGCTTTTGGCTTGGTTGTAATGAACTAAAATGAGATGCTCTTGTATATGTTCTTTTGGGAATGTAGGATAAGTGAGAAGAAGTTTTGTAAAGTGCTAAGAAAATGTGACCTTGTGTTCATGTAAAAATAAAGGTTGCTTTTGATCTCTCATCTTGAAGTTGGTAATTGTGATTCATTATGATATTAATTGAGTGGGATTACTATATGATTGGTTGTTATTGTGTTCTTGTTGCAACCCTAGAAAATCGATATGTATATAGTGGTGATGCACAAATTTGACATATTTTGAATGCTGGGATTGAAATGAAATTTTTTTTAACATGACGATTCTAGGGGTGTGACAGCTGCAGTTTCATCTTCTGTTGTGTGTATTTATGGTAATAATGGTCATTATTTTGAAGAATGTAAGTCATTGCTAATCAGGGTACTGAACAAGTTAATCTCTACTCTAGTACATATAACCCTGGATAGAGGAACCACCCTAATTTATATTGGAAAAGTAATACTCATATAGGGGGACAAACTGAGAATAGAGGATATCAAAAGAGACAGATTCAAAATCAAAACCAACCCCAAAATTCTAGTGTAGAGTCCATGCTTGAAAAATTTATAGCTAGTCAAAATCAGTTTATGACAAATCAAAATAAGGAAATTGAAGATATTAAGGGATTAGTTAGCCAATTTGCTTCTCAAGTAGGATCTTTAGCAGCCCATAATAAAATTCTAGAGAACCAGATAGCACAACAAGCTAGCACTCCTTTTTTTTTGGCCGAAGGCAAGAAAGAGATTTTATATAAACCAAAAAAAAAGATTTTTACATGATATATACAAATCACTATCTCCTATCCTTTAACCCCTAGATCCAGGAGAAATTTTGGCAGAGTTTCCCCTGTACATAGAGCCGCATGGATCCTGCTACATATACAAACAACCCAAACAAACATCCATCTAGCTAAAAGTCTCAACCAAAAGCACCCAGAACAATCACACACTCACATCATACCAAAGCAAGCAAGATACAATATCAGCCCCACCCAAACTAGCCTTGCCTTTCAAACATTTGATTACAAGCTAGCAACGCACATCACGTGTTACTTATTTGCAATACAAAGCCGCAAGCTTTAAATCTTTGCCTCTCATAAACCTGGCGGGATGCCAATCGAGGAGCGCAATGAAGAAGATAGCCGCCAACCTGCTCAACTGCAATAAATACGTAAGCAAGAACATCAGCCCTACGTTTCTATAAGCAGGAAGAACCAAGGAAAATAAATAGGTTACCAACAGAACGAAAAAAGCAAAATACATAGCATGGAAAGCCAGCCAGCACTAGATCAATGATAACGGCAACAGGCATTTCAACCCAAGTTCTGCCATAACTGTAGGTAGGCGATAGTATTCAGATCAAGCTCCGGGGAGTGGATAGGATGCATCACTTTTGCTTTTACATCAGACACCAGGATATTATAATACGCCATAAGATCCACGTTATGAGAGCCGAAGATTATTGCATTCCTATACCGCCAAATATAATAGACCGCCCCTGAGAGAAAAAGCTTTCTAATGTAATTTTTTTTTGCATCCCCAGTCTTTCACTGATCAAGTTGTCTTTCCATGTCCTCCCAAGTGTTCTCAGCATTAATGATTCCACAACCTCTCTTGATCAACCTCCAAAAATCAGCTAAGGCAGGACATTGGAAGAATAAGTGGTTATGGGTTTCCGATGCAGATTTACACAAAACACAAGTCGGATCCTATATAATCCCCCAGCTATGGAGCCTAGCCCGGGTGCTCAGCCATCTCCAACAAAATAACCACATAGTGAAAGAGTTCGCGGAATATGCCCTTTAAACTATACCACATCTCTCTAAGGCACCTCATTGCCCTGAAATTGTTCCTCATAGGCCGATTTTAAAGAGAAAGTCCCATGCGTATTCAGTTTCCAGAAAATGCGGTCTTTATTTTGGCTCGGGCTTATAGGAATGTGTGGGATAGCCTATATATGTCAATCAACCCAAAAGATCTCGGGTGCGGCAACTTCCATTCATTATCCACAAATCAACGAGTTGAGGCGCGTGTTCTTCCTAGGTGGGTTCTCGAATCTAAAGGTGATGAGCTATGTCAGATTGATGTTTCTAAACCTAGTTCTCCTGCACCTTATAAGCCACCTATACCTTTTCCTACAGATTAGTGCAAACAAAACTAGATAAGCAATTTGGGAAATTTCATGAAGTAATGAAAAAGCTTTATATTAATATTCCATTCACTGAAGCTTTATCTCAAATGCCCAGATATGCTAAATTTTTGAAAGAAATTTTGTCTAATAAGAGAAAGATAGAGGACTATAGTACTGTGGCTTTAACTAAAGAATGTAGTACTAGTATCCAGAACAAGTTGCCACCGAAATTAAAGGATCTATGTAGTTTCTCTATTCCTTGTTCTATTGGGAGTATGGCTTTTGACCGAGCCTTGACGTGATTTGGGTGCTAGTGTAAGCCTAATGCCTTTATCAATTTGCAGGAAGTTGGACATGAGAGAGCTTAAACCAACTTCAATATCTTTATAGTTCACTGATAGCTCGGTAAAGTATCCTGTTGGAATCTTAGAGCATGTCCCAATCCAAGTAGGTAAGTATTTTATTCCAGCATATTTTGTAGTTCTTGAGATGGAGGAAAGTTATAAAAATCTAATTATTCTTGGTAGACCCTTTTTTGCCACAGCAGGTGTAGTCATAGATGTTAGGAAAGGAAAACTCACGTTTGATATTTGTGAAAATATAATTGAGTTTGATTTAACAGATTCACTGAAAAAAGCATCATATTCAAGATCATGTTGTAGTATTGATTTAATTGATAATGTTTTTAGTGATGTGCACAATTTGTTTGATGAATCATCTAATATTGAGAATGACACTTTTTTCTGAGTGTGTAAATAGAGGATTTCAGAAGAAAACTGAATCAATTTCTAAAAAGAGAAAGAAGAAAAGGAAAATAAGAAAAGGAAGATCGAAATTGCTTGATAAAGGAAGAAAGATCTTAGGCAAACTTGGACATTGTTTCTTGAATGAGCCTTATGTACCTAGAAGTGGTGAACAAAACATAGAGAAATCAGAATGGCGACTGAAGGCACCACCACGATCAAATTCGGGTGCAGAACGGTCAAGCAAATGACCTTTAAATTAGCGCTTCTTGTGAGGCATCCCAAGCGCTCTTACTTAGATTAGTTGCTTTTATTTTAGTTTATTTTTAGAGTTAATTTTTCTTCTCTTTTTGCATGTAAAATTGAGTTTGGTACAAAAATACGGCACCCGTAATGGACATTACAGGCCATAATTTCGGTCCGTTTTTGATCGGAAAGTTTTGAGGCCATTACGGCAATACCATAAGTAACTTTATGTGCCGTATTTTTGCTTCGAAATTTTCCTTAGAGTTTTATCCCTTTTACCGCACTACCATAATGGATTTCATGGACGTATTTTCGTGTGATTTTTGATCCGTGAGTTTCCATAATTTGGCTCATATTATGATAGTACCGTAAAAAATTTTACATGCCATATTTTGTGTATTAAAAAAAAATTTGCTCATTTTTACAGCACTACCGTAACCGTTTTTATGGTGCCGTAATTACAGCTGATTTTTGACCCGAGAGTTTTGATGTTTTTACGGTAGCACTGTAATCATTTATACGGTACCGTAATTCCAGTCCATTTTCGACGTGAGAGTTTTCAGACGATTACGGTACTGCCGCATAGATATTACGGCCCGTGTTTTTTGAGCTGAGCACATTACGGCATTGCCGTAAGGCATGTTACGGCCGTAATTCTATTTGGCCCACACTATTTTTGTGTTGTTTTTAGGGTTTTCTGTACCGTGTTTTAGGATTTCCCTCGTTCTCTCGCGCCGACCTCAAGCTTCCGACCAACCCTTGCCTTCAGAGCTCGCTAGCAACCCTTACCGTCCAGCTCTGACCACTGATCTGGTATTTTATTGCCCAATTTCTTCATTATGGTGAGTGTTTGCGTCCTGTTCCGCCCCTTTCTTGTCTTCTTCTGATCCTTGGTCGATTTCCGAAATGTTTGCTCACATTGGCTCTTTAGATGACAGGTGACTCTACCTAGGTTGTTTCTAGAAAATTTTGACTAATTTTGGAGTGATTTCGAGCGTTGAACGAGCTCAATCAGCTGTGTTCTTCAATTTACTATTCTTACGCCCTCACTTCTTCTAGTGAAAATTTTTGGGTTTGAGTTTGGATTTAGCTGATTCTTGTTTCTATGATGCTTGCTAAGTAAAGATCTTCACTCGTAGGGAAATTGAAAGAGTGATTTCAATTAGAACTCGATTTTGCTATATTGTGTTCAAATTTCAGTTTGCAACCCTATGTCAACACAAGTGACAGATTCATCAGATGGCATCCAAAACAAAAACTGTAGTTTCAAAGAGGAGGAAATGCCCGAGCTAAGTCTTCAACACCCCCAAATCTCTATGGTATCATTTTTAGAGATGAGATTCAGGAGGCCCGGTATAATCAGCTTATCACTAGGAGAGTTGTTAACACAAAGTATGCAGATCGACGCACACTAGAAGCATTGAAACTTTATGATGATGTTTTTTGGATGTTTGACGAGATAAGAGCAAAACAATTATTTCAAATGACACTGGCCACATATCTTCCTTTAGTTTTGGAATTCTTGAGCAGCATGGATATGGAGTTTGAGGAGTTCACTAACAAACATGCTGACGGGGAGATCACTTTCAGATTGGCTAAAATAAAAAGGACGCTCACTTTGAGATACATTAGATCCATTTTTCACTTATCACCTGGGGGATGTTGTGATCCGCAAGTGCTAGTGGGTTTCATAGAGAATGTTTTCTGGAACCAAATCACTAATGAAACCTACTTTTCTACAGTTTCAGCCCGTGCCTCAAAAATCTCAAATCCATGTATTAAATATGTTCATAGAGTGTTGGCTCACACAGTCTTTGGGAGAGGGGATAGTGATGGCATGGTCCGTCAATTTGAGTTATATTTCTTGTGGGGGATGTTGCATGTATTTCCAGTTGATGTAGCTTTCTTTCTAATCAAGCACATGGATAAGGTCGCCAGGGCTAAGAAGGGGGCGATTGTGATAGGAGGTTTGATTACTCCTATAGCATTTCATTTGAATGTCGAACCCTATGGAGTTGAGGTGGCTAAGGGAAATGCAAGATTGGACATTGAATCTTGCATAGCCATGAAGATGATTGTCAGAGAGGGGGATACCTTCTGTTTGGTTCTTAGAGCTGGAGCCCCCACCTTGCCTCTGCCTCACACTAAGAAGACCAATGTCATAAATCAAGCTAATTGGAGGCTTTCACCAAGAGATGCTGAGGTTGCCTTCACACCACCTTTGAACTCACCTTCCCACCATGGTCCAGATACTTCCCGTCATGCTAGAGGTTCTTCTCACAGACCTAGTGGAGGATGGCCTAGTGCCCAAGACCTAGGGTTTCAAGCCCTCTCTGCTGAGATGTACCATCAGGGTCGTCTCATGGAGAAGATGCTTGATTCTATGGGGAGGATGACTGACTCCATGGATCATATTCACCAGGATGTTGAAGAGCTAGGCAACTACATGGAGGAGATGGGGAATTTCCTCTATGACCATTTTGGTTTTGAGAATACCAGGAGAGGTGTAGTATATGGTGGAGACCAGGGAGGGGAGCGCGATGATCCTATGGATGCAGCCACCGAGGACACAGAGGATATTGGATCCGATGCTGATGAATAGAGTTTTGTGAGTATTCCTTTTCCTTACTTCTTTGCATTCCATTTTCCTATCTCATTGATGTTTCATGTTTTTATAGGGAAGGATGACTCTTCCAAACTTTTTGTGTCCGCCAACGCTATATTGCCTTGTTTTTACTTGACTTTATCATGATTCGATTGGGTTGTATAACTATAATTATGAATTTGTTCCGATATTGATTCGATTGGGTTGTATTAATATATTATGAGTTTGAATTTCTGATATTGATTCGATTGGCTTGTATAATGATTGATATTATGTTGATATTGAGCACCTTGTGGGTGCATACTGATGCATGATGGATTGTATGAATTTATTTCTGAATGAATATGAGCAAAAATTTCTCTTGTTATGGTTTTATGATGTAATGTTATAGTGTGGTCTATTTCTGGAAATTCCGTTGATAGTATGATTTTCTTGATGATAAATTTGTCAAATGCATGTGATTAGGGATAGACCTATTATGTTGAATTTATTTCTCTAATATATATCTGCCTATTGGAATTTTTCATTGATTGATGCATGAAATTTTAGGTAGACATGTTATTTGGTGAATTTGATTTAGAAACTGAAGCTACTTCTTTAAATTAAATTAGCATATGAGTATGATTTTTGAATTCATATTGATTGATTAATTTAGTTAATGTTCATCCTATTTACTATTTGTTGGGAAGAAAGATTCCATGATCCATATGAGAGTAAGTAATGAGTCCATTACTTGGCACTACGCAAAATTGGCAGTGGTACCAAAGACATGGGTTGAAGTCAAAATAAAAAAAATGATGAGAGAAAAAAAAATTCAAGAGAATGACTCCTCGTCTTGGCACCGTGTTGATTTGTGGTGGTACCTAAGTTAAGAGTTGAAGTCCAAAAAAAGAAAAAGCATGTATCTATGTGGGTACATACCATGGAAAAAAGTCGTTTCACATTAACTCTGCTATCTTGTATAAGATTATTCCTACTTAAAAGATATTAGTTCTATTACATTGATTATGTGATCAGTGTACTCTAACTTCATTACTAGAAAAAAGGTGGTAATCGAATTAGAGAATATGGACGATATATAAAAGGGAGGAACTAAAAAGTTCTGAGTGGAAAAAAGATCTTGGAATCTTATTCCTATAAACAAAAGTATGGTAGATTCGAACTAAAACTAGATGAAATCTAGAGATTGTGATTCTACTTATTATACAAGTTACGGAATTTTATTTGATTAAATTGTGGATCTTGAGAATTGAATTCAAATGATGATATGTTTTTTTTAAATTTTATAAATCAATTAGTGAGATTTTTCATTGGAGATTGTATTTTAGAAATTTATTTTTCATGAGAAATTTTATTCCTTCGATCAGTTTTGATTTTGCTTGAGGACAAGCAAAGTTTGAGCCTTATGTATTTGATGACACAAAGATTCATAGCATATTTTGTGTCATTTGATAGATTTTTTTGTGTCATATTCATGCTCTTTTGCTTATTTTTTATGCCTTATTTATCAAATATTACGGAATCTACACCTTTTTGTGTTTTTGATCATTTTCAGGTAAAAAGGCATTAGTTTAAGGTGTTTTCAAGCAATTCAGATGCATAGAAAAATTCTCATCATCAATAGAATATTACATGTCAAATTTTATGCAAATTAGAGCTTCTGACCAAAAATAAGTCAGGGCTGTAATTAATATTACGGTACCGTGGTTTTACCGAAACTACAAAATAAACCATGGCCCTATTGTAATTTTCGATCACTGCCGTATTTTGGGTCGATTTCTGTACAGAAAGTTATGCAGCTTTTACAGCACTACTGTAAATCAGATTACGGGCCGTAATTTGGGATGGTTTCCGACCATAGAGTCTTGCAGATTTTACGACACTGCCGTAAACCATATTACGGGCTGTAATTCCAACAGATTTTCTTCTAGAATATTTTGCTCGCTCACGACACTGCCATGGTTGTTTTCACGGCCCGTGTTTCTTCCCAGATTCTTCACAGAATAAAATACGGCACTGCCGTAATCAAAATTACGGTCGTAATTACAATCCAGGCGGCTGATTCTTCCGACTTTTGCGTGGATGATTGCAGACGATTTAGACCACCAAATTGATATATGTGGGAGGGAGAAATATGCTACAGATGAAGAGGTGTAGACACACACGAAAAGCCCCAATTTTGATCAACGTTCCAGAGAGAAATCGCGATCTTCACTAGCGCCCTAGGTTTCACCGCCACGAAGTGTACAGTGCATCTCTGTCCTTGAAATTTGAAGGGAAGCTGCGCCTAGAGGAGGAGAACATAACCCATAAGTTTCAGAGTGAAAGGAGATCGATCGGGAGAGAAATCAACAAAAGAAGCATCACCGCCACTGTTCATCACTCGAAATTATGGTTGTAATTTTCATTACAGCCTTGCTCTTAGTTGAATTTCCTATCTCTCTTCGATTTCTAATCCTTTGAAACTATGTTTTATTGTAATTCTTCGACTATACTAGCTTAAACACTTTTTGGGGCATAGGGGAGTAATCCCCTTAATTTCGAATGACTAGATAATTTTTATTTCGTCAGGATAATCTTACTATGATAATTCTACTTATGTGATGATCACCTTTAGTTCTTTCTAGTTTCATATTATCAGCATGTTTTAGAGTTTTTGCGATATGGACTGAAAAGTGACTTGTGTTGTATCCCAAGTTGTTTGTCATGTACCTTGGACTAATTCCCAGCAACGGCGCCAAAAACTTGTTGTGATCCACAAGTGCACGGATACTCGAAGTAATAAAGAAAGATATCGAACCCATAGAGACCTATGTTGTCAAGTACTGATCAATTGATTTCTCACTATCTAGGTAGTCGAATGAAAGTCAAGCAAATATAGGGAACACACGGAAGAATACTGTCAGAGAGAAAACTGGGACTAGTGTTTCATTCACTATAATTTCTATGACTAGACATGAATAAAGAATTTGTCAGTTTAATTTTATCATGATGAAGATGCAAATTACTTAATAAAAGGATTGTTTCACTCTCGTGCTAACAACCAAGCAGGGATTAATCTTCGCTTTCGCGCAAGATTCGTCCCAACGCTGAAGATAAGTAAATCATCAATCAATGAACTCAAATATCACTTTCGTGCATCCGAATTCTAGGTTAATAATCTCTAGTGGAATCTCAAGGATCACTTTCGTGCATCCGAGCCTCAACACTAGTTTTACTCAAGGATCTCCAACATTCCGATCCTCACTTTTGTGCAAGATCTTCATGTTTGACAATTAGACTCAATCTATAGATTCATGTTATTATCATGACAATTACTACTAGAACTGAACAAATTGGATGTAACCTAAGGAAGGGTTCCTAACATGCAATTCTAGGGTTCTGAATTCTCAAGCAATTACCTTTCCGTCAATAGCGAAAATTCTAAAAACATGATTAGTAACATGGAGCTATAGAGAGTCTAAGCACAAATATCACAAGAGAAAAATCATCATGCTAAGATTAAACTCAACGAAATAGTGAACAAAATAGTTATATAGTCATTAAAAATCAAGTGAATTACTCTCCCATGTCCCAATGGTAGTTTAAGCTAGCATGGTAATGGAGTTACAAAATTCCATGATTTCAGAAGTTCAAAAATTAACGAAAGAAGTGTTTTGGAAAAATACAGGACGATTGTGAAGTATTTCACAGCCGTAATTTCGATTGATCTCGGTAAATAGTGGCTGTCTCCCTCTTTTCCTTCAATTCTCCTTCGATTGATTTCTTTTTCTTCTGAAACTTCTGGTATGTCATCTCCCTCCAGAGATGCCCTGGATTCGTTGCGGTGGCGGAACCCTAGGCAGCGGCGTGAATGACGATTTCCCCCTCCATAGTCGATGAAAATTGGGGCTTTCGGTGTGTGTGTAATCCTCTTCTCCAAAACTCCTTGATTGCTTATTACGGCTTCGAATATAAACCTCTGGTTCGCCCGCAATCGTCTCCGCAAGAATCGGACTTTAGAATTGACCTGGAAATCACGTTTACCAACAGAAATATGGCAGAGTAATAGTTTACAGGACTGCCGTAAAATCGGTTAAGTTTTCTGATCTGATGTTGTCTGGGTAATACAGTACCATAATCTGGTTTACGATACTGCCGTAAAATCGGCTGAACATTCTGTTCGGAAGTGACTGGAAAATACGGCTCGTGTAATCCTTTACGGCGGTGCCGTAAAATCAAGCAAAGTTTCTGTTCTGAAGCTCTCTGAAATACGGTACCGTAATCTGGTTTACAGTACTGCTATAAAATCCGAAAAACCTTTTGTTCGGAAACTCCTCAAAATACGGCAGTGGCTCGGATTTTACAGTAGCGTATGAAAATACTGTACCGTAAAATAGGTTACGACACTGCCGTAATTTGCTGAGTTGCTCCGTTTTCCGTGAAATTTCTTGGGTGATCTCCTCTTGATGATGGTAACTCTTCTAAGCGTTTGATTTTGCTTGAAAACTCATGGAAATAATGCCTTTTTACCTGAAAATCGTGAGAAACCAAAATAAAAGTAGACTCTGCAATATTTGATGAATTTAGCATGAAAACAAGTAATAAGATCCTCAATTTAGCATGAAAAGATATCTAAAATGATACAAAATATACTATATATTTTGGTGTCATCAAGATACATAAGGCTCAAACTTTGCTTGTCCTCAAGCAAAAATCAAATTTGAAATCAAAATTTGATCAAAAGAATAACATTTTCATTCTCAATAAATTTCTAAAATACAACTCATCAATGAAAAATTCTATCAATTGATTTATAAAACTTCAAATAAACATATCATCCTTAGAACTCAATCCTCTAGATTCATAATTCAATCAAATAAAACTTCGCTACTTGTATAATAATTAGAATTTTCAATCTTAGGACTTCACCCAATTTCAGTTCAATCTATCATGCTTTTGTTTACAGGAATTAGGTTTCCAAGATCTTTTTCCACACAAATATATATTTTTTTTCTTTTTTATGCATTTTGTTTTGCCATGTATTTTGTTGTTTTTGCATGGATGACATGTACCCACATAGATACATGCTTTTTATTTTCTTTTCTTAGGTACCACTGTCAATTTTACACAGTGCCAAGTAGAGGAGTCTTATTCTTTACCACTCTCATCATTTTTTATAGACTTCAACCCATGTCTTAGGCACCACTATCGATTTTATATAGTGCCAAGTAGGGGAGTCTCTCACTATTTTTATGGACCTTGGATTCTTCCTTCCCAACAAATAGCAAAATAGACTAAACATCTACTACGTTGATCAATTGATCTCAATTCACAAATCATACTCATATACTCATTGTATTCGAAAGAAAAGTTTCACTTTTAGATTTTATTCTTTAAACAATACATCTATCAAAAATTTCATGCATCAACTAATGTCATATTTCAATAGACAAATATGTATTGAAGAAATAAATTTAACATGATAGGGCTATATTTCTAATCATGAATTTGATTTCTTTCATACAACACAAATTTTCAGTCGTACTCAGAAAATATGGAGTGAATCATAGAGTGGCAACACCTTACCATCCTCA
Organism: Costus pulverulentus; assembly: GCA_027562315.1. NCBI lineage: Eukaryota > Viridiplantae > Streptophyta > Magnoliopsida > Zingiberales > Costaceae > Costus > Costus pulverulentus. The sequence goes on from CM050443.1 coordinate 27,787,215, forward strand.
AACAAGTGGACAAGTGGAAATATCAAATAGGGAAATCAAGGAAATTTTAGAAAAGACTGTGTCAAGCACTAGGAAAGATTGGACATTCAAGCTTGATGATGCCTTGTGGGCATACCGGACTGCTTTCAAAACACCAATAGGTATATCTTCGTTTCAATTGATTTATGGAAAATCATGTCACCTGCCTGTGGAACTTGAACACAAAGCATACTGGGCAATCAAGATGCTGAATTTCGATTTAAAGAGTGCAGGGGAAAAACGGAAATTACAATTAAATGAGCTAGATGAGATTAGACTCTCTGCATATGAGAATACAAAAATTTACAAGGAGAGGACAAAAAGATGGCACGATCGACATATTTTCAGGAGAGATTTCCAACCAAGTGACTTTGTTCTTTTATTCAATTCTAGATTGAGACTTTTTCCTGGAAAACTTAAGTCTCGATGGTCTGGTCCTTTTCAGGTAAAAAAAGCTTATCCTTACGGAGCTGTGGATGTATGGAGTGAAGAAACAGGAGAATTCAAGGTTAATGGTCAGAGACTTAAGCACTATTATCAATAAGAGCTAATTGAAGAAAAAGAGAGTTTTTATTTAGATGAACCACGATCAGGTCTGAGTGTTAAAGAGTCAAGCTAAAGACTTTTAAATTAGTGCTTCTTGGGAGGCAACCCAAGCTTTCTAACTTTAGTTCACTTCTTTTTATTTACTTTTATCTTAGAATTAATTTTTATTTCTGAAAAAGAAGCACAGAGAAGAGAAGAAAAAGAAAGCTCAGCATAAAAAGTTGATAAAATTTTGTAAGTATCCTCTACCGTTCACCTTTTGGGTTTCATCATTGACTCATGTTTTTGTGTCTACCACCACTACTCCATCTACATGATAATCTTTTGATTTAGATGATTTATTTGTGGTCTTGATCTACCTTTGGGATTATTGTATATGGCTTGAATTGATGTTTGATGTTGATGAGTGAATTCAAAATCCATGATTAAAGATATAGCCCTATCATATCAAAATTTGTTTCTTCAATACATATTTGTCTATTGAAATATGAAATTAGTTGATGCATGAAATTTTGGATAGATGTAAGGTTTGAAGAATAAAATCTAAAGGTGAAATTTTTCTTTCGAATAAAATGAGTATATGAGTATGATTTATGAATTGAGATCACTTGATCAACCTAGTAGATGTTTAGTCTATTCTTGTTATTTGTTCGGAAATAAGAATCCAAGATCCCCAAAAATAAGGTGAGGACTCCCCTACTTGGCACTGTGGGAAAGCACAATGGTACCGAAGGTCATGGGTTGAAGTAATAAATAGAAAAAGTATGTATCTATGTGGATACATGCCATGAGAAAAATCATTTCACATAAACTCCACTGTCCTTAGTAAATTCTTTCCAAATTAGAGGATATGAGTTCCATTGCATTGATTATGTGATCCGTGCACTCTTATCTCGTCACTAGAAAAAAAGGTGGTAATCGAGTTAGAGAATGTGAATGATGCCAAAAAAAAAAAAATCATGTGTGGAAAAAGATCCTGGAAACCTTATTCCTGTAAACAAAAGCATGATAGATTTGAACTGAAAATTGGGTGAAATAATGAGATTGAAAATTCTAATTATTGTACATGTTGCGAAGTTTTATTTGATTAAATTGTGGATCTAGAGGATTGAGTTCTAAAGATGATATATTTATTTGAATTTTTGT
>CM050443.1:27796233-27806577 GCA_027562315.1 Costus pulverulentus
GCTCTTAGTATATGGTACAACATGTTATACTCCTTGTGCTACACTCGATGCTGATGACTTATTATTTGATCCATGACACTACCATTGTATTTGGAAGATGACCAAATGCTTCTATGACTTTGATATACACCTTTGATTGACCAAATGAGCTTTATAATGTGCCTTTGATTGTTACCTTTGACACTTGTATCCATGATCATGTTGTAAGGGCATTTGTTTGAATGCAATAATGTCATTTTGGTTACTTTGACTTTGTTATAATACCATTGTTCTTTGGCCCTTACATCTTATAGTGGGAAATTGATTTGATCCCATTTATGGGAATTTGGCTGCTATGGAGGTGGAACTAAGTGCTAAAGTGCTACATGGACCTCTTCAATTTGTAATTGTTTGCCACTTCTTGAGATCCATGGAAGCCACCTCTAGATCCCTCCATTTACATTTGGTTGGGCCATGGCGAGCCCCTGCCGGCCTTTTTGCTTTGTGGACTTCCCAGACGTGGGTTAGTCTGTCTTCCAGGCGTGGAGGATTTTGTTTGCTTGGACGGACTATGTTTGCTTGGACGGATTTTGTTTGTTTTGGTTCTCACTATTCTCTCTATATATTGCTATTATGACACTTTTTTTTGGATACCATGAGATCATGACATTACCAATTGCTCATATGCTTGGGTCTTTCTAAGCTATTCATATACTTTGTCCTTCAGGCTTTTGGATTCTCATGTTTTGAGACATTGGTTTAATTACCATGATATTATGCTTATCAAGTCAATATTTCTTACCATGTGATTATATGCCTCTTTGTATTGCTACCTTGTGATATGCATACTATGTCACCATTGCTTATCATGTCACTATCGCTTACTATGGTATTATGCCTGTCATGTCACTATTGCTTACCATATCACTATTATGTTTCCATTTGATATTACTTGTGGAACCATGTGGAGATCTATTAGGAATACTTCTCCTTTTGGCATCTTAATTACTTGCTGAGCATTCTTGCTCAATCCTTGCATTCTAACATCTTTACAGGTTAGCTTTGGGCTACAAGTTTATGTGGATGGTTTAAAGAAGATAATGAGTATGGTTTTATGTTTTGAGTATGTAAACATTAATGACTAATGTATGAATTTGTTAGTATGTTTGTTTGATAAGTGTGAGAAGATCCATGACTTGTGAGTGAGATATTATGTTTGTAAATTATTGAGCATGAAAAGTTAATTGACTCATATATGATGTTCATTTTGATGTTTGTAATATAAGTGTGAGTTATAGTGAATAAATATTATGTATTTGGAATAGGATGTATAGTTTTTATGATATGATAAAGATTTTGATTAATAGAATGAGAAATTTTGAATGGTTATTTGAATTGTTTTTACCTCCTAGATGATGGTAAGACAAATTTATAAGTTAGGTTGATCAGGTTATAGTGTTTTGATCCTGGGTACAATATTGCAAAAAAAAATGTTTTTTTTATATAATGAAATTACCATCCTCTAGGGGTGTGACATCACGGTTAACCTAGAGCGAGCACAGCAAAACTCGAATGCGTCAAAGGAACATGCATACATCCCACCTCCCCCATACAAACCGCCCGTCCCTTTTCCTCAGTGACTAGCTATGGCTAAATTGGACCGATAGTTTGGAAATGTTTTGGAGGTATTAAAAAAAACTCTATATCAATATTCCTTTTACTAACGCACTTTCGCAAATGCCATCATATGCGAAGTTCTTAAAGGAGATCCTATCCAATAAGCGAAAGATTGTGTCATACCCTTAGATAATAACAATTCATAATAGAAAAATCATACAGAAAATTTTTGCAAGGATCGACAATCAAAATCAAGATCTAGTGCATTGAACAACAAAACACATGTTCAAATGCCATCATCTAAATTGCAACAGAACAATATCCATTCTTTCAAAGTCTTATACCCAACAGCAAGGTAAAGTCACACAATCCAAAATCCAAGAGCTAAACATACCATCAACATAGACTATTGTATCAAATTTCAAAACTAGTAACATTCTCATCACAGTAAGTCATATTGTCATTCCTTAATACAAGTCTCTTAAGGAACATACAATGTTTCCAAGATTACAAAATTTCATGTTTTGGCGAAAATATCCAAATGAGCTTCCAAGTTTCATACTTCTGCCCACAATGCGTAGTCAAGCTAATCTGCAATAAGGGTTAGTATACACATGGATGAGCATAAATTTGCCCAGCAAGTAATCCCAAAGGCCAAGGGAAACAAAACTAAAAAGGGTAAACATGTCAATGAAATAGTCAACACAATAACACAATAATGACGAACAACATACACATAATATGTGTAAGGAAAGCAAGATAGTAACATATTCCCCATGGATGAGACATTTGAGTCAAGATTAGTCATTGACCATTATTGAGCATAGGTGTGCATTCATATCATGAATAGTCATAGATCATAAATATGGGGGAGACAATCATAATTCATAATTCTTTCCTCGTCTAGAAGTTGAACCCATCCTCGTCAGGAGAGAGAGCAAACAAAAGTTAGCTAGAGCGTCGTAGGGCTCATGCAAGTAGATAGTGGGATTCAAGTGGTGGCTCCCATGAATTCAAGAGGTGGCCCTCACCTTTTTAGGAGTGTGGCACTTTGCTCCATGTAGCACTTTGCTCCACAACTATCATGATGTAGTGGGATTCAAGCGGTGGCACCCATGAATTCAAGAGGTGGCCCCCACCTTTTTAGGGGTGTGGCACTTTTCTCCATGTAGCACTTTGCTCCCAACTACCTTTTTAGGGGTGTGGCACTTTGCTCCCACAACTCCTTTGAATGGAGGGATTCAAGAGGTGGCCCCCACCTTTTTAGGGGTGTGGCACTTTGCTCCACATCCATCCACAAATCTCTCATTTAGGTTCATACAAATTCTCCCCACAATATATCTTTCATAAGAAGAGCACTAATACAATGAGGTTGATCATAACATTGATAATAACATAACCTCAGTCATTGAATATACCAATTGTCATAGGACATAAGCATAACATTGATAATGAGTTTTTTTGGGCTAGGTCATAAGTTCCATATAATGTGCTAGTGTTCATACCATGAGTTCAAAGCCACAAGTTAAGGCATAGGGAAAACGGTTTCATATAGATCAGGTTGCTCCCAAAATAAATTGAAGCTCAAGCACAATACAACTTTAGTGGTAAGCAAATAACCAAGCATAACAAATTCATATAGTCAGATTGCAACATGTAATTTAAGTCGAATACCAAACCAAAACTAGTCAATATGGTAGTCAAAATGAATCTTTTCGAGTCTAGGTTGCAATGAAGCCGATTGGACAAGATTTCGAGTTGTAGTCAGTGAGATATGGGGGTTCGAACATAGAAATGTCTGGATGTCAGATTTTTAGAAAAATAGATTCATATATGATCTTTGCAACACATGTTTCAGACCGAGTAAGTAACCTAAAATAGGCAATATTATATTCAAAATGAAGCTATTTGAATCCACTTTCCAATAGAACTGAATTCGTTGGATTTGGAGTTATAGCCAGGGAGGTATGGGTGTTCGAACAAAGGAAGGTTAGGATTTCAGATTTCCAGAAAACAGATTCGTAAATCAGAATTGTGACATATATTTTAGATCCAATAACTAACCGAAAATAGGCAATATGGTAGTCAAAACGAAGCCTTCGAGTCTACCTTCTAATAAAACTGATTTCAGAAGATTTCGAGCTATACCTAGGGAGATATGAGGGTACGAACACATAAATGTCGAAATCCAGGTTTCCAGAAAACTGAGTTTGTATAGCTAGATAACAATACAGATTGAAACATGAATACAGTTCAGATATGGTCAATATCACATTCAAATTAAAGCTCAATGAATCTATCATACAAAATTTGTTTCGTGCGATTTGAATCTATAGATCATGAGATATTGGGGTTAAGGCAGAGAAAGGTCAAGCAGGCAACTACAATCTCAGCAGAACCAACATTTAATAATCATCATGCATTTTCAGATTCGATTCCATAGAACAGAAGACAAGATCTGATATCCAAAACGAAATCACAAGACACAAGGAATTGGAGATATCTAGAATATGAAAGGAAGAACTAGATTTTATCAAAACAAAGAGCAAGGTTACTTGCCTAAAGGTGTTGAAACTCCTCCTCCAATCCCTTCCTCTTGAAGGCGGCTGAACTAGGGCTTCTCCCAACAAAATAGTGACCAGCTCCCTTCACGATTTTGCTTTACCAAAATATCACTCTCCAAGGCTTAGTTGGTAAGTTGTTTCCAAAAATACCCCTTAAGACTCCAACATGGAGATTCAAGCCCATAATACTAAGATACCATCCTCACCCTATAAAATTTTCAAGATTTCAAGCATGCTTAAATGACCCAAGTAATATTATTTACCAAATTTATTTTTTGCATACCATCATAAGGGATTCATAAGTTTTAGGGTATTATAGATTAAGAAGTAAGGAACAGTTGCACTAACCGAAGAATGCAGTGCCATCCACTAGAACAAGCTTCCGACCAAATGTTGTATCCCAACAAGTAGCCAGATAAAAACTTATCTCTGGCGTTGCCGCCAAAAATTTGTTGTGTCCAAAAACCTGTTGTGTCCACAAGTGCACGGATACTCGAAGTAATAAAAAGATATCGAATCCACAGAGACCTCATTCGTCAAGTACCGAATAATAGATTTCTTACTATCTAGGCAGTCGAAACTATGCAAGTGAATTATCGAAAGCTAACGAAAATACCAGAGAGAGAAACTGGGACTAGGGTTTCATCCACTTTGATTTCTATGACTAGATATGAATAGAAATTCATCAGTTTATTTTTATCATGATAAAGATACAATTTACTTCATAAAAGGATTATCTCACTTTCGTGCAGACAATCGTGCAGGGACCGATCCTCGCTTTTGCGCAATATCTTTCCCAAGCTGAAATAAGTAAATCATCCATCAAAGAACTTAAGGATCACTTTCGTGCATCGAATTCTAAGTGGATCATCTCGAGTGGAATCTCAAGGATCACTTTTGTCCAGCCGAGTCTCAACACAAGTTCTACTTATGGTTCTCCAACGTTTCGATCCTTACCTTCGCACAAGATCTTCACGTTTGATAAATTGACTCAATCCTAGATTCATATTATTAAACATGGCAATTATTCTTCTAAAATCAAGAAACAAGAACTAACCTAATTTCTAACAGTAAGTTCCTAACATTCAATTCTAGGGTTCCAAGTTCTCAAGCAAGTCACCATTCGGTCCTTATTGTGAAAACTCTAAACCATGATTAATAACATGTTTCTATGGAGAATCAAAGAACAATTATCACAGAAGTAGAATTATCATGCTAAAATTATACGTGACGAAGTAATGAAAAGTTTATCTAGTCATTGAGAAATAAATGGGTTTTACTTCCCCATGTCCCACAAAAGGTTTAAGCTAGCATGGAGAAAAGATTACAATAAGCCATAGTTTCTAGCGATCAGAAATAAAAAAGAAAGGGAAAGAACGAATAACCACATGGCTGTAATCTAAATTACAGCTGTAATTAGCATGTGAACAGTGTTGACGTTGGGTTCTTCGTCGATTTCTCCTCTGATCGAGATCTTTTTGCGTTGAAACTACTGGTGTATGTTCTCTGGCTCCAGGCGAAGCTTCCCTTTAAATTTCATGGTAGGGGATGTGTTGTACGCTTCCCGATGGTGAACCCTAAGGTGGTGGCGTGAAACTTGATTTCTCCTTTGTCAGTGGATGAAAATTAGGGCTTTTGGTGTCTCCTCCCTCGTCTCGTCGAAAGCTCTTCTTTTGCTTCTTACAGCTTCGAATTTTATGATCTGGATCATCTGCAATCGATCACGCAAAAATCGAACTCAAATTTGACCATGAAAATCGCGTCTCTAGGTTGTAATTACGGTCGTATTTTTAGTTACGACACTTACATAATTTCAGTCAAGTTATTGGATCAAAACCATCTGGCAATTACGGCACCGTAATATCGGTTACGGTAGTGCCGTAATTTCAGCCAAAATTTCTGGTCCAAAAGCGCTCCAAATTACGGCCCATGAAAATCTTTACGGTAGTGCCGTAATTTCCGAAATTCTTTTTGGATGAAAAATTCCCAAATTACGACAGTGTTCTGATATTACGGTAGCCGATGAAAATACGGTACTGTAATATAGATTACGGCCCTGCCGTAATTTGGTCTGAAACTCCAATCTTCATGAAATTTGACATGTAATCTCGTCTTGATGGTGGGAACTCATTCATGCATCTAGAATTGCTTGAAAATGCCTAAAAATCATGCCTTTTTACCTGAAAATTATCATAAACCAAAAAGAGTGTAGATTCCACAGTATTTGATAAAAAAGGCATACAAATAAGCAAAGGTTCATGAATTTGACACAAAAAGATATATGAAATGACACAAAATTTAGTATAAATTTCGGTGTCATCAAACACATAAGGCTCAAAGATTGCTTGTCCTCAAGCAAAAAAAAATCAAAAACTGATCATAGGCATAGACTTTCTCATGAAGAATAAATTTCCAAAATACAATTACTAATGAAAATTTTTTATTAATTGACTCATAAAATTTTAAATAGACATATCATTCTTTGAATTCAATTCTCAAGATTCACAACTTAATCAAATAAAACTTTGCAACTTCTATAAAAATTAGAATTTCAGTCTCATGAATTCATCTAATTTTCAGTTCAAATCTATCATATTTTTGTTTACAGGAATAAGATATCCAAAGTCTCTTTCCACTCAAAATTTTCCTTTCCTTCATTTTTCTTTTTATTCTTTTTGTGTTTTTGATGACATGTACCCACATAGATACACACTTTTTATTTGGACTTCAACTCTTGTTTTAGGTACCACTAACAATTTTACATAGTAACAAGTAGAGGAGTCATTTTCTTTTTCTTTCTCTCTAATTTTTTTTTTCTTTTCAGACTTTAACCCATATCTTCGGTACCACTGTCAATTTTACACAGTACCAAGGGAGTCACTCACTATTTCTGGATTTTGGATTCTTTCTTCCCAACAAATAGGAAATAGACTAAACATCAACTAGACTAATCAATTGACATCAATTCAAAATTACACTCATATGCTAATTTTATTTAACAAGTAGTTTCACTTTTAAATCAAATTCTTCAAACAATATATCCACCTAAAATCTGATTCATAAACCAATGAAAAATTTCAAAAGTAGATATATATTAGAGAAATAAATTCAACATGATATACCTAGACCTAATCACAAATATGGATTCATTCATCATCAATAGAATCAAACAAGTCATCATCAATAAATAGATCATGGCCATAAATCAATCACATCAATGAAAATTATACTTATCAATCATCAAATTATATCAACAAAAAATATTAAAAACATCATCATGTGTAATATAAACATATCGAAATAGATCATCAATACCAAGATGTGATAATACAACCCTATCGAAGATCAAAAATCAATACCATCATCATCATCATACAACCATATCGAAAATAAGAATATAGGCATTTGAAACAGAGTGAAGTAGCACGGTGGACACAACATGTATGGAGGGATCATCCTTCTCTATAAAACATGAAACATCAATAAGATAAGGATAATGAAATGCGATAAGTTAAGGGAAAAAGATACTCACAAAACTCTACTCATCATCTGATCTAATCTCCTCAGTGTCCTCCTCTGCCACTCCATAGGATCAAAGGGTTGCTCTCTCTGGTGTCCACTATGGTCTCCACCTCTCCTCGAGCCTTGGAATCCAAAATGATCATATAAGAAATTCCCTATCTCTTCCATATAGTTGCTGAGATGTTCCACATCATAGTGAAGGTGATGCATCAAGTCCTTCATCTGGCCCATGGTACCCAAAGTGGAAATCCGGCGATCCCAACACCAAAGTAAGCCCCCTAACCGGTTCATGGGCATCGTTAGCCCTCTTTCCACCCAAACCGAAGTGGCGCTGCCCAAGGTCATGACGAACCAGACCCCTGAAGACCCAAGCCAAAGTGGGCCACTTAATCTCATTAGCAACACGGCCTAGGATCGAGCCGCAACAGTGGTGGCCCAACCCACAACATCGAAGTTTTGCTGTTTTATCGCAATGTGCTCAGAGCGCGTCTAAACCGCCTCCGCTAAGACTCGTTCGCTGAAGGACCAAGGACTTACACCCCTTGTAGGAATAGTTGGTAGTTGGTAGGATTTTATACGCTTTTGTTTTATGTGGCAGCTTGACCACTTTATGGTAGTTAGTTTGTTAGGATGTTGTCCCCTTGTCTTGTTCCCCTCCTTATCTTATAAAAGGGAGGAGTTGGCCAGCATTCTTCCTTAGTTCTCTTAGTGGTAGAGTCCTCCTGGTGAGCTAGAGTGAGCCTCCAGCTTGTGTGAAAGGTGAAGTGCTTCGCCTTTGGAGTTTGCACTCCTTCGTGCTTTCAGCTTGTATTCCCAACTTTCTAAGAAGTAAATCCCACCATCCGGTGGGTCAGGTTCGCCTATTTTCTTTACATTGTTGTTGCATTTCATCGCTGCGGTTCTTTCCTCCCCTTCACCCCAGAGGCGTGGTCGGACCTCGTGTTCTTGGTGTATTTTCAGCTGCATAGGCGCGCAAGCTGAACCCCCCAAATCCGTTGTCCCCGACGCTGGCTGAGCTTAAAATGCGCTAAGAGAATTGCTGAAAGTTTGCTAAGAGGTTTGTGAGTTATTATTTAGTTGGGTGCCGTTTTTCCTTCATTTCATTCGTGTTGCCCCGATCGAAATCGTCGCTGTTCATCATGCTTTCCACCGAATTCCTGCACTTTTCTGAAGCATTTTCTCTTCCCTCGTCTCACGACCCTCTCCCGTTTTCTCGTCATTGTGTAATATCCTAGAGTACGGATTAAGGACCTCCTCACCAATTAGTTGATGCATCAATTCTAGTATCAAAGGACGTTGCACATTCGATTCTTATCGTTCACACGATCCCTCCTCTTCATCGCATATTTCTGCATTTCTTCGGCGTTTTCAGCATTTTGCATTAGTCACGTCTCCCTTGTTTGTGCATGGTGACTACAAGGTCACAAGTCATGTCGTCTCAATACCCTGAAACTATTCCTGAAACCCAAGAGTCATTCCAGCCTTCAGAAGGGGCTAACTCCCATCTAGAATTCTTGGGAGCGTTAGAGGCGCGAATCGATGCGAAGCTTGCTGCACTGTCCGCGCGTGTGGACGTTCAACAAGCCCGCACCGAAGCCAAATTCGATCAGATTATAGCTGGCATGGTTGGACTCCACAACCTCCTTAGTCGCCCCGGGCCCATGGAGCGTGAGCTCCCAACCCCGGTGAATCCTCCGGTGTCTACAAACCTAGCCCCTACTAGAGAGTTGCTTCCATTGGCCGCGCCCACCCGGCAGCGTGTCCAAGTGGATGAATGGGATCACACACCATCCTATGAGGCCCCTACGAACCCCATTCATGGGGATGAACCCCTAGATAATGATGACGTTTGGGCCGCCCAAGGCCCTCAGTCCAACGGATGCTTCGGCCATGCTTGGGTCACACCCCGTACCCCTGCCCCGACCCATGTCGAGCGTCCCCGAGCAGAAACCAACATCCTGCATTATTTTTGACATAACCTCGCTTCCTTCAAGGGTGGCCTTGACCCCACAGAGTTTCTCGATTGGGTCACGTCCGTTGATGCCCATTTTGACCTTACTAGATTCCCACAACACAACCGCATGTAGTTTGTGCGCACTTTCATTGAAGGTCCTGCATGTTTACATTGGGAAAACGTGGAGCGCCAAAATGCGCAACAGGCCCTTCCCTCGATCACTGAGTGGGCGGAAATGAGGTATCACCTCCATGAGCTATACGTACCCACGTCGTATAGGCAGCGTCTCTTCGACCAATATAGTAGTTTACACCAAGGGTCGAGCACCGTAGAGGACTACCATCTCACCTTTGAGATGCTTCAATTTCATTGTAACCTATAGGAGGACCCCGAGTTGTCCTTGTCTAAGTTTCGGAATTAGCTTCGTGCCGACATCCGCCGAGCCTTGCCATCATATGGGTCGGATGTTGGTGTATATGCCCTGCAGACCAATGTATGGACATGGTCAGGCATTTTTTGAATGTACTTTGATAGAACTATTATTCTTTATAGAGGCATGATCATTATTATGCAGACTTCTCTACCTACGTTGATGTATTCAGTTGCATATATAATGTCCCAGGAGTTTGGATTGGATCCATTCTCATAAGCTATCCCCAGACAAGGTACCATAGCAGATATGGGACAGCTTTGGTACATGTGAGACTG
>CM050443.1:27822166-27842129 GCA_027562315.1 Costus pulverulentus
TAGTCTACCTTTATAGGTAACTACGTTGCCATCCATGTCTGTCTTCCTTTTGAAGACCCATTTACACCCTATGGGTTTTACCCCATCAGGTAACTCAACCAAATCCCAGACTTGGTTAGCTGACATAGAATCCATCTCGAATCGCATGGCCTCAAGCCATCTCTCGGAGTCCGATCCACTAACCGCCTCATCATAAGTCTTGGCTTCATCCTCAATGATGAAGATCCCGTCATGTTGGGTTAGAAGCGACCCATACCTCTCAGGTGCATGACGAATTCTCCCAGACCTACGTGGGGCCTGTGTCTGAGCCTCAGGTTGCCTAGCAACTGGTACAGGTGACTCAGGTTCCATCTCTGTGTTTTGTTGTTCCACTTGGACCTCATCTAAGTCAAACTTCCTCCCACTAACTTCTTTCATGAGAAATTCTTTCTCTAGGAAGACAGCACCCCGAGCAACAAAAACTTTGTTCTCGGTGGGAACATAGAAGTAGTAACCCTTAGTTTCCTTAGGGTACCCCACAAACACACATTTATCAGATCTAGGTTATAGCTTGATAGAATCCTGACGCTTGACATATGCCTCGCATCCCCAGATCTTGATAAAAGATAGATTAGGGCGTCTCCCACTCCATACCTCATATGGAATCTTTGAGACACTTTTAGATGGAACGTTATTCAGTATTAGAGAAGCTGTATTAAGTGCATATCCCCAGAATGAGGGAGGTAGAGTTGCATGACTCATCATACATCGAACCATGTCCAACAAAGTTTGATTTCTCCTTTCAGACACATCATTCCATTGGGGTGTTCCAGGAGGAGTGAGTTGGGATAAAATCCCACACTCTTTCAGACAGTCAAGAAACTCACCACTCAGGTACTCTCCACCACGATCTGATCGAAGAACATTAATGGATCTACCAAGCTGGTTTTCTACTTCATTCTTGAACTGCTTGAATTTCTCAAAGGATTCAGATTTATGTCTCATTAAGTAGGCATAACCATACCTACTGAAATCATCAGTAAAGGTAATGAAGTAGTTGTACCCTTCTCTGGCTTATTTATTGAATGGCCCACACACATCACTATGTATGAGATCCAACAAACCTCCTACCCCTTCACCTGTCTTGGTGAAAGGCGCCTGTGTCATTTTTCCTAACAAACAAGGTTCACATGTATCAAATTACTCCAAGGAACTTGAACCTAGCAACCCATCTGCATGGAGTTGTTGAATGTGATTCTTGTTTATATGGGCTAATCAACAATGCCATAGGAAAGCACCAACTGAACCACTCAGTTTGGTCCTTTTATTATTTTTGTTACAAATAGAGTTATCCATGTCCAACACATATAGACCATTGCATAAAGTACTCTTTCCATATAACATATTTGCAAATGAAAAAGAACAAGAGTTCTTATTTATTTCAAACTTATAATGTTCTTAGGAAGCGAAGGTACATAATAGCAATTATCTAACTCTAATAGAAGTCCAGAAGGCAGGGAGAGAATCAAAACTCCTACAGCAATAGCAGCAACCTGTGCCCCGTTTCCAACTCGTTGGTCAATCTCTCCAGGCTGCACCGATCTACTTTTCTTGAGCCCCCAGATATTTGTACAAATATGAGCTCCACATGCGGTATCCAATACCCATGACATAGAAGTAGAAAGGTTGACTTCTGTAACATAAATACCTGAGCTTGAAGATGAAGCCTTGCCTCTCTTCTTCTCATTCTGAAGCTGCACCATGTCCTTTAACATGTGAGGTGGTCCTCCATATGAATAGCACTTGTTATTCCTGATCCTTTCCATCTTTAATTTCAGTTCCTTGGTTAAGCCTTTTGGCTCAACATACTGAATATTAAGTTTAGGAGGATTGAGCCTAACCAATTCATCAAAGAGCTGCTTTAGATTTGTAATAATCTCTGAAGCACTCTTTAATTCATATTGCCCTCGAAGCTTGGGCGACATGTTGGTTAGCTGTGCAGCCTCCAAAGTATCAGCCTGATGCTTATCATAAGCATCCTTCTCAGCCGCTGAGGCCGAGCATGGAAGTGGCTCAGGAACAGGCCGCTCAAGGACATAGAGTTTCCTCTCGAGCTTAAGCACGATTCTCAAGTTCACATACCAATCCATCAAGTTGGATCCAACCAACTTGTCCTTCTCAAGGATAGATCGTAGTGACCAACCGCTATTGTTTGTTGCCATTGTTCTACAATAGTCAAGAAATAGCAGATTAGTACTACTTCAAATCATTTAAACTGGACTTATTTTAAATGATCATGACTCCCACTATTTTAATCGAATTGACAACCCACAAAGTCAATCGAGAAATCTGAGATTTCCTAGTGAGATGGGATCCTTATTCCACATGAGGCTTCGCATCCCACGAGGGTGGGATGAGATGCACAAAGTGACCCATGCTTCCTAAGGTGGGCACGCCGGCCGATTGCTCCAAGCAATTCCCCTTATTGAAACAGTCTAGGCATTTCATGTCCAGTGAGGGCTGGATGCAGTATGAAACCCTAACCTCTCAACGATGCCTCTAGACCTTCATCATGTGCCCAGCACATATGAACTTCTAGTCAAGTCCATTCCTAACCGCTATGCCCAGGGCCAACAAGTTTCCTTGCGAAGGCACGCCCGATTAAAATGGACTGGGGAAACCATTGCCACCATGCACTTTCTAAAGATAAGTGGGTATGTCCCACGAGGGTGGGAAACAGTTCACAACACCACTCATCGATAGCTTAGTGAGGGCTACGCGTTAGAAGGCTACTAGACTTGATATTTATTTATGAGGGTTTTTGAGGTCTCATCAGTTTTATCTTATGTCTAACATTACAAGCATGCAATCCTATAGTGATAACATAATGATAAAATAGGCATGCTTTAGCAGATATGGAAAGCAATAAATGAATGATGTGATCATAGCCTATTCAAGACATTGAACCAACCCATGCCACAAGGAGGTTCAACTCTTGACCTAGGACTCAAGCCCCAAAGACAAGACCTAACCTAGCCGACCACTAATTTGATCTTCAAGGTTGGCTCCAAGGTCCTTCTTACCATGGTTTAGCTCTCAAACCCTAGAGGTGTCCCTCATGGGTTCGGCCAATGCCATGGGTCTTTCTCCATAGATGATGTTCCACTATGCTAGGAGCCAATATGGCTAGCTCTCAAACCCTAGGGTTCGGCCATGCCATCTTGCGCCTCTCCTTCATGCGCCATCGAGCATGCATGCGCCAGGGTTCCATGTGATTGCGCCCCTAATCTTCTTCTTCTTATTACAAAAATAAAAGAAAAGAAAAGTGGCACGCAGGACTCACAAAGATACATCACAGGCATGCAAAGGGGCTTGACTTATGATCACAACATTATGCACAAGCAAGGTATCTACACATGCAGTTCTACATGCTCATGACAAACATAAAATCTGAAATTTTACTTTTTCATAAAACTAGTCTCTTTTCCTCATCTTCTTTTCACAAATCTCTTGGTTATTTGCAATTAATTTTCATGATGATTTCAAAGATCCTCTCGGCTGGTAATTTTGTCAGATCAAGAGACCTGGCCAGTCCGAAGACACAATGCCCGTCCTACTTGACAAAATCACATGCGCCTTTGATCCTTAAATCATGCTAGAAAAAGAATCCAAAGATCCAAAAGAAATTGAAAAGATGATAGGAACAAGAAACCCTAATTTTTCCTACTTTAGAAAAATTGTTTGCCATAAGAATATGCAATTTGCGAAAATTATAAATATGGCATGTGAGCATGGAAAAGCAAGAAAATACATCATTCGAGTCTCGCAAGTCCCTCTGATACCACTGTTGGGAAACCCCGGGGATATTTTGTAAAATTACAGAGATGCAAATACATTGCGCAGCGGAAGAATACCCCCGAAACAGGCCAGTCCCAAAAACCCAGAGAAGATCGCATGCGAGGGAATCGACACAATGAGATAGAAAATACCTTATGAGTGATGCGAGGCAGATGTCATAGTAGGTGCCCAAGCGTGCACCCTCTACAGTCTCACACACATGGATCACCTCGAGTCCTCTTCTTCCACGCCCGATGCTAGCCTCGGGAAGAAAATCCAAGCCTTAGGTCACATTCTTCTCAACTTGCGCCACCTCCAAGGTATATGCGCCAAGGTTGAAGAAGGAAGAGGGAGATGCCGCCAAGCACAAGTCACACTTGCACCACCTTCAATAGAAGAAGCGCCAAGGATGAAGAAGAAGAAGTGCTTGTGGCTTGGTTGATGAAGAGATGCGCCAACTCCTCTTGATCCTCTTGCTCTCACCCCTCCTCTTGTTCTCATGCCTTCAATAAGTTGTGTCTCATGAGAGGGGGCGGCTAGGGCTCATTATATAAAGCAAGGGGCGGTTAGAGTAGTGGCTAAGAGAAGAAGTAGGAATAAGATTATTTTAATGATTTAATTAAGTCCTAATCCAATTAGGATTCTAATTAATCATTTAAATAATCAAGTCCTAATCCAATTAGGACTCTAATTAATAATTTAAATAATCAGCCCTATTAAATAGGACTCCATACAATTATTTAAATTAATTAATTAAATAACCCACAAATAATTAATATCAAATTATATTAACCATATGTACTGTAGGCGCCAACCCTAGTCTAACTAGGGTTAACCATGTGCCTACACATCCTTCTCCTTAAGCCCATTAAGCCCAACTTTTCAATGGGCTCATCCCAATGTCCATTATGCATATTAACCAAGCCCTTGGATCCAATCCAATTTAACCTGAGGTCAAACTGGGCTAACCATGGTTAATATGCCGTAAATGGAAGTTGGCTCCAATAAATCTCTTCCATCTCATCAGACCCATTGGCGCTAATGGAATCTCCAAAATAGATCCGAGTTATCCAATAACTCGATCATAAGGCTTCTCGACCAATACGAGAACTCGAGTATCAAGGTGTGCAACCCTATAGGTTCCTCTGACGTTGGCAGTGCTGACCTAAGGTCATCACAAGCAGTGAGTGGCACCTAGCAGTGCATCGCTGCTACACAAGTCATCGGAATGGATATCGACATCGAGATCCTCATTATCGCAAGTAGGTACCGATGCATTACAGTCTCTTTGCCGTACTGATATCCAATTGGACAAGTGTGTCACCTCTTGTTTTTCATCCAATCTCATGGCTATGACTAAATCAGGTCTAACCTAGGTATGGCCATACACTTTCAGTCACAGATCCATAGAGGAGCTCCATAGATATCAAGCTTCCCTTAGGAAGGGGCAAATCCTATGTCTGTCTATTGACCTTCTCATATGGGTCGTGACATGCTCAATGACAACCGTTATTACCCCCCAACTACGGTGAGGTGTTAGTTCGTATCAAAGCATGTCCCTAACCATATAGAATCGCCAATGACCTCAAGTCAAGGGATCAATGCATCTCCTATCACTTATGAGGATAACTTGTGACACCAAGTCATTGCCTCACAGCAGGTCGGTCCAGTATATCCAACACTGATATACCTATATGTCTGCGTTAGCACCTCGTGCCTAACCAGCCCATATGCCAGTCTCACAAGTACTAGAGTTGTCCCATATCCACTCAGGTACATCGATTGGGGACAAGTTAAGATCAAAAACACACCGAAGAATAATGTCGGAGAGGAAGCTGGGACTAGGGTTTCGTTCACTTAACTGTTATGGCTAGATATGAATAAGGATATCGTCAGTCCAATTTTATCATGATGAAGATGCAATTTACCTAATAAAAGGATTGTTTCACTCTCCTGTAAACAATCACGAAGGGATTTATCTTCGCTTTCGCGGAAGATTTGTCCCAACGCTGAAGGTAAGTAAATTATCAATCAATGAACTCAAGGATCACTTTCGTGCAAGATCTCCACGTTTGACAAATAGACATCGATCTATAGATTCACGTTATAATCATGGCAATTATTCTACTAGAATAGATCAAGTTGGATCAAACCTAAGGAAGGGTTCCTAACATGTAATTCTATGGTTCCAAATTCTCAAGCAATTACCTTTCAGTCAATAGCGAAAATTCTAAGAACATAATTAGTAACATGGACTTATAGAGAGTCTAAGCACAATTATCACATGAGCAAAATCATCATGCTAAGATTAAACGCAACGAAATATTGAAAAAGTAATCATCTAGTCATTGGAAATTAAGTGAATTACTCCCCCATGTCCCAAAAGTAGTTTAAGCTATCATCGTGAAGGAATTACATTGAGTCATGGTTTCAAAAGATCAAAAATCAAAGGAAAAGAGAGGTTTAGAAAATACAGCACGGCTGTGAAGTATTTCACCGCCGTAATTTGCAATTTGAGGCGATGAACAGTGTCAGTGCCTCTTCTTTCTTTGATTCCTCCTTCAATTGATCTCCTTCCTGTCTGAAACTTCTGGCATGTTGTCTCCTCCTTTAGATGAAGCTTCAGTAGAAAAATCACGGCCGGAGATCGTCTGGATCGAGCGCGATGGCGAAACCCTAGGCGGCAGCGAGTATGACGATTTCTCCCTCGATAGATAATGAAAATTGGGGCTTTCAGTGTGTGTGTAATCTTCCCATCCAAAGCTCTCCTTTTCCTATTTTCAGTCTTTTGTTTTAAGCTTTGGATCGATCGCAATAATCTCCACAAAATTTGGGCGTCGAAATTGACCTGGGAGTCGCGTTCAAAAACAGAAATACGGTAGTGTAATATCTTACGATACTGCCGTAAAATCCCTCGAGTCTTCTTTTCTGTTGTCGTCTGGGAATTACGGCATAGTAATCTGGTTTACGGTACTGCCATAAAATCTAGGAAACTTTCTATTCAGAAGTGATAGGAAAATACGGCCCGTGTAATCCTTTACGGTGGTGCCGTAAAATCGGGCGATGTTTCTGTTCTGAAGCGCTCTGAAATACGGTACCGTAATATTGTTTACTTTGGTGCCATAAAATCCAAAGAACTTTCTGTTTGCAAACTCCTCAAAATACGGCAGAGCTCAGATTTTACGGTAGCATCTGATATTACGGTACCGTAAAATGGATTACGGCACTGTCGTAATTTTCAGACTTGCTCCGTTTTTTGTGAAATTTCTTGTGTGATCTCCTTTTGATGGTGGGAATCCTTTTATATATTTGATTTGGCTTGAAAATGCCTAAAAATAGTGACTTTTTACCTGAAAACCATGTAAAACCAAAATAGAAGTATACTTTGCAATATTCGATGAATTTAGCATGAAAACAAATAAAAGTTCTTCAATCTAGCATGAAAAGATATACAAAATGATACAAAATATACTATATATTTTGGTGTCATCACACCGCTTCGCCTTCCGCCAAAGAATCATCAGCCGCCTGCATCCGTTCATCCGCCGCAGCGATTGCCGGAATCGAAACACAGATGTGTTCCCCTGTTTCCGCCCTAGTCCCGCCTTTCACCGTCGTCCTCTTCCGACCGGCCACCGCTCGACCCGAAACTCCATCCACCTCCCCACCATCATAACAACAATCTCCAATCGTAGCAGGTTTGGATTTGGTGAATCACCGGATGATTGCCGGTGATCTCTGCTCAAATCGCTACTTCCCTGTTCTACTGAACAGCGCGCATCTCCGCCTCCGCTAGTGCTGCCATCCTCGGCTCGCCCCACCACCAGCCGTCGGCGCTCTGACGAAATCGATGCCGCCTCATCTTTCCCTTCGCCTCCATTGCCTCCGACAAGCAAACCACCCTCCAGCGTCGACGAACGGCGCAAACTTTGTGTCCCCTGTTTCTGGTCTCCTTTAAGCTTCCTGCTTCAGTTATCTATTTTCTAATATGATTAAGCTTGTTCTTGCAAGTACTTTAAGAATTCAGTGCAACAAAATTCTTAACATTTGGCGCCACACGGAAGCATGCATCTTCATGTATCATCCGGATAACTCGGTTCAATCCAATAGTGCATGGATGATTCTAGAAACATGGCATATTTTGATGTCTGAAATAAAGCCTGCAATTGTATCATGAACTAATCTGATTAGTGTATTTGTTGCAGGTACCTTAAGCAATCGGCACAGCCAAAACCTTGAACTTTGGTGTCAATAGGAAGTTCTTATCTTGCTCTACTAGATGGATGAGTTGAGCCAACTAAAGCGATACTAGAACAACCTCAAAAGCTTAACAAGTTTTCATATTTGATTAATTCTTGCACTATTCTTATTGTCTAATATGAGTAGCTATATTGGTTGCAAAAAATCTATATGCTCGAGTAGGAGTCTACTCTCCATTTTGATACGCATGCAAAGAACTAAATTAGTTTGACAATGTGGTTCATTTAGTTTGAATATTGAATGATTGGAAACTTCTCTCTGGCATTGCTACATTTGCTAAATGATAATTTTTGAACTCCTGGAATTCTACCTTGACTTTGATATGCACCTCATGTGTAATCATTACTTGTATCTTGACTTCATAATTCACATATTATTGTACATTGTGTCATGAGAATTAGAAATATATAACAGTGGTACCGAAGTGTCATTGTACATAGTACTTTCACTTGGCACTATTCTTAGCATTCAAATATACAAAACATGATAGTGGAACAAAAGTGTTCATCCATAACTAGCTTTTCCCTAAACAATAAGAATAACAATGGTATCAAGGCTATGGTATTCCTCAGCATTCATCTAGCTTGGCACTAGTTAAAAAAAAGCGCCACATCGACACTATGCAGCACTTATGCTTTTTTCTCATGACCTGATGTATGACCACTTGTTTTATGAATGCTTGATCAAAAATATCTTATCTATGAGATGTGCTATAAAGGTTTCTGGTATTGTCAATTTTGCATACTCCAATGTATTGTGTTAGTGATATTTGATTTAATTTGCTTTCAATACTGCATTATAACTTAAAAGCTGTTGTTGACCAAACTATAACCTCGTCAAACTATATTTATTTGATTGAGATTCCTTATTTCATTTCATCACTATCTTCTAAACAATTCAATTGCTTGAGGACAAGCAAAATTTTAAGTCCGACGTATTTTGATATCATGCATATATACAGTACATTGTGGCTTAGTTTTATTATTATTTTGGAGTAGAATGCATAGTTTTGTCTCATTTATTTGCTTAAATATTTCATATTCTTCATAATCTTCACTATTCCTTAGTTTTATTGAAATATAGAGATTTTTGCCCAAAACCGATGGAATATAGAAGATTTGAAGATATGGAGTGACTTTTTATGATGATATGAAGCTGCATATCAATTTTCAGATTAAATGGAGCCTTCTGCAATCTTCACGGGCATGGTCGTGCATATATGCACGGTCGTGTAAGATCCTGCGTTCCTAGACTCCGTCGTACTCTTCATAGGCATACCCATGAAGACATGCATGGCCATGAAGAGTTCGGCTCCACTTTTCAAAATTCAACGAAATCTTCACAGGCATGCCCGTGATTCCATGCACGGCCATGAAGAGAGACGAGCCAAATCCTGACGTAGTGATGTCTTCACGGGCAAGGCTGTGCATCCTTGCACGGCCATGAAGACTTCCTCCTATTCGACACTGATGTCTCGTATTTATATAGTATTTTTACTATATTTTTTATACATAATCTCTTCTATTTTTATCACACTTATTTTGACTTAAATCCTTTTGTTTGATCTGAGTGCATGAATGAATTCCAAATGTCGAGACAAAGCTGACCATCAAATTTCATGCAAATCAGAGCTTGTTTGGAAATTACAGTCTACCCGAGAATATTATCACAGCCGTAATTTCTTTGGTATAAAATTTATAATTCACAGAAAGAATAACAGCCGACCCTTGATTATTTTCACAGCCATGATTTCTGATGACACCTAAATTTATAGTAAATTTTGTGCCATTTCGTTGGTATTTTTGTGTCATATTTATAGACTTTGCTTGTTTTTATTCCTTTTGTTATCAATATTTGCAGAATCTACACTCTTTTTTGTTTTTGATGGTTTTCAGGCAAAAAGGCATGTTTTTCAGCTGATTTCGAGCAATCCATATGCATAATTGGATTCACAACATCAAGAGGAGACCACACGTCAAATTTCAGAAGAATTGGAGCTTCAAAGCAAATTACGGCACACCCACTATGGAGTTCACGGTACCGTAATTTGTCTGCACTCGCATAGCGAAATTACGGCCCTACCGTAATAATCTGTACGGTACCATAATTTGGAGTTTTTCCGGGCAGAGATTTTCGTGTGATTATGGCACAACCGTAAACTTCATTACGGTGCCGTATTTTGGAGCATATTTGGACAAAGAACTTGATGAAGATTACAGCACTGCCATACAGAACTTTACGGTACCATAATATCAGAAGATTTCAACCCGAGAACTCGCTGACCAGATTACAGCACTGCCGTAAAGCATATTACGGTCGTAATTACGAAGCTGCTTGCGACTTTCTCGGTGAACTCCAAAGCCCAATTCTTGCGGAGATGATTGCGATCGATCCAGGCCATTAAATACATTGCTATAAGAAACAATCAGGAGCTTTTCGCCGAGACAAAGACAAAGAGACCGAAAACCCTAATTTTTGACTAACAAACAGAGAGAAATTGGGTTTCACGTGCCCGCCCTAAGGTTCACCGTCGGGAAGTGTACAGGCTATCTCCGGTCGTGAAACTTGAGTGGAAGCTACGCATAGAGGAAGAGAAGGTGTCCCATAAGTTTCAGCGTGAAAGGAGACCAGACGGAGGAGAAATCACCAGAAAACCGAGTGTCGTCGCTGTTTGCCCTAGATTACGGCCGTATACTTCTTTACGGGCGTACCATAATTTTTCTTTCTTCTTCCTTTCGATTTCCTTCGACATGGATTATTGTAATCTTCCCTCTATGATAGCTTAAACTTATTTTGGGACATGGGGGAGTAATTCACTTGATTTTTAATGACTAGATGACTATTTTTCCATTATTTTGTCACGTTTAATCTTAGCATCATGATTTTTCTCATGTGGTAATTGTTCTTAGACTCTTTTTAGATCCACATTATTATGCATGTTTTAGAGTTTTTCACAATAGACTGAAAAGTAATTTGCTTGAGAACTTGGAACCCTAGAATTGCATGTTAGGAACCCTCTTAGGTTAGTTCTTATTTGTTTGATTCTAGTAAATTAATTTTCATGATAATTATATGAATCTAAAGATCGAGTCTAAATTATCAAACGTGGAGATCTTATGTGAAAGCAAGGATCGGAACGTTGGAGAACCATGAGTAAAACTAGTATCAAGACTCGGATGCACGAAAGTGATCCTTGAGATTCCACTAGAGATTATCAACCTAGAATTCGGATGCACGAAAGTGATCCTTGAGTTCTATGTTTGATGATTTACTTATCTTCAGCATTGGGACTAATCTTGCGCGAAAGCGAGGATTGATCCCTGCATGGTTATCTGCACGAAAGTGAGACAATCCTTTTATTAAGTAAATTACATCTTTATCATAATGAAATTAAACTGACGAAATCATTATTCATGCCTAGTCATAGAAATTAAAGTGAATGAAACCCTAGTCCCAGCTTTTCTCTCTGATATTTCCATTTTAGTTTCCGATTGCTAATCTACATTGTCGCGATCAACCTAGATAGTAAGAAATCGACTATTCGGTATTCGACAATCTTAGGTCTCTGTGGAATCGATACTTTTCTTTATTGCTTCGAGTATCCATGCACTTGCGGACACTACAAGTTTAGGGACAACAATTTTTTGGAGTCGTGTCAGGGAGTGACAATTCCCCTGTACGCCAACACTTAGGTTTTGGCTGCGACACCTGAAATAAATCTACCTACTTGTATTTGTAAGTGTGTCCTTTCGGATCACAACAAGTTTTTGGCGCCATTGCCGAGGACCTTAGTTTTTGTTGATATTGAAGATATTCAAAGTATTGCTAGGCTAGGTTTTATTTATGTTTTACCTTTCTATTCTTTTATATTTACTTGAGTTATTTGATCCATCAACTTTAGTGTGCATAGAAAATTTAGATCCAATGACAGATCAGAGATCACTGAGGGACTATGCAGCCCCTAAGCCACGAGAAATACACTTTAGCATTGTCAGACCAACTATTGAAGTAGATAATTTCGAGATTAATCCTACCTTCTTGACCATGATTCAGCAGAACCAATTTGGAGGAGCTCCAATTGAAGATCCCTTTCAACATTTACATCTTTTTATTGCATGTTGTGATAACATTAAAATTTTCGGAGTTTCTGATGATGCACTAAATCTAAGATTGTTTCCTTTTTCTCCTAGGGACCGAGCGCGATATTGGTTACATTCTAGACCCGCTGGTGCTTTCACTACATGGGAACAACTTTCAAATGCTTTCCTGATGAAGTATTTTCCACCAAGTAAAACCATCCAATTGAGAAATTAGATAACAAACTTTAAACAGAAGGATGGAGAATCATTCAGCAAGGCATGGGAGCGATTCAATGATTTGCAAAGGAACTGTCCTCACCATAGCCTTGAAAATTGGGTTTTAATTCATACATTTTATAATGGTCTACTTTATAATACCCGTCTAATTGTTGATGCTGCTGCAGGAGGAGCCCTCATGAGCAAGACCATTGAAGAAGCTTTTACCCTATTTGAAGAAATGTTCTTGAACGATAACCAATGGAATCCTGAAGAAGGGTTGCTATATTATCATCATTGTGGTAAGAATGAAAGTGAGGAATGCCAGCCCCTAACTGAAGAGGTACACTCTTTTAGTATAGAATCTTTTCTTGACAAGTTTATGGCTAATCAAAATCAACTCTTCCAAAATCAAAGCAAAGAAATTGAAAATCTTAAGGGAACAGTTAGTTAGCTTGCCTCTCAAGTAGAATTCTTAGCTACTCACAATAAAACTCTAGAAAATCAAATGCCTGATGAACACTGTAATGCTATTATCACTAGAAGTGGGAAACAATTAGGAGAACCTAAGGGGAAAGAAGAAACCAATGAAAAAGAAACTATTGTTGATCATGAAGATAAATTAGTGTTAGAAAAATCCTCTGAACATGAACAAACCCAAACTAGTTTGCCACCTCAAAAAGGGTGATAAACCAAAAGGGGATGTGCCATGTAAAGAAGATGATTCTAAACTTAGTTTACCTCCACCCTATAGGCCACCCGTACCCTTTCCCCAATGGTTAGTGCAAGAAAAATTAGACAAACAATTTGGGCGATTTCTAGATGTTTTGAAAAAGCTTTACAATAACATTCCATTTACTGAAGCTTTATTTCAAATGTCCACATATGCTAAATTTTTGAAAGAAATATTGTCTAGTAAAAGAAAAATAGAGGACAATGGTACTATGGCTTTAACTGAGGAATGTAGTGCTGTTATCCAAAATAAAGTGCCACCCAAACTGAGGGATCGAGGTAGTTTCTCTATCCCTTGTTTTATTGGCAGTATGGCTTTTGACCGAGCCTTATGTGATTTGGGTGCTAGTGTTAGCTTAATGTCATTGTCCATTTGTAGGAGATTAGACATGGGGGAACTCAAGCAGACTTCTATATCTTTGCAGCTCGTCGATCGCTCGGTGAAATACCCCATAGGGATTCTTGAAGATGTGCCTATCCAAGTAGGTAAATATCTCATTCCAGCAGATTTTGTAGTTCTTGAAATGGAAGAAGATGCAAAAATCTCCATCATACTTGGTAGACCGTTCTTAGCCACTACAGAAGCACTTATTGATGTAAAGAACGGTAAGCTTTCACTTAACATTGGGGATGAAGTAATTGAGTACGACTTGCATGAAACTATGAAAAACCCTTCAAATTATGAATCTTGTTGTAGTATACATGATATAGATGACATGGTCTATAATCTTAATGATTTATTTGTTGAAAACAATGAACGAGACACTGATTTAGACTTTGCTCATGAAAAAACAAACTCTATAACTGATGAATTATCAAATTGCAGTGCTTGTGACAATGAAAAGAGTGAAGAAGAAAAATCTCCAAAAATAGAACTTAAGGCTTTACCTAATAACCTTCGTTATAAATTTCTTGGTCCTGATTCTATTTTCCCTGCTATTGTTGATGCACAGTTAGGGATAAGGGAGACAGATTTGCTTCTCAAGGAATTAAGAATTCATAGAAAGGTAATTGGGTACTCAATTGATGACTTAAAAGGAATTAACCCCTCTTTTTGTATGCATAGGATCTTGATAGAAGAGGAGGACAAAATCCCATACAGATTTCCAAAGAAGACTGAACCCCTCCATGAAAGAAGTTGTAATGAAAAAGTTCTGAAATTACTATATGCAGGTATAATCTATCCTATATCTGATAGCAAATGGGTAAGTCCTGTACATTGTGTTCCTATGAAAGGAGGGGTAACTATCATGAAAAACAAAGATAATGAATTGATTCCTGTTAGAACTATTACTAGTTGGCGCATGTGCATAGACTATAGAAAATGAATGCTTCCACTAGGAAAGACCACTTCCCTTTACCTTTCATTGATTAGATGGTTGAAAGATTGGCAAACCATTCTCACCTTTGCTTTTTAGATGGATATTCTGGTTTTTTTCAATTTCCTATACATCCCAATGATCAAGATAAAAACCATTTTCACATGCCCGTATAGAACTTTTGCATATAGGAGAATGCCATTTGGTTTATGTAATGCACCTGCCACTTTTCAAAGATGCACGATGGCTATTTTTTCTGATTTTATTGAACACTTTATGGATGTATTTATAGATGATTTCTCTATATATGGTTCCTCTTTTGATATTTGTTTGGCTAATTTATCTCAGGTTTTGCAAAGGTGTGAAGAAACTAACCTTGTGCTTAATTGGGAAAAATGTCATTTCTTGGTTAGGCAAGGGATAGTTTTGGGGCACTTGATTTCAGAAAGAGGAATTGAAGTTGATAAGGCCAAAGTTGAGGTAATAGAGAAATTAGAACCACCCACCACAGTGAAGGAGGTCCGAAGCTTTCTAGGACATGCAGGATTCTACCGGCGATTCATTAAGGATTTTTCTAAACTTGCTAGACCTCTTACAAATTTACTTTGTAAAGATGTGAAATTTTCTTTTGATAAGGATTGTCTATCTGCTTTTCAGGAACTAAAGAAGGCTTTGGTTTCAGCACCTATCATTCAGCCTCTAGATTGGGATTTACCCTTTGAACTTGTGTGATGCTAGTGATTATGCAATTGGAGCAGTTCTAGGACAAAGGAAAGACAAAAAGCCTTATGTTATCCATTATGCTAGCAGGACTTTAGATGAGACACAGAGGAATTACACTACCACTGAGAAGGAACTTTT
This sequence comes from Costus pulverulentus, assembly GCA_027562315.1. Classification (NCBI taxonomy): domain Eukaryota; kingdom Viridiplantae; phylum Streptophyta; class Magnoliopsida; order Zingiberales; family Costaceae; genus Costus; species Costus pulverulentus. Next base: position 27,837,450 of record CM050443.1, read on the forward strand.
AGCTATAGTATTTGCCTTTGATAAATTTAGGTCATACTTGATTAACTCCAAAGTGGTAGTGTACACTGACCATGCAGCTGTTAGGTACTTAATGCAGAAAAAGGATACTAAACCATGATTACTCAGATGAATTTTACTTTTGCAAGAATTTGATTTGGATATTAAAGACAAAAAGGGATCAGAAAACCTTGTTGTGTATCATCTTTCAAGGATAATCGTAGACACTAAAAAGAACGATGAGATCATTGATTCTTTCCCTGAATAACAACTCTTAGCTATTGAACAACTCAAAGCCCCCTGGTATGCTGACATAGTGAATTATCTTGTAGCTAATATTTTTCCTCCTGATTTGAGCTACCAAAAAAGGAAAAGATTTTTGGCTGAGGTGAAACACTATTTTTGGGATGAGCCTTATGTGTTTAGAATATGTGCATATGACATTTTTAGAAGATGTGTACCTGAAGAAAAAGTTGTAGATATATTGCTTCAATGTCATGGATCCTCCTATGGTGGTCATGCCGGTACTGAGAAAACTGCTTTTAAGGTGTTACAATCAAGATTTTATTGGCCCACAATTTTCAAAGATGCTAGAAACTTTGTATTATCTTGTGATAGATGTCAAAAGACTAGGAACATTAATAGAAGACATCAGATGCCACTATTCAATATTCTTGAAGTTGAGATATTTGATGTTTGCGGGATTGACTTCATGGGACTTTTCCCATCTTTTGGAGGTAACAAGTACATTCTTGTAGCAGTTGATTATGTCTCAAAATGGGTTGAAGCTCATGCTTCACCAACCAATGATTCGAGAGTTGTTATTAAAATGTTCAAAAAGATTATCTTTCCACGATATGGGACACCACGAGTAGTGATCAGTGATGGAGGCTAAAACAAAGTGGGGTAAATCATAGAGTTGCAACACCTTATCACCCCCAAACAAGTGGACAGGTTGAGATATCAAACAAAGAGATAAAAGGAATTCTGGAAAAGACGGTGTCACGCACTAGAAAAGACTGGGCATTCAAACTTGCTGATACATTATGGGCTTACAGGACTGCTTTAAAGACACCCATAGGTATGTCTCCTTTTCAATTAATTTATGGAAAATCATGTTACCTTCCTGTAGAGCTCAAGCATAAGGCGTTTTGGGCAATCAAGAAGCTGAATTTCGACTTGAAGAACGCGGGTGAAAAACGGAGGTTGCAATTAAACGAGCTAGATGAGATTAGACTCTCTGCATATGAAAATGCAAGAATTTACAAAGAGAGAACTAAAAGATGGCATGATCGACATATTTTAAGAAAAGACTTCCAACCAGGTGACTTTGTTCTTTTGTTCAATTCTAGATTGAGACTTTTCCCTGGAAAGCTTAAGTCTCGATGGTTTGGTCCTTTTCAGGTCAAGAAAGCCTACCCATACGGAGCTGTAGACATATGGAGTGAGGAAATAGGAGAATTTAAGGTTAATAGTCAGAGATTGAAGCATTATTATCAAGAAGAGCAAATTAGAGAAAAGGAGAGTTTTTACCTTGATGAGCCACGATCAAATCCAAATACCGAACGGTCAAGCTAATCACCTTTAAACTAGTGCTTCTTGGGAGGCAACCCAAGCACTCTTGCTTAATTTAGTTACTTTTATTTTAGTTTATTTTCAGAACTAAAGTTTTCTATCTTTTTGTAGGAAAATTGAATTATGCTCGAAATACGGCACCGCCGTAATCGTCTCTACGCTGCAAGGAGAACTGAGGCGACAAGTCTTGATGATGAGGAGTAGATTGTTTTGTGAGTATCATCTTCCCTTATGTCTTTGCTATATTATTTTCCATATCTATTTGATGTTCCATGTTTTATAGGGAAGGATGATTCTTCCAAATTTCTCAAGCCCGCAATGCTAAATTGAAAATATTTTCATTCAATGTGGTTGTATAATTTTGGTATTGGTTTTTGACATGTGTGATGGATTTTATTTACTGAGTTTTATCTTCGATATGGTTATACCACATGATGATGATATTGTTATATTCTTAATGATGATGAGTATGCTTTTGATTGATTTATGGTCTCGCTCTATTTTCAAAATAATATTGATGACTTGTTTGATTTTATTGATGAGCGAATCGATACATTGTGATTTGGTCTAGACCTATCATGTCAAATTTATTTCTCTTATACATATCTACTTTTAAAATTTTTCATTGGTTGATAAGTGAGATTTTAGGGAGATATGTTGTTTAAAAATTTTGATTTAAAAGTAAATCTACTTTTTGAATAAAATTAGCATATGAGTATGAATTTTTTTAATTAATATCAATTGATTAATCTAATTGAAGTTTTGTTTATATTACTATTTGTTGGGAAGAAAGAGTCCAAAATCCACAAAAATAGTGAGTGACTCCCCTACTTGGTGGCACTGTGTAAAATTGAGAGTGGTACCAAAAGACATGGGTTGAGGTCTGAAAAAGAAAAAAGAGAAATGATAAGAGGAATCTATTCACATTAACTCCGCTGTCTTTAGTAAAATTCTTTCTACTAAAAAGACATGAGTTCTATTACATTGACTATGTGGTCAGTGTACTCTAACTTCATCACCAGAAAAAAGGTGGTAATCGAATTAGAGAATGTGAATAATGCAAAAAGAACAAAAAGTATGTATCTATGTGGGTACATGCCTTCCAAAAAAGAAAAAAAAAGAAGAAAATTAGAGTGGAAAAAGATTTTGGATACCCTATTCCTGTAAACAAAAGTATGATAAATTTAAACTAAAAATTGCATGAAGTCATGAGATTGAGATTCTGTCTTTTATACAAGTTGTGAAGTTTTATTTGACTAAGTGGTGGATCTTGAGAATTGAATTTAAAAGATGACATATTTGCTTAAAATTTTATGATTCAATTAATGAGAATTTTTCATTAGTGATTGTATGTTAGAAATTTATTTTCCATGAGAAAGTCTAAGCCTATGACCAGTTTTTGAAAATTTTTAGTTTTTGCTTGAGGACAAGCAAAGTTTGAGCGTTATGTATTTGATGACAACGAAATTTAAAGTAAATTTTGTGTCATTTCATTGGTATTTTTGTGTCATATTCATAGACTTTGCTTATTTTTATGCCTTTTTCATCAATATTTGCAGAATCTACACTCTTTTCTATTTTTGATGGTTTTTAGGCAAAAAGGCAAGTTTTTCAGCCGATTTCGAGCAATCCAAATGCATAATTGGATTCACAGCATCAAGAGGAGACCACACGTCAAATTTGAGAAGAATTGGAACTTTAGAGCAAATTACGGCACACCCACTATGGAGTTTATGGTACCGTAATTTGTCTGCACTCGCATAGCGAAATTACGGCCCTACCGTAATAATTTATACGGTACCATAATTTGGAGTTTTTTCTAGGCAGAGATTTTCGTGTGATTACGGCACAGCCGTAAACTTCATTACGGTGCCGTATTTTGGAGCGTATTTGGACAGAGAACTTGATGAAGATTACGGCACCGCCGTAAATAACTTCATGGTACCGTAATATCAGAAGATTTCAACCCGAGAACTCGCTGACCATATTAATGCACAGTCGTAAAGCATATTACGGCCATAATTTCAAAGCTGCTCGCGACTTTCCCGGTCAACTCCGAAGCCCAATTCTTCAATGCATATCTATCTTTTGAAATTTGACATTGGTTGATGCATGAAATTTTGGGTAGATGTGTTATTTGAGGAATAAGATCTAAAGGTGAAACTTCTCCTTTAAATAAAATGAGCATATGAGTATGATTACTGAATTGATATCAATTGATCAACCTAGTAGATGTTTAGTCTATTTTGCTATTTGTTGCGAAAGAAGAATCCAAGATCCATAAAAATAGTGAGAGACTCCCCTACTTGGCACTATGTTAAATTGACAGTGGTACCTAAGAAATGGGTTGAAGTCTATATCTAAAAGATAATGAGAGAAAAAAAGAATAAGACTCCTCTACTTGGCACTATGCAAAATTGATAGTGGTACCGAAGATAAGAGTTGAAGTCAAAATAAAAAGTGTGTATCTAAGTGGGTACATGCCATCTATGCAAAAATAACAAAATACATGAAAAAGAAAAAAAAATGAATAAAAAAATAAGTGTGGAAAAAGATCTTGGAAACATAATTCCTATAAACAAAAACATGATTGATTTGAACTGAAATTGGGTGAAATCATGAGATGGAAAATTCTATTTATTCTACAAGTTGCAAAGTTTTATTTGATTGAGTTGTGGATATAGAGAGTTGAGTTCTAAAAATGATATGTTTATTTGAAGTTTTATGAAACAATTGATGGAATTTTTCATTGGTGATTGTATTTTAGAAATTTATTGAGCATGAAAAAGTTTATCTTTTAATCATTTTTTGATTTTTGCTTGGGGATAAGCAAAGTTTGAGCCTTATGTATTTTGATAACACCAAAATATATAGTATATTTCGTGTCATTTTATATATCTTTTCATGCTCAATTGTGTTGGGGTATGCCCTTAAGGCTAATGTTTGAGGCCTTGGGATTGTAACTGTATCATGTATAAACTCTTATGTTTATAAAGGCATTGGTTGTTATTCAGTTTGTTATATTATCTGCTGCAATACATATACTTCTGAATAATGTCTCAATGCTGTTCAGCTGGGCTGACATGCAGTAAAGTCCTTAGTCGATAT
>CM050443.1:27842229-27875545 GCA_027562315.1 Costus pulverulentus
TCTCTCGCCCTCTTGTCGCCGTTTTGCCTTTGGCTCTTGACACACATTCGTGTGAAAAAGGAAAAAGGGTGGTAGACGAAAGAAGGAAAAACAATCGCCAAGCAAGGATCTCTCTTCCCTTCAAACGATCAAAGACACCTTGGACGATCCTTGCTAGCACAAGGGACAACAAGAAGGAGCAAGCCGTTGATCATCTTGTGTGTGACGATTTGGAGGAGACCTCTTTTGTTCTCTTGCTTCCAAGGCGCCATCTAGAAATGGCCATGGTATGAATCGCATTCTTTCTTGCATTCAAAAGTTTTAATGTTGATCATAATACATGCATCGATCCCATGAAACCCTAGTATCCGCTGCCCATGTTTTGTATGCGCCACTTTAGGGTTTCGGCCCCCCTTATTGAAAGGGGACTTGCAAATTGAAGATCTTTTGCTTATTTTTATGCTAAATTTATCAAATATTGCAAAATCTACTTCTATTTTAGTTTTTCATGATTTTCAGGTAAAAAGTGTCGTATTTTGATGGATTTGAGCACACGAATGGATTCAGGACATCGAAACAAAGCCGTCCGCCAATTTTCATGCAAATCGAAGCAAGTTTGAAAAATACACCCCGGGTGTAATCGATATTACGGCTGTAATTTGCAGAAAATATGGCAGAGCTATATTTTTTTTATGGTACCATATTTTTGAACCATAATTCACCCGAGAGACTTTCAGAAATTATGGCACTGTCGTAATTTATTTTACGGCCATAATTTCACCCCAGATTCACGATTTTTGGGGACTATTTGAAGCCCGATTATTGCGCGGACCATATCTTTTGATCCAGAACTCCAAATTGAGATCTGAAAGATGTTGTGGACTCGACTCAATGAGGAGAAGAGAAAGATGTTGTGGAAATTGAGGGAGCAATTGACAGAGTGGTACTTAGGGTTCGGCTTCACACCGAGAGGCATGGAGGACACCTCAGGCCGTGATTTTTATGCAGAAGCTTCATCTAGAGGAAGGTACAACACACTAGATGTTTTAGAGCGAAAGGACTCTGATCGGAGGAGGAATCAACAAAAGAACAGCGCTGGCACTGTTCACCGCGGGTTCACAAGCAAATTACGTGTGTAATTTCTCTTACAGCCGTGTTGTAAAGTTTATTTCCTCTTCTTCTTTGATTTCTAACACTTTGATACTATGGTTAATTGTATTTTCTCTTCCATGCTAGCTTAATCTTATTTTGGGACATGGAGAGTAATTCACTTTGATTTCTTATGACTAGATAACTTTTATTTTCGTCAGAATAGTTTTATTATGATAATTCTGCTTTTGTGATGACTTGTCTTTAATTCTACAGGGTTTCATATTATCTTCATGTTTTAGAATTTTGTGAAATAGACTGAAAGGTTGATTGTGAAATTTGGAACCCTAAAAATCATTGAGTTTGGAACTTATCGTAAGAAATTAGGTTTGTTCTTTGAATTCTGATTTTTAGTGATTTTATTGCCATGTTAATAAATTGAATCTAGGATGAGTTATTGTGTTATACTTGATTTGATCTTGCATGAAAGTGAGGATCAAATCATCGAAAAACCTTAAGCAGAACTTGTGTTGAGACTCGGATGCACGAAAGTGATCCTCGAGATTCCACTTGAGATAATCAACTTAGAATTCGGATGCACGAAAGTGATCCTTGAATTCTTTGTTGATGGTTTACTTATCTTCAGCGTTGGGATAGATCTTACGCGAAAGCGAGGGTTGGCCCCTGCATGATTGTTTGCATGAAAGTCAGACAATACATTTATCAAGTAAATTAAATCTTTATCATGATAAAATTAGACTAATGACCTTCTATTCATATCTAATCATTGAAATTAAGGTGGATGAAACCCTAGTCCCAGTTTATCTTTCTATTTATTTTTACACTCTTTCTATTATTTACTTGCATCATATTCGATTTGCTTAGCTAGTAAGAAAATACTTATTTGGTACTTAACAATAAGGTCTATGTGGGTTCTATATCTATTTTATTACTTCGAGTATCCGTGCACTTGCGGAAATAACAACAAGCTTGGTAACACAACAAGTCTTTGGAGCCGTGTCGGGGGGTGACAAGTCCCGGTACGCCAAATAACGAGTTTTTGGCAGCGACACCATAGATAAGTTTTTGTCTACCTACTTATTGGGATACAACAAGTTTTTGACGCTATTGCCGGGGACATTAGTTTTGTTAATATCAAAATAGTTGTTAGTATTGCAAGACTAAGTTTTATTTGTTTTAGATTTAACATTATTCTTTTATTTTTACAGGTTTTGGATTTTCACAGTTGTGACTGAACTGTGATATCTGAAGATTTGTGAATTTGCTTGTGTTTTATATTTTCTATTTTCTGAAAAAAAAAAAGAATTTTTTTGATTGATTGGTGTTGGATAATCTTTCTATTCTTGATAGATTTGAAGATGTCTTTTAATTACAACTTGTGGGCAACTGAAGGAGATGAAGTATACATGCCATATGAAGATGATTCATCATGCACTCGTAAACATAAGTTAGATTTTATCTCTCGCCAAATAGACACTTTAAATATGCATCCTATTAGGACATCTTATTCTTCTATTATTTGTTATATTTGTGGATGTTCTGACCATTATGCTTATGATTGCCATATTTTAAAGTCTCCAAATTCCAATTCACCATGGTATCAAGATGATAAACATAATTCTAGATATTTTTATGATGATTACTCAAATCATGTTTCTGAACCACACTTTGAGGACACTGAAGAATCTAGGTTAGAATTCATGCTTGAAAAATTCATGTCAAATGAAAACCAAATCATGATGAATCAAAGTTAGGAAATTGAATATCTTAAGGGAATAATTGGTCAGTTTGCTTCTCATGTAGAATCTTTAACTGCTAATTCTGAAATTTTAGAAACCTAGTTAGCACAACAAGCATGTTTATTTGAGTTTGAAACTAAAGAAATTGATTTAGAAAATTCCCCCTCTGATTATGATTGTTTGAAGATTGAGCCTTATGTGAAAATTGATGAATCTCACTCTGACTTTGATAGTTGTGAAATTGATTCATTTGATAATTTATCTGTGGAAAAGTTTGAGGAAATTGAAATTGAAAAACCCTCTTTTGATGAAATTGATTCTTTTGATAATATATTGCTTATGGTTAATTCTGATGAAGGATATGAGGGGACTAATTTAGAAAGATCTTACTGTGATTTTGTTGATAATTTTGAAATTGACAAATTATTTGATGATGTGCATGAGGAACTTGAAAATGATTTGAAAATTACAAATATTGTTGAATCTCACTCTGATGTTTTGCCCAAATCTACTGTTGACTCTTTTGATTTATTTGAAAATTTATGTTTTATTGAGGAACCTAATTTGAGACATAAAAATTATTTTGATGATCCAATGCTTATATCTTTTGATCAAAGTCCTATGGCAATTGAAGATTGAAATTTGAAGAAAGGACTTATGATTTTGCTTATTCACAAATATAGGAAGATCATTGAAAATCTTAATTTTGATTTCCGCATATTTAAGAAAGCCACGGTGATTGTAGTTTACATGAAATTCTGGATATTTGGATTAGTGGCTAAACTTTTTAGACAACGGAAAAAGAAAAAATTGCATGCTATTTACTTTGGAACTGATTCACCTGCTTCACCATGATATTTAATTTTTGGTCAAGCTATCGACCTAAAATTAGCGCTTCTTGGGAGGCAACCCAAGCATTACCACTTAGCTTAGTTTCTTTTATTTTAGTTTATTTTTAGAATTAATTTTTCTTTTCGTTTTGCAGGAAAATAAAATTTTGCGAAAAATACAGCACTGCCGTAATCTGCTTTACGGTACCGTATTTTCGGTCCATTTTCGAACAGAAGATTTTGTGTCTTTTACGGTACTACCGTAGTCTGTTTCACGGTACTGTATTTTTGAGCCATTTTTGACCCTAGGGTTCTTTGAAAAATACGGCACTGCCGTAACTTTTTTCATGGTACCGTATTTTAAAACTACATTCTGCTTATCTGATTAGGTGTTTTCTCACTGTGATTCTAAGAAACTAGTTTGGGAAAATTTTTGATTTTTGGCACAACATGGAAGTACGTATCTTTGTCTATCATCTGGATATTTTTGCTGAATTTTAAAGTCCATGGATCATTCTAAAACCCATAGCAACTTTTTGATTCTGATTAATTTTTGCAGTAGTTTTTTTCTGACTAATCGGATTAGCACTTTTGCTGCAGCTTTTTAAGATGCTTCAATGACTTGAAACCGACATTTTTTGCATGGTATATGAATAACATGTGTCGTTCCATCTCGTGGATTAGTTATTTTCGTGAAAATATTTTCTAATCATTCTAGGACACATGACAACTTTTCGAATCTAATTAACTTTTGTGCAGTTTTTGCAGTTTTGTAATCTGATTAGCCTTCATTCTGCTGATGCCCTAAATTCCTGATAGATTTTGATCCTTTGATTTTCATACATCTGAAAAGAACGAGTTTTATTCTATTACATGGTTCTGTCCATTTTCCTTTTGGATCATTAAATCTTATTTTTGGGTATGACTACTTTTCCTAAAAAATAATTAAGTGGCTACTCTGTTTGATTTCTACCTGTTATAGCTTCTTTTGCCTCTAGATCCAGAAATCTTCAAGAGCAACTGTCTTCCACCTCTAGCCACCACTGCATCTGCCTCTGACATCACTGTTTCCAGCCGTTGACACTGGATTATCACCACAGCAGCTTCTTACTTCTCCTGATGCCTCTATTTTGATATATTTATTTATTTATGTAGCAGACTCTTTATTAGTGACTAATATTTTTATCTATGCAACATTATCTTTGACACCCACCGGCCGACGATCTCACCTCCAGGACTGTAGTCTCTAGCAGGCCACTATAGATTACTCACTCTACTGTCGGCAACATCACCATCATTGCTAGTAGCTTTTTAGCCAGCCTCTGTTCCACCTCTGCTTCTCATCTGCATCAGCTCTTTCCACTAGGACTCCTCTAGACCATTGATGATATCTCTGATTCTCCCTTGAGAAAATTATTTTTATCATTATTATTTTTAGAGACTCTTTTTAAACTGAGCCTTATGTATCTTAAATTGTGAAGGTAAAATTTTCAAAAGGCACATCTTTGGATCTTGCATCATCTGCCCCGACACTATTTTTTGTCTGAGCCTTATGTATTTTTGGTCAGAGCTTGCTATATAGTTTTGTGAGTATCGTTTGCACACCCTTGTATTCATAATTATTTCATATGGTTGTATCTTCGATTTGCCTTAGATGTATCACTCACTGATATTTCTTCGATATGGTTGTATGATGATATGATTGTTCATGATCCACTTTTTACTATCTTGTGGTGTGATTCTATTTTTAAAAGATTTTCATTGATAAATATCTTCCTTGATGATGAATAAACTTGTATTCATGATTAGAAAGAAACCTATCATTTTAGATTTATTTCTTCAATGCGTATCTATCTTTTGAAATTTGACATTGGTTGATGCATGAAATTTTGGGTAGATGTGTTATTTGAGGAATAAGATTTAAAGGTGAAACTACTCCTTTAAATAAAATGAGCATATGAGTATGATTACTGAATTGATATCAATTGATCAACCTAATAGATGTTTAGTCTATTTTGCTATTTATTGGGAAAGAAGAATCCAAGATCCATAAAAATAGTGAGACACTCCCTTACTTGGCACTATGTAAAATTGATAGTGGTACCTAAGACATGGGTTGAAGCCTATGTCTAAAAGATAATGAGAGAGAGAAAGAATAAGACTCCTCTACTTGGCACTATGCAAAATTGATAGTGGTACCGAAGATAAGAGTTGAAGTTAAAATAAAAAGTGTGTATCTAAGTGGGTACATGTCATCTATGCAAAAATAACAAAATAGATGAAAAAGAAAAAAAATGAATAAAAAAATATGTGCGGAAAAAGATCTTGGAAACCTAATTCCTGTAAACAAACATAAGATTGATTTGAACTGAAATTGGGTGACATCATGAGATTGAAAATTCTATTTATTCAACAAGTTGCAAAGTTTTATTTGATTGAGTTGTGGATCTAGAGGGTTGAGTTCTAAAAATGATATGTTTATTTGAAGTTTTATGAAACAATTGATGGAATTTTTCATTGGTGATTGTATTTGAAAATTTTATTGAGCATGAAAAAGTTTATCATTTAATCAATTTTTGATTTTTGCTTGGGGACAAGCAAAGTTTGAGCCTTATGTATTTTGATGACACCAAAATATATAGTATATTTTGTGTCATTTTATATATCTTTTCATGCTCAATTGAAGATATTTTGCTTATGTTTATGCTAAATTTATCAAATATTGCAAAATCTACTTCTATTTTGGTTTTTCATAATTTTCAGGAAAAAAGTGCCATATTTTTATAGATTTTGAAGGATTTGAGCGCACGAATGGATTCAGGACGTCGAAACGAAGCCGCCCGCCAATTTTCATGCAAATCGGAGTAAGTTTGAAAAATACACCCCGGGTGTAATGGATATTACGGCTGTAATTTGTTGAAAATATGGCAGTGCTGTATTTTTTTTATGGTACCATATTTTTGAACTAGAATTCACCTGAGAGACTTCCAGAAATTACGGCACTGCCGTAATTTATTTTTCGGCCGTAATTTCACCCTAGATTCACGATTTTCGTGGACTATTTAAAGCCCGATTCTTGCACGGACCATATCTTTTGATCCAGAAGTCCAAATTAAGATCTGAAAGATGCTGCGGACTCATCTCAACGAGGAGAATATAAAGGGACTAAAAGCCCAAATATTTAGGAGAAATGGAGGGAGCAATCAACAGTGAGGTTCTTAGGGTTCGTCTTCGCGCTGAGAGCCGTGGAGGACACCTCAGGCCGTAATTTTTACACAGAAGCTTTGTCTAGAGGAGCGTACAATACACTAGACATTTCAGAGTGAAAAGAGTTTGATAGGAGGAGGAATCAACAACAGAACGGCGCCGGTACTGTTCACCGCGGGTTCACAAGCAAATTATGGCTGTAATTTCTCTTACAGTCGTGTTGTAAAGTTTATTTCCTCTTCTTCTTTGATTTCTAAGACTTTGATACTATGGTTGATTGTATTTTCTCTTCCATGCTAGCTTAATCTTATTTTGGGACATGGAGAGTAATTCACTTTGATTTCTTATGACTAGATAACTTTTATTCTCGTCAGAATAGTTTTATTATGATAATTCTGCTTTTGTGATGACTTGTCTTTAATTCTCCAGAGTTTCATATTATCTTCATGTTTTAGAATTTTGCGAAATAGACTGAAAGGTTGATTGTGAAATTTGGAACCCTAAAAATCATTGAGTTTGGAACTTATCGTAAGAAATTAGGTTTGTTCTTTGAATTCTGATTTTTAGTGATTTTATTGCCATGTTAATAAATTGAATCTAGGATGAGTTATTGTGTTATACTTGATTTGATCTTGCATGAAAGTGAGGATCAAGTCGTCGAAAAATCTTAAGCAGAACTTGTGTTGAGACTCGGATACACGAAAGTGATCATCGAGATTCCACTTGAGATAATCAACTTAGAATTCGGATGCACGAAAGTGATCCTTGAATTCTTTGTTGATGGTTTACTTATCTTCAGCATTGAGATAGATCTTGCGCGAAAGCGAGGAGGATTGGTCCCTGCATAATTGTTTGCACGAAAGTGAGACAATACCTTTATCAAGTAAATTAAATCTTTATCATGATAAAATTAGACTGACGACCTTCTATTCATATCTAATCATTGAAATTAAGGTGGATTAAACCTTAGTCCCAGTTTATCTCTCTGTTTATCTTTACACTCTTTCTATTATTTACTTGCATCATATTCGATTTGCTTAGCTAGTAAGAAAATACTTATTTGGTACTTAACAATAAGGTCTCTGTGGGTTCGATATCTATTTTATTACTTCGAGTATCCATGCACTTGTGGAAATAACAACAAGCTTGGTGACACAACAAGTCCCCGTACGCCAAATAATGAGTTTTTGGCCACGACACCAGAGATAAGTTTTTGTCTACCTACTTGTTGGGATACAACACCTAGATAGTAAGAAATCGATTATTCAGTATTCGACAATCTTAGGTCTATGTGGGATCGATACTTTTCTTCATTATTTCGAGTATCCGTGCACTTGCGGACACTACAAGTTTAGGGGCAACAAGTTTTTGGAGCCGTGTCAGGGAGTGACAATTGCCCTGTACGCCAACACTTAGGTTTTGGCCGTGACACCTGAAATAAGTCCACCTACTTGTATTCATAAGTGTGTCCTTTCGGATCACAACAATTTCCTGAAGATTTTCTACATAAAGAATTATGGGTGTATTGTAATAATAATCATGACCGTAATTCTTCTGGGATTTTTTTCTAGCATACACAGAGAAAAGTATGGGCATACTGTAATAATTATCACGGCCATATTTCTTTCAGATTCTCTATAAAAAATACACAGAAAGAATTACGAGCGTGCCGTAATTATTGTCACAGCCGTAATTCTATCTGCTAGTTCTGAGTTTGACTCGGTTTCTTGCCCAATTCGGCTCATTTTCATGCCGGATTTTGGGGAAAACCTAAGGAGACGATGGAGAACTATATAATGAAGATTTGTAGTGATTATTAGGGACTTTTTGGTGGATCTTTTAGGTGAATTCGATGAAGAGTCGAGATCAGAGGCGATTGACAGCGAGCGGCGATTCTTCAGTAGAAAAGCTTTGATTTTTCGATCAATCCACGTTGATCTTCATCAGGAAGCCTCGAATTCCTTCCTTCCTTCTTGTTGGTTTCAAATTCTATTTGTCAATTATAATTAAAAAAAATATGGATTTTTATACCGTGAACATGATGAACATGTCAGCATAAACCTATTATTCAAGATTAAGGGTGTAAGCCTTTATGATTTCATGACTTAATTGTTTATTGCTTTCTTATGAAGTAATTTACTTTTGTTAAATTCAATTATAGTTGTGCTTACTCACATGTTGTTTACTGACCATAATTTTTATGTTCGAGATGTCGCAAGAAGTACTAGGAGGTGAATTGCGATGTCGGATCTATAGTTTTTGGACAAGTTGATTTGAATATGAGAGTAGTTCGAATCGGCTTGAGGGATTTTATAGATTTGTCAAGAACTCATTGGGTCTATCTCGAATTAATAACCACGAGAGTAGGGGATTAATTCGAATAGACATTAGATTGTATTACTGAGAGGGGCAATCTGTACATATGGATAAATGCCCTTTAACACAGTCAATCCTTCTTAATGTACTCTTAATTAGAAAGGTCATGAAACATACTGAGGTGAACTCGAAATTCTGAATTTCCATCAAATCAATTACAGCCTATTTGTGCTTTTTATACTCTTGCATACAAAATTTAAACTCTTTTTTGAATCGTCTAGCTAACGACCCTAAGATAAGTTAGTACTTGGCCATTGGTCCCTATGGGATTGATATTTTTATTACTTCGACATATCCATACATTTGCAGACACATTAGACACCCGTTGAGTTTTTCGCCCGATTCTTGCTATTTTTCGAGCGGAATTTGGGAAAAATTGGAGCAGAGCTTCCTAACCGGGCATGCGACATTTTGGGATAAGGATCAACCCATTTCATCAAGCCAATAGAGAGAATTTCGTGGGAAAGTGATAACTAGGGTTTTGGCAAAAAATCTTGATGGGAGAGGCTGTTCCAGCGCAATTTATTCATCGTTTTGATGCTGAAGATCATGCTTCATCATCTCCCATCATAGATCTAGCGTTTCCTCTAGTTTGATTTTATTTTTCTTGAGAAATTTATTGTATTCTACAATGAAAGTTGTAGCGTAAATACTTTGCTTGAGTTTATTGTTGTTCTTAATCGATCCTAATTGTATTTATTTTATATTATTGCACTGGTCATGCTTTTGTATGTTTAAGGCGTTGTGGAAAAGACTAAGAGGTGAACCTTAGCATAGGAACCCTTAGGATTTAACTTATAATTTCGACCACGAAAGTAGGTCAAAATTACTCGAGGAGTTAAAAAAATTCTTCACGGAACTCCTAGGATCTACTTAACCCAATAAGCCATGAAAGTAGGAGACTTGGGTTAAGATAGATACTAGATATTAGCTTGAGAGGAGACGATCTGTACACTAGGAAGAATTTCCTTGAGAGCATAGAATAAACGAACTAAAACCTTTAGCATCATCTTTCCATTATTCTTTAGTGCGGTGAAACCTAAAACCCTAATTTTCTCTCAAGACTTTTCACACCTTTGTTTGCTCTTGATTTGTTCAAGTTTACTTTCTTGCATTAGGACACTAGCAACTCTTATTCTTCTTTGATCACTTAGCTTTCAATAGACTAATTAGTTAGTACTTGGCCCCCTAGTCCCTGTGGGATTGATACTTTTATTACGCGATAGAATCGTGCACTTGTGGGCCCCTATCACTACTCCTAGTCAACTGAGGTCAAATGTGGTCACCCGAAGGTCAACTGGGGTCAACTAATGTCAACATATAACATGACTCCATATGATCATCTCTGACTCATCAGATGCATCCGTGATGCATCAAACTACCAAATGGATCCGAATCAACCAAATGACTTAATCAAAGGCTACTGATCAATGCATGATCTCAAGTGTCACGGTGTGCGACCCTGTAGGTGTAAGATCCAAGGATCTTAAGTCCTGGTAAGTATTATTTTGATTTAAATAAAATCATTGACTGTGGATATTACGTTAAGCAGTATTGGATGTTAATTAACCACCAAGTTAATAAATAGTTTGCTTACTAAGCGGGATGTGACAAATGGTATCAGAGCAAAACTTAGTCCTAAGCATGGTGAGAGGCCAATAGGAAAGGGCTACCGAGGATGGTGGAGCCAACTTTGGGCTGACCTCACATGCTGCCGACTAAGGGATGATTCTTGGGCATGTGTTAAGGTTTGGGCTTGACGAGGACGTCAAGTCTTAAGTGGGGGAGATTGTAATACCCCGAGTATAGTCCCACATTGCAAGTGGGAGAAACTATTATGTGGTTTATAAGGCTTAGTGGGCTTGCTATTGTTAACTTGGGCTTAAGCATTTTAATAAATTGGGCCACGTTGCAAATCGGCTCACCAAGTTAATAAATAGTTTGCTTACTAAGCGGGATGTGACAGTAGGTTCCTCAAAAGTTGGCAACGATAACTCACGTTATCATAAGTAATGAGTGGAACCTAGTAGTACATCATTGCTACCCAAGTCATCAAAATGGACGTCATCATCGACAACCCCTAAACAACGACAAAGTACTTATATACTATAGTCCTTTTGCCAAGCTGATATCCAAATTGGACAAGTGTGTCACACTTATTTAACTCAATTTAATGGTCATGACTAAATTAAGTTCTCTCCTGGGTATGGCCATACACTTTCAGTCATGCATTTATATATAGGGCGCCCATGGACATCAAGCATCAACTTAAGGAAGGGGCAAATCCTGTGTTGGCTCATTGACCCTCTTATATGGCTTATGATACACTGAATGACAATCGTTATGTCTCCCCTGCTACAGCGGAGTATTAGGTTGTATCAAAGTGCATCACTTACCGTATAGAGATACTAATGACCTTAAGTCAAGGACAAGTGTACCTCTGTCATTGTGTGATCAACTTGTGATACCAAGTTGAATCCTCACAGCGGGTCACTCCAGTATATCTATATTGATATACCCACATGCCTGCGTTAGCAATAAGTGCTGAACTAGTGCATATACTAGTCTCACATGCACCATAGCTATCCCTTATCTACTATAGTACTAGACCGGGGACAATCTCTGAGACTAGATAAAATCTATCTCTAGGGACATTGTTTATGCAAATACACATATGATGCAGATGTACCAAATGCACAACAATGACAATGCCAAGATATATGATATATCATAAGCAAATGTGACACACATAATGGACCGTCCACAGGTCCTAGGGCATATACACCAACAATCTCCCACTTGCACTTGTATCTTATTGTTGAGTAACCTTAACATCATGTCCCTAGCATGACTCAGGGTTAGAGTTGATGGCTTAGTGGCATGGGCCAATGTCTAGATGCTTGGGGTTGCTAGGTGATTACTCTAAGTCTAGGGGCTTGTTAACCAAGTTGGGCTATGACCATAATGTTTACTTTCTGCTCATTATTTGCAAAGTTATTTTTCATGCTACTCACTATAGGATTGCATGCCTATATTATTAGATAAAAGATAAAATTAAGTAGTGAGACCACAAAAACCCTCATAAATTATATCAAGTATGTAGCCTTCTATTGCATAATTCTCGTCAAACTATCGAACAATGGTGTTGTGCATTATTTCGCATCATAGTAGGACACACCCATCTATCTTTAGAAGGCGTGTAGTGATAATTATTTTTCCATTCCAGTTAAAATCCTGGACGTGCCTTTGCAAGGAAATCAATGGCCCTGAGTATAACAGTCAGGTTAGATTTGACTGAAGTTTTTCATATGCGGTTGGATTACAAGATGAAATTTCTGGAGTTAGCCTCAAGAGGTTATGACATTATGTTGTTCCAGCCCTAGCTGGGCACATAGTGCCTGAACAATCTTGAGAAGGGGAATTGCCAAATTGCAATTAGTATGTAGGCAATACCTTAGGAAGCATGCATCACCTTGTGCAATTCATCCTGTCCTACGGGATGTGATGTCATGCATTTTTATAGTATTTTTACTATGCTTTTTCTATAAATTCTCTCTTGTGTCTATCTGATTTATATTCATTTTGTCATAAATTCTTACGATTTTTCAGAATCTTCACCCCTATTCACTTTTGTCATAATTCAGGGGAAAACAATCACATTTTAATGGATTTTGAAAGATCCGAGTGCACGAATGGATTCCATACATCAAGACGAAGACACTCAACAAATTTTATGTGAATCAAAGCATGTTTAGAAATCACGGGTAGGCCGTAATTTCCATCACAGCCATAATTCCCTCAGTGCAAATTGCTGAAGTTGCCGAGAAGATCACGGCCTACCTGTGTTTTCAATCACGGCTAGGATTCCTTTGGCGCTTTTGACAACTTTCACTGAGAAGATTACGGCTTGCCCGTGATTTCCATTATGGCCATAATCCCCTTGGACTCCTTGCGACAGACTTCGATGACAAGATTACGGCACGACCGTGATCACAATCTTTGCCTTAATGATTTCCGCCATTCGCGATTTTGGCCCCATTTCTTGCCCGATTTGGGTCATTTTTGAGCTAACATTGTGGAAAACATTATTGAAAGGTTGGTTTTGAGCCAACTAGAGAAGGATTATTGGGAACTTTTTGGTAAGTATTCACTTCAAATTCAATGAAATGGCGAATGGGTGAAAGTTAGGGCAACTGGGCAGCGGACGGCGTTTTACCCATTGAAAAAGCTTTGTCTCCGGCCAACTAGCTTCAATCTTCATGAGGAAGCCCTAGATTTCATCCCCCTTGTTGTTTTATTATTATTTTGCCAGTTTGTAATCAAAAACATGGATTTTCACTATGATCTATTCAAGAACATGTTTATTTTGGGATTAGGGTGTAGCCCTCTGTGATTTTATGATCTAATTGATAATTTTCATCTATTTGAAGTTATTATTGTGCTTGATCTGATTATCGTTGTGTTTATTACGTGTTAATTATTGGTCATGATTTGCATGTATTTAAATGTCGCATGATGCACTGAAAGGCGAAGTGTGACGTTGGATCTGCGATTTTTGGATAGGTCGATTCGATCATGAGAATAGTTTGAATTGATCTGAGAGATTTTTATTTAGATCTGTTAAGAATTCATTGGGTTTATCTCGAGTTAATAACCATGAAAGGGGAATAACTCGAGTAAACACCAGGTTGTGTCACTGAAAGGGGGCAAAGCAGAAAGGGATAATACCTTCGCAAACATCTGAGATGGACGGGCATAGACCGTTGAGGGGTTTCGCAGCCCCTAATGTGCAAGGGGTCCATTCTAGCATTGCTAGCCCCACTATTGAGGTGAATAATTTTGAAATCAAGCCATCTCTTCTTTCTATGGTTTAGCAGAACCGGTTCGGAGGCTTACCATCTGAGGACCCCAAACATGCACCTTTCGATATTTTGTGAATATTGCCATACACTAAAAATGAATAGAGTTACTAGTGATGTTTTACAACTTAGACTATTTCCTTTCTATCTCAGGGATAGGGCTCATGCATGGCTACATTCTCTTCCACAGAGTTTCATCATGACTTGATAGTAATTATCGAATGCCTTCTTATCGAAGTACTTTCCCACAAGTAAGACTGCGCAACTTCGGAACCAAATAATGAGCTTCGCCTAAAGAGGTGGTGAATCACTGTATGAGGCATGGGAGTGATTCAAAGAACTCCAGAGGATGTGTCCACACCATGGCCTCAAAAAGTAGGTAATTGTCCATACCTTTATAACACACTTAACTACAATACTCGCCTGATAGTTGATTCCACTGACGGCGATGTGATAATGAATAAGAGTATTGATGATGCATTGACTCTTATTGAGGACATGGCTTTAAACCACTATCAGTGGATGAATGAGATAGGGTCATTGATGTATCAAATTTACATAGTGTTTTACTATGATTTTTATGCATAATCTCTCCTGTTTTGAGCATATTTTTATTAAACTAGACTTAAAACCTTGTGTTTGTTCGAAATCTTCACCTTTATTTTCTTTTGACATATTTCAATAAAAATGACCAAATTTTGATGGATTTTTTAATGATCCGGATGCATGAACGAAGTCCAATCATTAAGAGGAAATTACCTAACAATTTTCAAGCAAATCAGAGTTTAAGGCGAGATTACGGCACTGCCGTAATAATTTCCACGGCCGTAATTTCTTAGAGAACTTTCACAGAGAGAACTATGGCATTGCCGTAATAAATTTCACAGCCATGGTTTTATTCAAGTTCACATAAGGAATTACGGCATTGCCGTAATAATTTCCACGGCTGTAAATTCTTGGAGAATTTTCACAGAGAGAATTACGGCACTGCCGTAATAAATTTCACGGCTGTGATTTTATTGGAATTTACAGAAAGAATTATGGCACTGCCGTGATAATTTCCAATTGTCCCAGAAAATTAAACAGAACACATTACGGCAAGGCCATAATTATTATTATGGCCGTAATTGTGTCCGCCAGTTTCGAGTTTGACTCGGTTTTTCCTTAGATTTGGTTCTATTTCACTCTGGATTTTGGGGAAAACCTATTGGAAAGATGGAGAAGTATATAAGGAAGCTTTGGAGCAAAAATCAAAACTCTTATGGCCAAGATTTATTGTGAATTTAAGAGAGATGCCGCCGCAGTAGGGTTCCTCGCCGGGAAACAACCAGAGTATCTCCGACGACCAAATTTTCAGGGAAGGAGCGCTTTGTGGAGGAGAAGATACACAGAAAATCTCAGATCAAAAGGAGTTCGATTAGAGGAGAAATCAGTAAGATCGTGGTCGTGGCATTGTTCATCAACAAGCTGTTGTTACTGTTCTTCATCAGATCATAGGGCCGTGAAATTTTGTACTGTAATTTTCAGACCCCAAGAAATTAGTAAAATTATTTTTTTTTTTTCCCCTTTATGAATTCTGATTTATCTGAAATGAATTCTTATTGTATCTCTTCATTCATGATAGTGTAAAAACCTTCCTGGGACAAAGGGAGTATTCCTTCTTAAATTCTATAATTACTAGATAACTCTTATTTTGTCAAGCTATTCTTTGATGTGATAATTTTACTTTTGTGATTAATGACTTTAAAATTCTGGATTTGAAATATTAGCATGTCATAGAGTTCGTAATATGGGCTGAGAGGTGATTTACGAACTCAGATCCCTTAAATTATGGTTTTTAAGAACTTAGGCTATGAGAATAGATTTGTTCTAAAATCTTAATTTTTGAAGCATATTTACATGTTAATATTTTGACCTAGGAATTTTATTGATTTAGACATGATAATAAGAACCGAGAGGTGATTTTGATTGTTAGAAACCCTTAAGTAAAATCTATAAAGTTAAGATACGAAAGTATTTAATTTTACTTGAGATTTTGACTTAGAAATTAAATTGTTCGGTGTAAATTGTTCAGTATGTCACGAGAGTGAAAACTTGTTCGGTGTAAATTGTTCGTCCGAGAGGAGACAATTTCTTTATAAGTAAATTTTATCTTTATCATGATAAGAATAACTGATAAACTCTTATGGATGTCTAGTCATAGAAATTAAGAAGGATGAAACCTTAGTTTTAGCTTTCTCTCTCTGAAATTTACAACAGTTTTAGATCGTCTGCTTTCGACCTAGTTTATTACATATTGTCTGCTTAGCTAGTGAGAACTTGATTATTTGGTACTTAACATGTAGGTCCCTGTGGGTTTGATATCTTTTATTACTTCGACGTATCCGTGCACTTGAGGACACATCAAGTTTTTTGGCACCGTTGCCGGGGACTTTAGTTTTGTTAATATCAAAATAGTTGATAGTATTGCTAGACTAAGTTTTAGTTATCTTTGATTTAACGTTGTTTTTTATTTTTGCAGGTTTTAGATTTTCACAGATTGAGAGTTCTTTTTATAGTTTTTCTTTGATTCTGAGTTCATTTGATTCTTCTACTTGTTTATGCGCAGGACCCGTAGATCAGGACCATTAATTTCATTAGATTCTAAAATTGAAAAAAACTTTTAGATTGCACAAGAAACTCAGATTTGAAGAGAAAAAGGAGAAGGAACTAGCCATGGAGGAAAGAAGATCGCTTAGGGATTATGTAGCACCAAATCCATAAGGGATACACTCTAGTATAGCCAGGCCGGCAATTGAGGCTAATAACTTTAAAATTAAACCAGCCTTGCTATCAATGATACAGCAGAATCAGTTTGGAGGATCACCACTTGAGGATCCTAATCAGCATCCCTCTCTTTTTCTTAAATATTGTGACACCATTAAGATTAATAGTATATCTAATGATGCCTTAAAACTGAGATTGTTTCCTTTTTCCCTCAGGGACAAAGCACACGCCTGGCTACAATCTCAGCCGACTAGAACATTCACCACATGGGATCAAGTTTCAAATGCTTTCTTATCAAAGTACTTCCCACCAAGTAAGACAATCTAGTTGAGAAACCAGATCACCAATTTTGCACAGAGGGATGGCGAGTCACTAAGCGAAGCATGGGAATGTTTTAATGAAATGCAGCAGAAGTGTCCTCACCATGGCTTAGAAAAATGGGTTTTAATTCATACTTTTTATAATGGTCTTCTTTATAGTACTCGTCTCACTGTTGATGTTGCTGCAGGTGGAGCTCTTATGAATAAGAGCATTTATGATGTTTATACCTTGATTAAGGAGATGTCTCTAAACCATAACCAGTGGACCACTGAAAGAGGAGTGCTATATTGTCCTCCACATGGTAAGAATAAAAATGATGCATGGCGTACCCTCGTAGAAAAAGAAGATTATTTGGCTAGTAAATTAGATTCCTTTCATATGCAAACTATTATGGCATCATCTGTTATTTGTGATATTTGTGGTAATCAAGGGCACAGTTATGAGGAATGTAAGGTTATTGCTGAACAGGGTGTTGAACAAGTTAATACTGTAGGGGGCTATAACCAAGGCAGAAATAATGACCCCTACTCTAGTACATATAACCTTGGATGGAGGAATCATCCAAACTTGTCTTGGAAAAATAATCAAGTGGCACAAGCAGATTCTAGACCTCAATCTCATTTCCAACCTAGGAATACCAATTCTAATCCACCACCCAAATTTAGCTTAGAGGCAATGTTTGGAAAATTTATGAGCACTCAAATGAAACAAAATGAAGATGTGAATGAGACCCTCAAGAAAATTAACTCTAGGATGGATAATATGAATTCTAGGATGGAAAACATGAGTGCCCATACCAAAATACTAGAAACTCAAATAGCACAGCAAGCTAGTATATCTCATAGAGTCCTACGGAAATTGCTTGCTAAACCTAAACTCAACCCTACAGAGCATTGTAATGCTATAACTACCCGGAGTGGAAAATAGTTAGATGAACCAAGGGGTAGATTAGAGAATGATGGTGATGATGAGGAGCCTAACATTGAACCTAGTAGTGAGCCAGCATTACAAACACACCAGCTCATGGGCAGTCCCACCCTAGATCGCCACCTCATGAGAGTGATAAGCCCTCATAGGGTTGTGATGAACAATGTCAGCCTGATGTTCCTAGACCTAGTTCACCTACTCCATAGAGGCCTCCCATACCCTTTCCATAGAGACTTGTTCAGGCAAAATTAGATAAGCAGTTTGGGAAATTTTTAGATGTCTTGAAGAGGCTTTATATTAATATTTCATTTACTGATGCTTTGTCTCAAATGCCTACTTATATGAAATTTTTTAAAGAAATATTGTCTAACAAAAGAAAAATAGAGGACTATGACACTGTGGTATTAACTGAGGAGAATAGTGCCATTTTTTAAAATAAATTGCCACCAAAATTAAAAGATTCAGGTAGCTTCTTTATACCTTACTTAATTGGAAAGATGGCTTTTGATCGAGCCTTATGTAATCTTGGAGCTAGTGTCAGTCTAATGTCTTTATCTGTTTATAGAAAACTTGACATGGGGGAGCCAAAGCCTACTTCTATTTCCCTACAGCTCGCTGATTATTCGGTTAAGTATCTTGTTGGAATTTTAGAGGATGTTCCAATTCAAGTAGGTAAGTGTTTCATTCCAGCAGACTTTGTTGTATTAGAGATGAAGGAAGATTTAAATATCCTCATCATTCTTGGTAGACCGTTCTTAGCTACAGCAGGTGCAATCATCGATGTAACGAATGGTAAACTCACTCTTAATTTTGGTGAAAACATAATTGAGTTTGATTTAGCTGAGTCTATGAAGAAACCATCATATGATGGATCTTATTGTAGTATTCATGCTGTAGATGATATTGTCAGTGATCTTCATTATTTGTTTGACGAATCTTCTGATTCTGAAACTTATGGTTTATTGGATTGCATTTCACATGATGATCAAGAGGAAAAGTTTCCAAAAGTTGAACTAAAATCTCTACTAAATCATCTTCGTTAATGAATTTCTTGGGCCAAATTCTACTTACCCTGTTATTGTTGATGCACAACTTGATGCAAGAGAGACAGATATTGCTTCTAAGGGAATTGAGAATTCACAGAAAGGTAATTCGGTATTCCATTGATGACTTAAAAGGAATTAACCCCTCTTTTTGTATGCATTGGATACTTATGGAGGAGGAAAACAAACTGCATGTGGATTTCCAGAGAAGACTTAACCCCTCTATGAAGGAAGTTGTGAAAAAGGAGGTTTTCAAATTACTTGATAGAGGTATTATTTATCCTATCTCCGATAGTAAATGAGTAAGTCATGTTCATTGTGTTCCTAAGAAGGGAGGTGTGACTGTGATGAAGGGTAAGAATGATGAATTGATTCCTATTCGAACTGTGACTAGTTGGCACATGTGTATTGATTATAGAAAATTGAATGCTGCTACTAGTAAAGATCACTTCCCTTTGCCTTTTATTGATCAAATAGTTGAAAGGCTTGCTAATCATTCTCATTTTTATATTTTGGATGGGTATTCTAGAATTTTTCAAATTCCCATCCATCCTGATGATCAAGATAAGACCACTTTTACATGTCCATATGGTACTTTTGCTTATAGGAGAATGTCTTTTGGTTTATGTAATGCACCTGTTACTTTTTAGAGATTTATGATGGCTATATTTTTCAAATTTTATTGAAGATTTTATGGATGTTTTATGGATGACTTCTCTATTTATGGTTTTTCTTTTGATGATTGTTGGGCTAACTTATCTTGGGTTTTGTAGAGGTGTGAAAAAACTAATCTAGTGCTTAATTGGAAAAAATATCATTTTATGGTTAGGCAAGGAATAGTTTTGGGACACTTAGTTTCAAAAAGAGGGATAGAGGTTGATAAAGCCAAAATTGAAGTGATTGAGAAGTTGATGCCGCTCATGACCAAAATTGAGAGGTTGATAAAGCCAAGTAGAGGAGTCTTATTCTTTTTGTCTCTCATTATTTTTCATTCATAGACTTCAACCCATGTCTTAGGTACCACTATCAATTTTACATAGCGCCAAGTAGGGGAGTCTCTCACTATTTTTGTAGATCTTGGATTCTTCTTTCCCAACAAATAGCAAAATAGACTAAACATCTACTAGGTTGATTAATTGATATCAATTTACAAATCATACTCATATGCTCATTTTATTTAAAGGAGTAGTTTCACCTTTAGATCTTATTCTTCAAATAACACATCAACCCAAAATTTCATGCATCAACCAATGTCAAATTTTAAAAGATAGATATGCATTGAAGAAATAAATCTAACATGATAGGGTTTTTCTCTAATCATGAATTTGAATCCATTCATCATTAATCAATCAAGTCATCAACAATATAAAACAAGAATATACTCATCATCACCACAAAACCATGTCGAAAGGAAAAATAAGCATGTGAAATAGAATAGCAGTGGTGGCGGTCATAGAGGTGTAGAAGCATCAAACTCAACAATCATGAGATGTAAAGTGATATATCTGTATAATCACATAAGGCTCAAACAATGCAAAGGATGTAAAGTGATAGATCTAAGAGAAGAAAAGTATTGATAATCATATCAAATAATCACAGGAAAGTGCAAACAATACTCACAAAACTATAATGCAAGCTCTGACTGAAAATACATAAGTCTCAGATCAAAAATAGTGTCAGGGTAGATGATGCTAGGTCCAAAGATGTGTCTTTTGAAAATTTTACCTGCACAATTTAAGATACATAAGGCTTAGTCTAAAATTAGTCTCTAAAAATAAAAATGATAAAAATAATTTTCTCAAGGGAGAATCAGAGATGTCGCCGGAGGTCTGAAGAGGATGCCAGTGGAAAGATCTAATGCAGGTGTGAGGCAAAGGTGGAACAGAGGCTAGGTGTATAAAAATCAAGGGATCAAAATCCATCAGGAATTTAGGGTATCAATAGAAAGAGGGTTACTTAGATTACAAAACTGCACAAAAGTTAATCAAATTTGAAAAGTTACCATGTGTCCAAGAATGATCAGAAAATATTTTTATGAAAATAACTATTCCACAAGATAGAATGACACATGTTCTTTCAATTCCAAGTGAAAAATCTGGGTTTCAAGTCACCAAAACATCTTAAAAAGTGGTAGCAAAAGTGCTAGTCAGAACAGTCAGAAAAAACTCCTACAGAAGTTAATCATAATCAAAAAGTTGCTATGTGTTTTAGAATGATCCATGGACTTAAAAATTCAGCAAAAATATCCAGATGATAGAAAAAGATGAGTAGTTCCATGTCGTGCCAAAGATTAAAATTTTTCTCAACCTAGTTTCTTAAAATCGCAGTGAGAAAACACCTACTCAAATAAGCAGAATGAAGCTTTAAAATACGGTACCGTGAAATGCTTTACGGCAGTGCCATATTTTTCAAGAATTCTCGGGTCAGAAATACCAAAACAATACGGTACTGTGAAAAATCATACGGTAGTGCCATAAAAATTGCAAAACTCTCGGGAAAAAATCGGACCAAAAATACGGTACCGTAAAGCAAATTACGGTGGTGCCGTAATTTGCACAAAAATTTATTTCCCCATCAGCAGGGCCATTGGAATACTCTTTTAAGTCTATGATCAAACTGCTCAAGAATTCCAAAACAAGTGGAAGATAGGTGTGTGGGGTCATCTGGAAGAATTTCCTAGCTTGGATTCTCTCAAACATCCAAACCATGTCATTATAAAGCCCCAAGGCTTCAAGAGTCCTCTGATCAGCATATTTGGTATTAATGATTCTTCTTTCCAACAGTTTATTGTATCTAGATTCCTGCATTTCGTTCCTGAATATGATTCCATGGGGGTTTTGTGGCTGAGATGGCTCTGCAGGGGCTTTCCCCTTCCTCCTTGGAAAAATTGCCTTTGTCTTTGGTGCCATGAGTGTATACACAAACTGCAAACTCATAATTTAATAACAACATAACAATATAACAGTTCAAATCAGGCCCTCGAGCATTTCATCAACATGTTCTACTATCATAAAAATAGAGCATAAACAGAGCATGTAATCTCAATCTCATCTCAATATGGCAGGCATGAATCATAGTTTCAGCATCATTAATAACACTAATCAAGTAAATAGGAAGCGAAAATCAACTCATAACTCAAGGTCAAACTCCAAAAATCAACAAAACCGTGAGTGAACAGTAACTTTACCACGTTTCAACATGTTTCAGCTTAAATCACTGACGAAATTGGTCCAAATTCTTTTCAAACAGCAAAAAATTGAAAGCTTATTCCCTAACGAGTAAATGGAAACAAGAATCGCTCAAAATGGTTGAGAATCGAGTGAGAACGAGTAAAAGGGGCGAAAACAGAGTAAAAACTCGTTAGAGCAGTTAAACCAGTGAATCGGGTATCTAATCAATGGTGAGAGTTGAACGGGAAAGGTCTCCGGCGTCCACAGATGGTCGGAGATAGTCGGAGGTGCGAGAACGGCGCAAGAACGAGCGAAAACGAGGGTAAAAACCCTAAAAATGGCTCGGCAGAAACCCTAAATACGGCACAGGACTCGCGTGCCAGAAAATAGATTACGGCAGTGTAATCTCTTACAGTATTGCCGTAAAATTGCGAAAGCTCTCGGGTCGAAACTGGCTTGAAAATACAGTACCGTAAAACAGTTTACGGTACCGCCATAAAATCTCGGCAGTCTTCTGATCAAAAATGACACGAAAATACGGTACCGTAAAGAGGTTTACGGTACCGCCATAAAAATCAAACAGCGATTTTTTTTTTCAGAATATATAACAAAAATAGAAAATATAAAACACAAGCAAATTCATAAATTTTAGAAATTCTAACTTCTGTCACAACTGTGAAAATCCAAAACCTGCAAAAATAAAAAAAATAAAGTTAAACCTAAAAACAAATAAAACTTAGTCTAGCAATACTAACAACTATTTTGATATTAACAAAACTAAGGTCTCCGGCAATGGCGTCAAAAACTTGATAGGATTCTGCAAGTGCACAGAATTATCGAAGTAATAAAAATATCAAACCACAGAGACCTTATTGTTAAGTACCAAATAATTGTATTCTCGCTAGCTAAGTAAACCGAATATGATGCAATAATCAACGGAAAGAGTGTAAAGTAAATTAGAGAGATAAATATGGGACTAGGGTTTCATTCACCTCGATTTCAATGATTAGATATAAATAAAAGGTCATCAGTCTAATTTTATCATGATAAAAATTTAATTTACTTCATAAAGGGATCATCTCACTTTCGTGTAGACAATCATGTAGGGACCAATCCACACTCTCGCGCAAGACTTATCCTAGGCTAATGATAAGTAAATCATCAATCAATGAACTCAAGGATCACTTTCGTGCATCCGAATTCTAAGTTGATAATCTCTAGTGGAATCTCAAGGATCACTTTTGTGCATCCGAGCCTCAACACTAGTTTTACTCATGGATCTCCAACGTTCCGATCCTTGCTTTCGCACAAGATCTCCACATTTGACAAATAGACTTCGATCTATAGATTCATGTTATAATCATGACAATTATTCTACTAGAATAGATCAAGTTGGATCTAACCTAAGGAAAGGTTCCTAACATGCAATTCTAGGGTTCCAAATTCTCAAGCAATTACCTTTTAGTCAACAGCGAAAATTCTAAAAATATGATTAGTAACGTGGATCTATAGAGAGTCTAGGCACAAATATCACGTGAGCAAAATTATCATCATAAAAATATTCTGACGATGATAAAAAATTATCTAATCATAAAAAATCAAAGGGGATTACACCCCATGTCCCAAATATGTTTAAGCTTGCATGGAATAAGAAATACAATCATCCATTGTTTAGAACGATCAGAAAATAAAAATAAGGGAGAAGTACACGTTACAACACGGCTGTAATATAAATTACAGCCGTAATTTGCGAGAGAACAGTGCCGGCTCCGCTCTTTCATTGATTTCTCCTCCAATTGAACTCCTCTTGCTCTAAAACTTCTGGGCCATTGTCTTCTCCTCCTAGCAAAGCTTCTACATGAAAATCACAGCCTCAGGTTCCCTCTACGCCTCTTGGCGCGAGGCCAAACCCTAGCCGCCTCTCTATTGATTGCTCTCTCGATACTGGATAAAACTTATCCTTTTCAGTGCATGTATCTTCTCATCTTAAAGACGAGTCCGTAGCAACTTTCAGATTTCAATTTGGAGCTCTGGATCAAAAGTTATGGTCCGCGCAAGAATCGGACCTATAAAAAATCGCGTTTTGAGTGTAATTACGGTACCGTAAAATATATTACGGTAGTGCCGTATTTTCTGGGCAACTTTCTTATCAAAAATTGCTCAAAATATGGTACCATAAAATAGTTTATGACTGTGCCGTAATTTTACCAATGTATTCTGTTCTGAATACGCTCCAAAATACGGCAGTGTAATATTTCACGACGGTGCCGTAAAATCGCTTGCGTTCTCTGGTCTAAAGTGTAAGAAAAATACGGCCCGTGTAATTCTTTATGGCAATGCCGTAAAATCACAAAATCTTCTATTCCGAAAATCCACCAAATTACGGTAGTGCTCTTGATTTTACGGTAGCGTATGAAAATACGGTACCGTAAAATAGATTACGGCACAACCGTATTTTGGTGAGTTGCTCTGATTTGCATGAAATTTCTTGGGTGATCTCCTCTTGATGATGGTAACTCTTCTATATGTCTGATTTTGCTTGAAAACTCCTTGAAGTAATATCTTTTTACCTGAAAATCATGAAAAAAAATAGAAGTAGACTTTGCAATATTCGATTAATTTAGCATGAAAACATGTAAAAGATCCTCAATTTTAGCATGAAAAGATACATAAAATGATACAAAATATACTATATATTTTGGTGTCATCAGGCGGCAAAATTTTCATGAGAGCTTCGCCCAAGGGAGAAGAGGATATACCAAAAATTTCAGATCAAAAGGAGTTCAAACGAGGGAGAAATCAGCATCACAATTTTCAGCCAAAAAGGAAAAATCGCAAATCACTATTCACGGTATTGTTCACGGTACTGTAGCAGTACTATAGCAAACCAAAACTTTTCAAAATCACGGGCTGTGAAATTTTTCACCCCCCTATGATTACAGTAAACACTTGTTCTCTCTTTTTCTTATTTTTATGAATATTTATTGTGTTCCTATGACTTTGGTAGCGTAATTCTTTTCTTTAAGACTTAGAGAGTAATCCCTTTTTAATTCTGTAATGACTAGATGTTTTCTATTTATTAATTATTCTTTGAATGAAAAGTTTGCCGCTGTGATTTATTTACTTTGAAATTATTATTTGCATGTTTTAGGGTTTGTAATATGGACCGAGAAGTGATTTACAAACCTAGAACCCTCAGATTAGATCTAGAAACCTAGACTATGAGAATAGCTAAGTCCTATAACCCTAATTTATGATGCTTATTTTATATGTGTGTATTAATTTTATTGTTTTAGACATGATAATATAGACCAAGAGGTGATTTTGATTGTTAGAACCCCTTAGGCCAAACCTGTGAAATTAAGATACGAGAGTATTTAATTTTACTTGAGAAGTAGACTTTGAGAGTTAAATATGGACCGAGAGGTGATTTTAATTTTCTTTGTCTAGTTTACTTTTATTTAACACTAAGCAGCAAGTCACGAGAGTGAATTCTGATTCTGTGTAAATTGGACGTCCGAGAGAAGACAATTTCTTTTTTAAAGTAACCTTTTCTTTATCATAATTTGAATAACTAATAAAATCTTTATTATGTCTAGTCATGAGAATTAAAAAGTGATGAAACCTTAGTCCCAATTTTCTCTCTCCGATTTCAACTATTTGGTACTTAACACGTAGGTTCCTATGGGTTCGATATCTTTCATTACTTCAAGTATCCGTGCACTTGCGGACACAACACTTGTCGTACATGCCTTCTAATGCCAAGTTCTTAAAGGAAATTCTATCATGGACGTGTTTATAGACGACTTCTCTGTCTATGATTCTAGTTTTGATATATGCCTGTCTAACATATCACGTGTGTTATAACGTTGTGAAGAGGCAAATTTAGTTTTAAATTAGGAAAAGTGTCACTTTATAGTCAAGGAAGAAATTATTTTATAGCACTTAATTTTTTATCATGGTATTGAGGTTGATAGGGTTAAGGTGGAGGTCATTGAAAAATTGTCACTACCATCTTCTGTGATAGGGATTAGGAGCTTTCTCGGTCATGCTGGTTTTTATAGACGATTTATTAAAGATTTTTTAAAAATAGCTAGACCTCTTACTTCATTGCTCGCTAAAGATATTCCTTTTGTGTTTGACCAAGATTGCATGGTTGTCTTTCTAACGCTCAAGAAAGCTCTTGCCACGGCATCAATAATTCAACCGCCCGATTGGTCGCTACATTTTGAGTTATTGTGTGACGTAAGCGACCATGCCATAGGTGCCATTCTCAGGCAACGCATAGAGAATAAGTTGCATGCCATCTACTATGCGAGCCATACATTGGACGATGCACAGATCAATTTTGCCACAATAGAGAAGAAGTATTTTGCTATTATTTTCGCGTTTAATAAATTTTGTTCCTATTTGATTGACTCCAAGGTGATTATTTATACAAATCATGCAGCCATTCGGTATCATATGAATAAGAAGGATTCAAAACTACAACTAATCAGGTGGATCCTTCTACTACAATAATTTGACTTAGAGATTAAGGATAAAAAAGGCACAGAGAATTTTGTGGTTGATCATCTGTCGTGCCTCATCCAGGGCGATGGAGTGGAGAAAGTCAACGAGCCCGCGATGATGATGCCTTCCCCGATGAGCATTTCTTTGCCATAGCGAAGATTGATGCTCCTTGGTATGCTGATTTTGTAAATTTTTTGGTGTCTGACATCCTCCCTTCTAACTTGAACTACCAGGGTAGGAAGACATTTCTTTCAGAGGCGAGACATTACCTCTGAGAGGGCCCTTTCCATTTTAAAAAATGTGTAGATGGGTTGTACAGAAAATGCATGCCAGAGGAAGTGGTTAAAGATGTGCTTTTTTATTGCCATAGGTCCACCTATGATGGACATGCCAACCCATCTAAAACCGCTTTCAAAGTGTTATAATCAGGATTTTTCTGGCCTTCTCTCTTTAAATATGCTTAAAATTTTGTTCTCTCCTGTGATGAATGCCAAAGGATGGGAAAAATCTCTAGGTGAGACAAGATGCCACTGAACAACATCCTAGAGGTAGAGATTTTTGACATATAGGGTATTGACTTTACGGACCCCTTCCTGACCTTATGTAGTAACAAGTACATCCTCATGGCTATCGACTATGTTTCAAAGTGGGTCGAAGTGGTAGTGGCTCCAACTAATAATTCTCGTGTGGTCATCACATTGTTTAAGAAGATTATATTTCCTAGATTCGGATTTCTGCGAGTCGTGATAAGTGACTAGGGCTCGCATTTCATTGAGCAGAAATTCCCCACACTCTGAGCAAGTATGGGGTGAATCATAAAGTATCAACTCCTTACCACCCTCAAATAAGTGACCAAGTGGAGGTTTCTAATAGAGAGCTGAAAAGAACTCTTGAAAAAACTATCCCTCGATCGAGAAAAGATTGGTCCATGAAGCTCAATGACACTTTGTGGGCATACCAGACTGCATTCAAAACTCCTATCAGTATGTCCCCTTATCAGCTTGTCTATGGAAAATCGTGTCACTTACTAGTCAAGTTGGAACGTGTAGCGTATTGGGCCATCAAGACCCTCAATTATGATTTGAAAACTGTTGGAGACAAGAGGAAATTGCACGACCGACAGATAATCTGAAAAGAGTTTCAAGAAAGTGATCTAGTACCCCTTTTCATCTCCAGGTGGAAACTCTTCCCTGAGAGGCTTAGGACGAGGTGATCGGGCCCTTTCAAGGTTGTCAAAGTCTATCCTTTTAGCGCTATTGAGATTTGGAGTGAAGGAACTGGGAACTTCAAAGTTAACGAGCAATGCTTCAAGCACTATTTTCTCTCTAACCCTATTGAGGAGGGTCTTTGATGGAGCGGAATTAGGAGAGGTGGTCTTTATCTTCTATACTTGTTGTAGTCCGCAAGTGCACGGATACTCGAAGTAATAATTAAAATATCAAACCATATAGACCTTGTTGTTAAGTACCGACGAATTGATTTCTCACTAGCTAAACAAATCGAGTATGAGAAAAGTAATCGACTGAACGGTATATAAAAAATCAGAGAGAAAGAACTGGGACTAGGGATTCATCCACCTTAATATCTATGACTAGATATAATTAAATGCTCATCAATCTATTTTTGTTATGGTAAAGATGTTGCTTACTTAATAAATAAATTAAATCACTCTCGAGCAGTCAATTTACAAAGAACAACCCTCACTCTCGTGTAGGATTTATTCAATGTTTGATATAAGTAAACTTTAATAGAGAGATTAAAAATCACTCTCGTGCATTCCATCTCAATGTCAAGATCTCAAGCAAAACTAAGTATTCTCATACCTTAGTTTTACAGGTTTCACTTAAGGTTTTCAAACATTCTAATATCTATCTCTAGCATATTTTCATGTCTAACTCAATAATATTCCTTAGATCAAAACATTAATAAGAATTAAACTACAAAAATCAATAAATAAGGACAAACATAATTTCTTACGATAAGTTCCTAAATCTCGATTTTAGGGTTCCAAGTTTGGCAAATCACTTTTCAGTCCATATCACAAAACTCTAACACATGTTAATGATTGAAACTAGAAAAGATTAAAGACATTAATCTCTTAAGTAAAATCACCATACCAAAATATCTTGATAAAATAAAGATTATCTAGTCATTAGGTTAACAATGGGATTACACCCTTTGTCCCAAATGAAAGTTTAAGCTAGCATGATTGAAGAATTATAGTAAAACATTGTTTAGAGTGGTTAGAAATTGAAAGAGGGGAGTAAAAGTTACAAAACAGGGTTGAAATGAAAATTATAGCCCGTAATTTGCTCTTGGATGTGATGAATAGTGATGGCGCCCACGCTTTTGTTGATTTCTTCCTCGATCGATTTCCTTTCCCTCTGAAACTTCTGTGGTGTGTTCTCCTTCATCAAGCGAAGCTTTGTTTCAAATTTCATGGCTAGAGGTGGTATGTACGCTGAACGGCGATGAACCCTAGGGTGGTGGCGATTCTTTGAAATTCTCCCCGTTGAGTTGATAAAAATTGTTCCTTTTGCTTCGAGATCCTTCTCCTCTTTATCTTGATCGTTCCCCTTTTTACGAATCTTCAATTGGTGCCCTAAAACTCGAGAAATCATCTTTTTAAGTGTCCAATGGAAGAATCGGGAAACTGGGCCAAAAATTACGGTACTGTAAATATAATTACGGTAGTGCCGTTATGTCTTCTGAAGTTACTATAGGGAAACGGCCCGCAATAACAACACTGTAAAATTCGTTACGGTAGTGGTGTAATCTTCTCGATTGTTTCTGAAAGTCTCTGTATGAAATTTGCCCGAAATTACGGTACCATAAAATATATTATGGTAGTGCTGTAATTTTCCAAAAAGTTTCTGCGGGAAACGGCCGTGAAAATCATTACGGTAGTGCCATATTTGCATATTACGGCCGTAATATTCATTACGACACTACCGTAATTTCGTGGGAAAACTCAGTTTGACTTGAAATTTGATGTGTAAACCCCTCTTGATGATTGGAATCCATATATGTATTGAAATTGTTTAAAAACCTATCAGAATGATGTCTTTTTACCTGTAATTAATCAAAAACCAAGAAAGGTGTAGATTCTGAAGTATTGGATAAATAAGGCATAAAAATAAGCAATTGAGCATGATTATGACCCCAAAAGACCATTTAATAAGTATGAAAATTACTATAAAATTTAGAGTCATCAAAATACATAAGGCTCAAACTTTGCTTGTCCTCAAGCAAATAAAGAAATCAATACTGATTATGGAAAATAAACTTTTAGATGATGAATAAATTTCTAGGACACAATTACTTATGAAAAATTCATATGAAATAAAAACTTAAAATTTCAAATAAATATGTCGTCCTCTGAATTCAATCTTTAAGATCCATGACTAATTCAAATAAAATTTTGCAATGTGCATAAATAGGATTTAAATCTCATGAGTTCACCTAGTTTTAGTTTTGAGTCCATGATGTTTTTGTTTACAGGAATAGGAACCTCAAAATCTTTTTCCACTCAAATTTTCTCTCTTCTTTTTATGTATCTTTGACATTTTCTAAAATGAATACCACCTTTCTTCTGGTGACAAATTTAGAATATATTGGTCACATAACCAACATAATAGAACTCATATCTCTTTAAGTAGGAAGAAATTTTCTTGACATAGCGGAGTTAATGTCAAAAAATCTCTCTCACGGCATGCACCCATATAGATACATACTTTTTAATTGAACTTCAACTCTTATCTTCGGTACTAGTGCAAATACAATGCCAAGAAGAGGAGTTATTCTTTTCAGACATCAACCCATGTCTTTAGGTCTCACTCCCAATTTTTCGTAGTGCCAAATAGGGGAGTCACTTTTCTTTTTGGATTTCGGATTCTTTCTTCCCAACAAATGACAAGATGGACTTTAATGATCTATAGGTTTAATGAATTGAATCCAAAAATCATACAACATATGCTCATTTTATTTAAAGGAGTTATTTCTCTTTCAAATTACATTCATTAAACAACATATTTACCAAACTTCATGTATTAATCAATAGAAAATTTCATCAGATAAATTATATCAAAGAAATAAATTCAGCATATTAGGTCTATTTCCAATTCTCAAGTATTGTCATGTACAGTAATTTATCATCACGAAAAATTTCAGCAAGATCATTGCAGTAATTTCAAGGATTTAATTTATACATCATGCAATCAGCAAAAATATTTGCAAGCAACTAAGAAAAATATTTCATCACATAGTCTAAATCAAAAAGTTCAACTATCAAGCTATACCAATCCATGCAAATTATACACGATTTACACAACCATATCGAAGTAATAGAAATAGCAAATATCAAATTATCTTAATACAACCAAATTGAATGAATGTAGCAGTTAAAACTCGGAATCAAGGATCAGTACCTGGCGGACACAAGAAGTATGATAGAGTCATCCTTCCCTACTAGAGTATAGAATCATTAGCAATAAAGCACAAGTAAAGCAATAGATAAGGAAAAGGATACTCACAAAGCTCTACTCATTAGAGTTTGTCTCCTCATCATCTCCCTCAGCTGGGGCTTTCCCCAAATGGGGCGAACAGGGCTTCAAGCAGGTTCTGAATCAAGCTCCCAAATCTGGATTTTTGAGCTGCAATCGAGCCTTCAAACCTTCAGGGAAAGATCTCCCGACTCCTTTGAACTTCCTGAAACTGGAATCTAGCTGAATCGAAGCTTTGTTGAAGAAAATAGAAGAGGGGCGGAAACTGGCGAAAGAACAAAAGCTGGGCTCGATAGAGCTCAAAAATCTCAAAATTTCTTAGGAGAATCGGTCACAAAATGTTTAGGAAGGGTCGTCGAGGGATTAGGAAGAAAGAAATCAAAGAAAACCAGGGGTCGGCGCGATCTCAAGCGGAAAAACCTTAAATCATGGCACCGAAACCCTAAATACGGTAATAAAATCGCAAGGGGTCAGCATAATTACGGCACTATAAAATGTTTACGGTAGTGCCGTAAAGTCAAACGAACTCTCAGCAGGAAAAAGGCATCAAATTACGGTACTGTAAAGAAAATACAGCACTGTCGTAATCTGCTCAAAAATCTCAAAAGTTTCTGTAAGAAAATGACCCGAAAATACAGTACCATAAAGAAAATACGGTGGTACCGTAAAATCCATAAACTCTTAGAAATCTTCTGGTCAAACATTGTTAGTGTTTATGCCCTAGGAACTCAGGATGGTCCATTGGGATATGTGCATCACATCTAGTTGATAGATGAGTTATCCTAGCATTGTCGTTCTCGTGCAAGTTTGTACATCTGCGCATATGTACATTTACATATACAATGTCCCTAAGAGATAGATTTTATCTAGTCTCTATGTTTATCCCTGGTCGAGAATCATGGTGGATATGGGACAGCTATGATTCGCTTGAGACTAGTATATGCGCTGGTTGAGCACGGGTTGCTAACGCAGGCATATGGGTATATCAAGGGAGATATACTGGATCGACCTGCCGTGAGGATTCATCTCCGTCTCACGAGATGAATATCACAGTGACAGAGTTGCGCTTGTCCTAGACTTGAGGGCATTGGTATCTCTATATAGTGTTTGATGTACTTTGATGCAACCTAACGCTTCGCCATAAAAGGGAAGTCATAACGGTTGTCATTGGGTATGTCATAAGTCATATGAGAGATTCAATGTGCCAATAGATGATTTGCCCCTTCCTTACAAGGAAGCTTGATTGTCCATGGCGCCCCTATATGGATGACTGAAAGTGTATGACCATACCCAGGTGAGAACCTGATTTAGTCATGCCATATTATTGGGATTAACAAGTGTGACACACTTGCCCAATCTGGACATCAGCTGGCAAAAGGACAAAGTTGCACTTGTACTTTGTCACAGTTTTAGGGGATATCGATGCTGACACCATTCTGATGACTTGGGAAGCAATGATGTACTGCTAAGTGCCACTCATTGCTTGTGATGATTTAGTCATCACTGCTAATGTCTAAAGAACTTACAGGGTTGCACACCTAGACACTCGAGTTCTCATACTGATCGTTTAGCCTCTGATCGAATCATTGTGTGATTCAGATCTTTTTGGGGACTGATGCTTTGAAACTTTTATAGAGGAGATGATATTTTTATTTTAGTTCATATTTGACCACTAGTTCACTCTAGTGGACCACGTTTAACCTCTGTTGACCTGTGTTGTCAAAATGAGTCAAACAAGGGTCTTGGTGCAAGTTTGGGCTTGGCACTTTAGTGAAGGTCCCTAAAGTAAGGGGGTGAAACCCTAAGCATGCGCAAATTAAAATACTTGCATGGGCGGAATTAGGGTCTCTATAGGATCGCATGTAGAATGACTATATAATCAACTTGGTTGCTTTTCATAGATCAAGTGAAAATCTCACCATGGCCATGACTTGGACGGCGCCTTGGAAGCAAGAGGGCGAAAAAGGCTCTCCTC
>CM050443.1:27875645-27886394 GCA_027562315.1 Costus pulverulentus
AGATAGTCTATTACCATTATGTTTCAAATGATATTGAACTACCTCAAAACAATGACAATTATCATTTAGAAACACAAGTGATCTCAAGTCAGAGGAAGTATGCCACTTTCTTGCATATAAGGATTATTCACATTGTGACAAGCAATTGAATATCCTAGTAGGTTCTGTCCAGTACATCCAATGTACCCATGAGTCTACATCTTATTGCATGCTCGAAGCATCCTATAAGATTAGAACACATATTAGTCTCAATCATATCAAGGCTGTCTCATGTTCACCAAGATATCTCGACTAAGGACATTACAGCATGTCAGCCTAGCTGAACAGCATTGAGACATTATTCAGAAGTACACTTATTGCAGCAGACAATGTAACATACTGAATAACAACCATTGCCTTTATAAACTTAAGAGTTTATACATGATACTGGTAGAATCCTAAGGCCTCAAACATTAGCCTTAAGGGCATACCCCAACATTTAGTCACATCAATAAAATAAAATTATTAATTGGCAAGAGAATTTTTCTCTTGGCTAATTAATAAGCTTGGGCGCAATTTACAATTAATTATGTATGCGGGGATTCGAACCCATGATGCTTAATTGTGAGTAGGCGCCTATGCTTGGGCGCAATTTACAATTAATTACGTATGCGGGGATTCGAACCCATGACACTTAATTGTGAATAGGAGCTTATGCTCATTATCCCACATGGGAAAGATCTCCAGTGTGCGTCTGGCTCTGCTATTATAAATAGAGAGGCCCACCTAGGAGATGTTTTGTACCAGACTCTTCTCTTGTCTCTAGTTATCGCCTCCCCTCTGCTCCTTGGTGTGAGGGTCTAGGAGGTGACAACAATAAAAGTTTTTCGGCATCAAAGGTTGAGACAAGTGGCAGTGCTACCCACTCCTTGTCACCAACATCCCTTCTTCTCCTTGGCAGTGGCGCAAATTGAGAAGGCTAGAGGCGTGGATCTCATCTTCCGGGGCTAGCACCAAGTGCGGAGATTTGAGAGGATTCGAGGAGTCCGTGTGTGCGCGATTGCAGAGGACGGGCCCTTGCACGTCTTCATCATCGACCGCTTCTAAGAGTTGCTTGATAAGGTACTGCCCCTATCATATCCCTTGTATTCTTCGTAAATCGGTCCTTGTTGAATTAGGAATCTCGTTTCGGGCTCGCTTCCGCTGTTTTTGTTTTCTTATAGCCCGGGGATTCCCAACAAAAATCACTCAAAATTACGGTACCGTGAAAAATATTACGATGGTGCCGTAAAATAGGTAAAACTTTCTAAATGAAAACGGACCAAAATTACGGGTTATAAAATACTTTACGGTAGTACCGTAAGAGAAATACAGAACCTTAAAAACCGTTACGGCAGTACCGTAATTTATCCAAAAATTCAGAGATCGACGTTTATCACAAAAAAAATCAATCTGAATTACCTACAACGAGAAAAAGAAAAAGTTAGTACATAAATAAACTAAAATAAAAGCAAAAAAAATAAAAAAATAAAAAAAGAAAGAGTACTTGGGTTGCCTCCTAAGAAGCGCTAATTTTTTTAGTCTTTAGCTTGACCGTTCTGCACTCGGATTTGATCGTGGTGGTGCCTTCAATCGCCATTTTGATTTCCCTTTGTTTTGTTCACCACTTTTGAATACATAAGGCTCATTCAAGAAATAGTGTCCAACTTTACTCAAAAGCCT
Source organism: Costus pulverulentus (assembly GCA_027562315.1). Classification (NCBI taxonomy): domain Eukaryota; kingdom Viridiplantae; phylum Streptophyta; class Magnoliopsida; order Zingiberales; family Costaceae; genus Costus; species Costus pulverulentus. The sequence goes on from CM050443.1 coordinate 27,877,347, forward strand.
TTTTCCTTTCTTAAGCAGTTTCAATCTATCTTTTCTTCTCTATCTCTTCTTCTTTCTCTTTTCAGTTTTGAGTCAGTTTTCTCCTGAAATCCTCTATTTATACACTCAGAAAAAGTGTTAGCCTCAATATTAGAGGGCTCATTAAATAAATTATGCATATCACTAACAACATCATCTATTACATCAATACTACAACATTACCCTGAATATGATGCTTTTTAAAATGAATCTATTAAATCAAACTCAATTATGTTTTTATATATATCAAATGTGAGTTTTCCTTTCCTAACATCAATGGCTGCTCTAGCTGTGGCTAAAAAGGGTCTACTAAGTATAATTGGATTTTTAGAACTTTCTTCCATTTCAAGAACTACAAAATTAGTAGGTACAAAATACTTACCAACTTGGATCGGAACATCCTAAAGAATACCTATAGGATACTTCACTAAGCGATTGGCGAGTTGCAAAGATATTGAAGTTGGTTTAGGAGCTCTCATATCCAGTTTCCTGCACACAGACAAAGGCATTAGACTCACACTGGCTCCCAAATCGCATAAGGCTCAGTCAAAAGCCACACTCCCAATCAAACAAGGAATAGAGAAACTACCTGGATCTTTTAATTTTGGTGGCCACTTGTTTTAAATAATAGCATTGCATTCCTCAGTTAGTGTCATAGTATCATAGTCCTCTATTTTTCTTTTATTGGATAAAATCTCTTTCAAAAATTTAGCATATGAAGGCATTTGAGATAAGGCATCAGTGAAGGGAATGTTAATATATAGCTTTTTCAGAACATCCAGAAATTTTCCAAATTGCCTATCTAACTTGGCTTGCACAATCCTTTGGGGAAAAGGTATAGGTGGCCTATATGGTGATGGTGAACTAGGTCTGGGAATATCAACTTTCCAAGGCAACTCACCATTCTGTGAAGGCTCATCCTCGTTAGAAGGTGGCGAGCTAGGATGGGACTGCTCATGTGCAGGTTGTGATTCCAAAACTAGTTCACTGCTAGGTTCAATATTAGGCTGTACCTCATCAAAATCTAGTGATCCCCTTGGGTCCTCTAACTATTTTCCACTCCTAGTTGTGATAGCATTACAATGTTCCCTAGGGTTAGGTTCAGGTAATTTCCCTGGGGTCTATATGAAGTATTAGCTTGTTGTGCTATTTGTGTCTCTAAAATCTTATTATGTGTAACAACACCATCCAACCTAGAGTTAATTTGCTTAAGACTCTCTGTAACTTTTTCATTTTGTCTCATTTGGGGACCCATGAATTTTTCAAACATGTCTTCTAAGCTAGATTTTTAGGGTTGACTCTGATTCTGTTGTCTCTGCTGGTACCCTCTATTTTCATTTTGTCCACCAGCATGATTGTTACTTTTCCAAGATAAGTTAGGATGGTTCCTCGAACCAGGGTTGTAGGTATTAGAGTAAGGGTCATTATTTTTACTTTGATTGTAACCCCCTACTGCATTAATTTGCTCACCACCCTGATCAACAATAATCTTACATTCTTCAGCATAGTGCCCATGATTCCCACATACTTTACAAGTAACAAAAGAAACTATAGCAGTTTGCATCTAAAACGAATCAAATCGATTACACAAAGAATCTACCTTTTCTGCTAGAGAATGCCAACTATCACCTTCATTCTTACCATGTGGAGGACGATACAACATTCCCTTCTCAGTAGTCCACTGGTTGTGATTTAAAATCATCTCTTCAATCAGTGTGAAGGCATCTTCAACTGTTTTCTTCAAAATACGGCTCCTCCTGCAGTAGCATCAACAGTTAGACGAGTACTATAAAGTAAACCATTATAAAAAGTTTGAATTAAAACTCAATCTTCTAATCCATGGTGAGGGCACTTCCGTTATAACTCATTGAAACGCTCTCATGCCTCACTAAGTGATTCACCATTCCTCTGTGCAAATCCCGTGATCTGATTTCTCAACTGAATCATCTTACTGGGTAGAAAGTACTTCGTCAAGAAAGCCTTTGACAATTGTTCCCAAGTGGTGAATGTTCCAGTTGGATGAGAATGTAGCAGGCTTTTGCTCGGTCCCTAAGGAAAAAAGGAAACAATCTCAGTTTAAGAGCATCATCGTATCACAGAATTCCAAAAAAAGAGATAAGTGTTGATAAGGATCTTCAAGCAGAGATCCTACAAATTGATTCTGCTGAATCATTGACAAGAAGGCTGGTTTAATCTCAAAATTATTTGCATCAATTGTTGGCCTAGTTATACTAGAGCGAATTCCCTGTGTATTCGGGGCTACATAATCTCTAAGTGTTCTTCTCTCAGCCATGAATGATTCTTCTTCTCTTCCCTCTACAAATCTAAGTTTCCTGCGCAATCTAAGAGTTTTATTAATTTCAGGATCAAAAGGGACTAATGGTCCTGACCTAAGAGTCCTGTGCATAAACAAGCAGAAGATCAAATAAGCTTAGAATTTGCAGAAAATAGGAGAAAATCAGAATATATCACAGAAAATAATAAAAACAAGCATAGTCTAGCAATACTATCAACTATTTTGATATTAACAAAACTAAGGTCCCCGGCAACGGCACCAAAAACCTGTTGTAGTCTGCAAGTGCACGGATACTCGAAGTAATAATTAAGATATCGAACCACAGCGACCTTGTTGTTAAGTACCGACGAATTGATTTCTCACTAGCTAAACAAATCGACTATGAGAAAAGTAATCAACCGAACGGTATACGAAAAATCAGAGAGAAAGAATTGGGACTAGTGGTTCATCCACCTTAATATCTATGACTAGATATAATTAAATGCTCATCAATCTATTTTTGTTATGGTAAAGATGTAGCTTACTTAATAAAGAAATTAAGTCGCTCTCGCGCAGTCAATTTACAAAGAACAACCCTCACTCTCGTGCAGGATTTATTCAATGTTTGATATAAGTAAACTTTAACAGAGAGATTAAGAATCACTCTCGTGCATTCCATCTCAATGTCAAGATCTCAAGCAAAACTAAGTATTCTCATACCTTAGTTTTACAGGTTTCACTTAAGGTTTTCAAACATTCCAATATCTATCTCTAGCATATTTTCATGTCTAACTCAATAATATTCCCTAGATAAAAACATTAACAAGAATTAAACTACAAAAATCAAGAAATAAGAACAAACCTAATTTCTTATGATAAGTTCCTAAATCTCAATTTTAGGGTTTCAAGTTTTGCAAATCACTTTTCAGTCCATATCACAAAACTCTAACACATGTTAATGATTGAAACCAGAAAATATTAAAGACATTAATCTCTTAAGTAAAATTACCATACCAAAAATATCTTGATGAAATAAAGATTATCAAGTCATTAAGATAATAAACGGATTACAACCTTTGTCCCAAATGAAAGTTTAAGCTAGCATGATTGAAGAATTACAGCAAAACATTGTTTAGAGTGGTTGGAAATTGAAAGAGGGGAGTAAAAGTTACAAAACGGGGCTGCAATAAAAATTACAGCCCGTAATTTGCTCTTGGACGTGATGAATAGTGATGGCGCCCACGCTTTTGTTAATTTCTCCCTCAATCGATCTCCTTTCCCTCTGAAACTTCTGTGGTGTGTTCTCCTTCGCCAGGCAAAGCTTCCTTTCAAATTTCGTGGCTGGAGGTGGTATGTACGCTGAACGGCGACGAACCCTAAGGCGGTGGCGATTATTTGAAATTCTCCCCGTCGAGTTGATAAAAATTGTTCCTTTCACTTTGAGATCCTTCTCCTCTTTATCCTGATCATTCCCCTTTTTATGAATCTTCAATTGGTGCCCTAAAACTCGAGAAATCATCTTTTTAAGTGTCCAGCGGAAGAATCGGGAAATTGAGCCGAAAATTACGGTACCGTAAATATAATTACGGTAGTGCCGTAATGTCTCCTGAAGTTACTGTAGGGAAATGGCCAGCAATTACGGCACTATAAAATTCGTTACGGTAGTGCCGTAATCTTCTCGATTGTTTCTAAAAGTCTGTATGAAATTTGCCCGAAATTATGGTACCATAAAATATATTACAGTAGTGCCATAATTTTCCCAAAAGTTTCTACAGGAAGTGGTCGTGAAAAACATTACGGTAGTACCATATTTGCATATTACAGCCATAATATTCATTACGGCACTGCCATAATTTCATGGAAAAAGTCGGTTTGACTTGAAATTTGATGTGTAAACTCCTCTTGATGATTGGAATTCATATATGTATTGAAATTGCTTAAAAACCTATCAGAATGATGTCTTTTACCTTAAATTAATCAAAAAATCAAGAAAGCTGTAGATTCCAAAGTATTGGATAAATAAGGCATAAAAATAAGCAAACGAGCATGATTATGACCCCAAAAGATCATCTAATAAGTATGAAAATTACTATGAAATTTAGAGTCATCAGTACTCTAAGGTGGCGAAAACTTATGATGCGAAAAATTTGAGAGGAGCATTAGGTGAGAGAAGTGAAATGTGTTCGAAGGTAAACCAGCGATGGAAAACATAATAAAAACCGAGCAGAGTTCTCTTTGAGTAATACCGGAAGCACCGAGAAACCGTGGCTTACTCAAATAAATTACTCACCCCTCAAGCAAGCCAATCTTAAGCAATGTGCGGCATAAACAAACACAGCGTGGCGATGAGTCTAGCTGCAACCGACAGCCCTAGACACATGCACAAGCAAGCAACACCCAAACGTAAGCACGAACAATAGAAAAGAAAGGTAGTGTATACCCCCATAATCTTTGATTGAAAGCTGGAAACAAGCGAGTAGGATCTTCATAGCACAAGGCACTCAGGTGGCCCAGCCATGCTTACAATGCACTCAATTCTCACTCATAGCTTCCACAACTTCGTAGGCTCCCACTCACTTGGAGGCTACACTCACTTGGAGGCTACACTAAACGCAAAGGGTAAGCTGAATAACAAGCTAGTCTCCACCCTCCTTTATAGAACAAGAGAGGGAGCTCACACCAAAAGCATGGAATCAAGTCAAAAGTGATGGAATCAAATCCTAACTACCATAGGACAGCAGCTACCAACTAAAGCAAAAGCAAAAAGTGAGGTAGGTAGTGTGCACATGGGCTAGATTCCCTTGGGCCGTTGGTTGGGCCAATGTGGCACACTACACCATCTCCAAATAGGTCGCGATGAAGCAGCAGAACTGGCTGATAGTGGGCTGATTCTGTGTGGTTGTAACCGAGTCATGGCTGGTGTTGAGGACCCAATTGTAGTAGCGATCCATCACCAGTCCTTTGGTTGGCCTTGTTGTGAGGTTCATTGGATAGATCGGCTCTGTGGAGGTGGTTGATGAACTGAGAACCCCCACATAACGGTCAGGGGGGTGTGAAGAATGTTGAGAGCATCAAACGATGCAAAAAAAATGAAGCTTTTCTGCATTTTTGGGCTATTCATGGGCATGGCCGTGCATCCATGCACGGCCGTGAATGAGGTCTTCACAGGTATGGCCATGCATCCGAGGTCTTCACAGGCATGGCCGTGCATCCATGCACAGCCATGAAGTCTTCCGCGTGCTGTGTCTGGTTTACTGCTGAGGCTTTCATGGCCATAAAGCCACGCATACCCTGGCCTATGCATCCATGCATGGCCGTGCATCTATGCACACCCATGGTTGTGAAAATTTTGCCGAACTCCATTTGAGCTAAAATTTTTTAGGTGTCTTCCTTGGGCCCTAGAGAGTCTATTCGTGTGTCTCCTTGAACCCTAAAGTCTGTGGGTGTGTCACTTTGGGGCCCCAAGGTCTTCATGGGCTCCTTTGGCTTCATCAATCCTCCCCCGGTGGGAAGAATTCTCCTCCATAGAATAAGAACTGACCCCTAGCGTCAAGTCGGTGGGAAGGGGTGGCCAGTAAGGTAGTAGGTCAGCGACATTGAAGATGGGGCTGCAAAGGGCATCCTCCAGGGGGTCTAAGACATAGGCATTGGCTCCGACCCGCCGCAATACTATGTAAGGCCCATTGCAACACGCATATAGCTTCCAATTGACTCGCGACCTTAATCGCTCAAGGTGGACTCACACCAATACTTGCTCACCTATCTCAAAATGGTGAGGGATACAAAGCTCATTGGCCCCAAGTGCATATCTACTATTGCTTAAAAAGATTTATGAGCAAATCTCATCATGTAATCCTGCGAGGTGGCATGCAAATGCGTATGCAAACTCAGCAAAATCAGGGGAATGGGGAATGCCATGCAAGTCCAAGGCTTTGCGAGGTTGGTGTTGTGATCTGAAAGGACACACTTATAAATACAAGTAGACTTATTTCCGGTGTCGCGGCCAAAACCAAAGTGTTGGCATACAGGGCTATTGTCACTCCCAGACACGGCTGCAAAAACTTGTTGTCCCTAAACTTGTAGTGTCTGCAAGTGCACAGATATTCGAAGCAATAAAGAAAAGTATCGATCCCACAGAGACCTTATTGTTAAGTATCAAATAATTGTTTTCTTACTAGCTAAGCAAATCGAATATGATGCAAGTGAATAATCGATAAACACACGGGAAAATAATCAGAGAGATAAACTGGGACTAGGGTTTCATCCACCTTAATTTCAATGGCTAAACATAAATAAAAGGTCGTCAGACTAATCTTATCATGATAAAGACTTAATTTACTTCATAAAGGGATCATCTCACTTTCGTGCAGACAATCATGCAGGGATCAATCCTCGCTTTCGCGCAAGATCTATCCCAACGCTAAAGATAAGTAAATCATCAATCAAAGAACTCAAAGATCACTTTCGTACATCCGAATTCTAAGTTGATTGTCTCGAGTGGAATCTCAAGGATCACTTTCGTGCATCCGAGACTCAACACAAGTTCTACTTATGGTTTTCCGACGACTCGATCCTCACTTTCGTGCAAGATCAAATGAAGTCTTACACAATAACTCAAACCTAGAATCAAATTATCAATATGGCAATAAGATCACTAAAATCAAAAAATAAGAACTAACCTAAGAGAGTTCCTAACCTGCAATTCTAGGGTTACAAGTTCTTAAGCAAGTCACCCTTCAGTCCTCATTGTGAGAACTCTAAAACATGAATAATAACATCAATCTATGGAGAATCAAAGTACAATTATTCACATAAGTAAAATTATCATCATAAAACTATTCTGATGAAGGCAAAAGTTATCTAATCATTAAGAAACCAGAGGGGATTACTCCCCCATGTCCCAAAGAGTGTTTAAGCTTGCATGGAAGAAGAAATACAAAAATCCATTGTTTAGAACGATTAGAAAATGAAAAGAAGGGAGAAATAACGTTACAACACAGTTGTAATAGAAATTACATCCGTAATTATGCGAGTAAACAGTGCCGGCGCCGCTCTTTCGTTGATTTCTCCTCCGTCTGATCTCCTCTTGCTTTGAAACTTCTGGGGTGTTGTCCTCTCCTCAAAACAAAGCTTCTGTGTAAAAATCATGGCTTGAGGTGGCCTCCACGCCTCTCGGAGCGAGGACGAACCCTAAGCACCTCTCTATCAATTGCTCCCTCGATTCTGAATAAAAATTGGGGTATTCACTTTGTGTGTCTTCTCCTCTTTAAGACGAACCCAAGGACCTAGTTCTAGTCCACTTATGTACTACTTAACCTTGATATTTATATCGTTCTGGCATTGTCGTTATCTATGTTTGTTTACATCTGCGCATATGTACTAACATGATAATGTCCCTGGAGACAGATTGGATCTGTGCTCGAACTATAGTCACTAGTCGATGTACCTTAGTGGATATGGGACAGCTATGGTACTTGTGAGACTGGTATGTGGGCTAGTTAGGCACGTGGTGCTAACGCAGACACATGGGTATATCATTGGAGGATATACTGGGAAGACCCGCTGTGAGGCTATGACTTAGTGTCATGAGTTATCCTCACAAGTGACAGGAGATGCATTGATCCCTTGACTTGAGGTCATTGATCATTCTATATAGTTAGGGACTTGCTTTGATACAACCTAACACGTCGCCGTAGTTGGGAGGTCATAACGGTTGTCATTGAGCATGTCACGACCCATATGAAAAGGTCAATGGACAGACATAGGATTTGCCCCTTCCTTAGGGAAGTATGATATCCATGGAGCTCCTCTATGGTTCTATGACTGAGAGTGTATGGTCATACCCAGGTGAGAACCTGTTTTAGTCATAGCCATGTGATTGGATGAAAACAAGTGATGAAACACTTGTCCAATCGGATATCAGTTCGGCAAAGGGACTGTAATGCATCTGTACCTAGTTGCGATGATGGGGATGTCGATGTCGATATCCATTCCAATGACCTAGGTAGCAGCGATGCACTGCTAGGTGCCACTCACTGCTTGTGGTGACCTTTGGTCAGCACTGCCAGTGTCAGAGGAACCTACAGGGTCGCACACCTTGATACTTGAGTTCTCGTATTGATCGGGAAGCCTTGTGATCGAGTTATTGGATAACTCGGATCTAATTGGGAGATTTCATCAGCGCCAATGGGCGTGTTGAGATGGAAGAATGTTATTGGAGCCAAACTTCATTTTTGGCAGGTTGACCCGTATTTGACCATGGTTGGTCACATTTGAATTAGGGTTGCATTGGATTGGATCCAAAATGCTTAATCAACCTATGTAATGAAGTTTGGGCTAGCTCATTATCCAATGAAGCCCAATAACAAGTGTTGGTGTATATGCCCTAGGACCTAGTTTTGGTCAACTTGTGTACTACTTGACATTGATATTTATATATCATTCTGGCATTGTCATTATCATTGTTTGTCTACACCTGCGATTGTGTACTTACATGATAATGTCCCTGGAGACGGATTAGATCTGTGCTCAAATAATTATCCCCAGTCAATGTACCTTAGTGGATATGGGACAGCTATGGTACTTGTGAGACGGGTATGTGGGCTGGTTAGGCACGTGGTGCTAACGCAGACAGGTATATCATTGTTGGATATACTGGAAAGACCCGCTATGAGGCTATGACTTGGTGTCATGAGTTATCCTCATAAGTGACAGGAGATGCATTGATCACTTGACTTGAGGTCATTGATCATTCT
>CM050443.1:27897000-27913519 GCA_027562315.1 Costus pulverulentus
TAACGCATCTTTCACTTGATGTTTAAGTTGATCATATGAATGTATAGCATGCGATCAAATGTGAAACCCTAATTCCGCTGCGAAAAACAAAGAAAGGTCACTTGCGCCTCCCTCTTGAAAGGGGTACTTACCTTAGGGTTTCTCGCTCCCCCTTGAAGGGGACCCTAACAATTTTGTCACCTTATGAACCAGGTGCTTACACCTTTTTTGGATGACTTTGTCTTTGTATATTTGGACGACATTGTGGTATATTCCTCAAGCGCTGAGGAACACTTGACTCACTTGAAGAAGGTTTTTCAAGTTTTGAGGGAGAACCAGCTCTATTTGAAGCTGGAAAAATGTACCTTCATGTCGGAAGAGATTTCCTTCCTAGGACACATGGTGGGCCACGGCCAGGTGCAGATGGACAAAGGCAAGGTCCAAGCCATTGTAGAATGGCCGATTCCATCTAACCAAACTGAGCTGCAGAGTTTTCTTGGCGTAGTGAACTTCTATCGTAAGTTCATCTGGGGTTGCTCAAAAATAACTGCACCCCTCAGCAATTTGCTGAAAAAGAATTCCAACTAGTGTTGGAACGATCGGTGTCAGGCTGCCTTTTGAGATCTGAAAGAGCGCATTGCTTCTGAGCCGATTCTTAAGTTACCGGATTTTGGAAAACCTTTCGAGGTTCACACTGACGCTTCGGACCAAGCGATCGGTGGCGTCCTAACATTGGATGGACATCCTGTTGCTTTCGAGAGTCGAAAGCTAAATGAGACGGAACAAAGGTACTCGACACATGAAAAAGAGATGGTGGCGGTGGTTCATTGCCTCCGGACGTGGCGAGTGTACCTCTTGGGTTGCGCTTTTGTGACAAAGACCGACAATGTGGCGAATACTTATTTCACCACGCAGAAGAAATTATCGGTGAAACAAGCCAAGTGGCAGGAATTCCTAGCAAAATTCCAGTTCCAATAGGAATATAAGCCTGGGAAGGCGAATGTAGTGCCGGATGCACTAAGTAGACTTAACGCGTTGGTCTGCTGTGCCATCGCCAGGGTAGAGGGAGATCTCCTTTCGAGGATAAGGACGACAGCTACTCTCGATGAAACATATCAGAAGTTAGTTCAACAAATCAAGTCGGGTACAATCCGATGATATTATTTGTACATCGATCACATCATAATGGCCCGTGGAAGAAGGCCACTGGTCCCCGCATCCGGTGGGTTACGATGGGAGCTGCATAGAGAGCTCCACGATACCCCCTGGTCGGGTCATCCAGGATAGAGGCGCATGCTCGCCTTATTATCCAGGTCTTGCTATTGGCCGGATATGCGTGCCGACATCGATATGTATGTCCGCACCTATCTTGTTTGTCAACAAGACAAGGTCGATCGGAGGTTACCGGCTGGGTTGTTACAGCCCTTGCCTATCCCCGAGACCCCCTGAATGAGCGTGTCCATGGATTTTATCGGTGGGTTTCCCAAGGTCGAGGGGAAAACATCGATACTCGTGGTGGTGGACAGATTCTCCAAGTACGGAGTCTTCATTCCAGCACCCGAGCCTTGCTCCGCTGTAGTGATAGCCGAGCTAATCTTTCAGAACGTGGTAAAGAACTTTGGTATCCTAGAGGATATCATGAGCGATAGGGATGCCCGGTTCACCGGACGATTTTGGTCGACGCTATTTGACAAGCTGGGAACGAAGCTAAACTTCTCCACAGCAAACCATCCTCAAACAGATGGACAGACAGCGAGTAAATGCCCTCGTAGAGGACTACCTCTGTCACTTTGTGACTGCGAGTCAAAAAGACTAGGTGAAGTGGATGGATTCGGCACAATTTGCCTACAACCTCCACAGATCATCGTCTACGGGGCACAGCCCTTTTGAGTTGGTGTTAGGGAGACAGCCTCTAACCCCCATTGATATTGCGATAAGGGATTATAGTAGGAGGTGCCCTGCCGCACAACGAGAAGCTCGAGAGCGAGTGGAGTCGCTCAAAGAAGCGAGGGATAGCCTTGAGCTAGCCGCCTGACGAATGCAAAATTATGCTAATCGTCGACGTCAAGACGAAGAACTCACCGTGGGCAACTCGGTTCTTCTTCAACTTACTCCACATATATGGAGGAAAACATCTGCGAAGATGGCCCATCGAGGGCTTATCCAGAGATACGATAGACCCTTTGAGGTACTGAGCCGAGTGGGCTCAGTAGCGTATCGTTTGAAGCCCCCCGATAGGATGAAGTTACATCCTACTTTCCATGTGAGCTTTCTAAAAAGGTTCCACAGGGATCCGGGGGACCCCTCTCGATCCCAATCTCTTCGTGCACCTCCGACGGTCCGAACGGAGTTCGACCAACGGAATGGGGAGATCTTGGATCATCAAATTTTAGGACATAGCAGGATGAACCGACGAACAATGTTTCTTGTTCGATGGGAAGGTTCTCTAATAGAAGAAGCTATATGGTACAAGGCTTCCGAGCTGTGGCAGTTCGAAAGTGAGATCCAACGTTATTTTGAGTCACCGAGGACGGCGACTCGCTTCGGAGAGAGAGAATGTTAGGCTATTGGGTCAAATCGGGCTTGGGCCAATTCGGGGCCCAACTGCCTTACCCACATCCAATTAGCCGATCAGTTCGGCAGGCGAATTTCGGATGGGACCCGAATTTGCCAAGTTTCAAACGAGCAATCGCTCGTTCGTCATGGGGAGACGTGGGCTCTGACGCGAACGCGTCAAATCACGGGGGCTGGTGGCATGACAAACGAGGCGATGGAACGGAAAGAAAATGGAGGAAGGAACGTTCGCTCCTTCTTCTTCACTTCTTCGTTCTCACACGCACGACAGCTCCCCGGACGACACCTCTCCCTTCTCCCCGGTGAGACCCTAACTCCGTCGGACGTCCCTCTCTTCGAGCTCCCTCGTGTTTCCGGTGGTGCGGGTGGGTGGTTCGGATCGCGATGAGCTCCTTCCCTTGTCCTAGTTCTCTCCGCTGCTTCCGACGTCGCCGCCGCCGGCGACTGGCCCAGATAGCCTCGGAAGGCTCTACTGCTACGACTTCACCGAAATGAAGGAGCCGGTGAGTTCACCGAGGTACGCTCTCGTCGTTCCGGCGCCCCCTCTACCTTTGTTCCGGTAGCCCGTCTCTACTCCGGTGACGCCTCACTTTCCTGCTCTCTGCATCGCATGCCTGTTTGGCCGTTTTCCGTGCTCCCCGGCGAGCCCCTCCTTCCCTCTCGTCTTGAGTGCTGGTTCGCCTGCATGCGAAAACTTTCTGGCTCAGCTCACCTACGTGCGAGTTTGTCGGTCGGTGTTCGTTCCGCCTGCGTGCGAACCCTTTTCGCCTCTCCTCTGCTGGTGGCTTCAGCGACGTCCGGTCTTCGGTTGCTTCTCCAGCTCGACGTCGGCGTTCGGATGGAGTTTTGGGAGGCAACATACGCTCCCCGACGGCTCTACATCCGCCTCCGTCCGCTCGTGTGAAGGCGTCGTCATCTCCGCCGTTCTGAAGCCTGGTGGTCCGCTGTCTAGTCGACGGCCCCTTGCTATTCCAGCTGCCGAAGCCAGGCCCTGCTCCTCCTCTTTGTTTTCCCCGCATGCAGGCGAACTCTCTGGGTGCCCTCTAGCTGTGGACGGGCCAGTTCCGTTCGCCTTTCTCCCCTTCGCGGCATTGTTGGGCTCACGTCGGCCGTGAGCCCCTTTTCCCTCGCCTCGACTTCGGCGTGTGTCGCCGTCGGGCAAGTGGCCCGCCGAGGTGGTCGCCGGCTGCCCTTTTGGGGTACGCCCGCCCGCTGAATCCCCAGCGCAGAGACGTTCCGCCACCCGGCCGTGTGCACCCTATCAAGTGAAGGCATTAAACGCTACGTACGCGACGTTGTGACGTGTCCAACGTCCGCGACGCTGACGTTGTAGTTGACATATTTGTACTTGTGTATGGACCCCGTCCGACGTGGTTGGCCTCGGGTGAATCCATTGGGTTTGGGCAAATCACATCCAACTCGACGACTTCGGTCTCCAATAGTTAATGAGCATTGACCTGAGTTCGGTTGGGATGGTAGAGATCCCTACTGAATCTCCGGTCCGGCTGGGGTTCGATTCGAGGAATCGTTCCCGCCGGTCGCACTCAATGTGCAGTTTTGACCATGGTACCCCTGCGTGGGCGTGTATAGACTCGAGTCAAGCGTTAACTCCGGTGTATTTGAATTAAAAATATGTTACAATAAACAAGGGCGTGACAACTAATGTCATTACTTGCCAATTTATCAATGATTTGACTAAAAAACTTGATTTCCTATCGCTATAACATTGCTTGTTCCTGCAGTTTCATCATGAACAAGAGCATCATTTGCAATAATAACAGGAATATATTTGTTGAGACAATGTTTTTAACTCAAATGATTATTAGCATAGCACAAAATAATTTAAAGAGAGAGAAAACTTTGAATTGAAAATAATAATTTACACAAAACAAGATAACTATATCTAAAAAAATAGGATGTAAATTTGTTAAAGACCAATCAATATATATAGTTGCTCATATGAAATTATGAATAGACAAATTAACAATGACAGTATCATCCAAATATATTAACTATATAATTCGCATGGGCCTGCATACTCATAGTGCTGATCCTTGGGGCTTTATTATATTTCCTCAATTGCAATCAAAACTTCCAACTACTTATGCAGGAACTACACATGATCAGATAACACAATAAATAAGAAGCACTTGATGATTGTAAACTTCCATCCAAGCTGCTTGGGGATGATCACTCACTCTGAGATAGTCAGGCTGCCAGTTCAGACCAAAAAATCTTATCAGCATAGATTGACTCTAAGCCATTAAACAAATTGAAATTGACATAATAACCCCAGAACACATTAATCTTGGGAAAAGAAAACTCAAACCAAAGAGCCATATGAAGCTCAGTTTGTATAAGTAGAATTGGTATATACCGATGATCACAGCAAAATTAGTGCAATATATAAGTTTTAATATAGATATCTTGTCTCCAAATAAGACAAGTCAAAGTATTCCATTAGTTAAACTACCACATTCGGTTATCTTTCAATCACGCACATTATCAGCCACAACGTTTTAGGATTGCACAAGATTTCATTCTTATCTAAAGGAGCTTTATATTAAACTCAAAAATTTACTAACACAGAATTGACGATGCAAAGTTGCCCTTTGAGCTTCCTGATATTTCAAAATGGTCCAGTCAAAAATATAATCATATAGATAACCTGCCATAATAGAGAAAGAGAGAACAATTTCCGTCAATTTCAAACTGAAGAAAATGTTGGCAATTATGACAGTATATTTAGTAAATAAGTTTAATAGGATAATTCCAGGAGATAGTCACGGAGAGGTTCCTTTCACCAAGTGCTCCATTTTCCACCATTTTATTTACAAATGCATTCATTAAAATGCAAAATAATAATATGAAGAACAATGAGTTGGAAATGTTCTAGACCTGAAAAACAAACAAAGAAAAGGATGTTTCTATAATCTAGAAAATGATGAAAAGTCAGAAAAGATTTTCTTTTACCAAAAGTTACCTGCACGAATTAACAAGTCATGAAAGAACCACTTCACAAATCCATAATCAGGCTGTTGCTCAAATGCCAAAGAATAGCAGTAACGGAAGTATCTAGCAAATTCTAATGGATGACATTTACATAAAACCTATTGCAAGTTTTAAATAAAAAAAAATGAAATGATGTCAAAATATGGTCAATATACCACAGCCACAATCATACAGGACATACTTCAAAAGGAATTGAAAGCTTCATCTGACATATCTCGTCCAACTGCTGCTTCTTTGTATCAGCTTTTAAACCTTGCCATGGAAGACTTAAAGAAATCACAAGATTACAAGTTCTGCCACTTAAGAGTAAATATACATGATTCTATGATTAATAAAATCAATATTGGGCCAAATAGTTGAATTGCAAGTTAAAAGTGTGCAGAAATACAAAGATATCAATCAGTGATTTTATATCAAAAAATGCTGGTGACATCTATCCATTAATAAATCAAGTTGACCTTCTGATAGAAGAGCATAAAATCATGTAACAATTGGCCTGACAGTTTCTCAAAAAAAAAAAAAAATTAATTTTGGTTGCATAGAAACTTGCTTATTTAAAAGCATACCTCCCTGTCAGAAAATAGAGGAGAGTGTAACCAAGAGCTATCAAATCATCCCGATGACTTTGCTCTGGTAAATGGATGGCTCATTTAAATAATGGAACCATACTGAAATGCTTGATCACCACTTACCAATGCCTAGATGAGTATAATAACTTGCATAACAAGCAGTCCCAGTCAATCTTTTGTTTTCTCTGAACACATAACAAAAAAAGGTTGTTTAAACCTAAACAACTTTAGAAGGAAATCGGTTTTCAAAATGAAGGTCAATGCATTCTCAAAGATAGAAGAACCATCAAGCCATCTATAGTTCCTCCCTTGTTAGATAAGTTGATACCAAAGTAAACTTCAATAATTCTATCATATTTCTCTTCAACTTATTCCTTAAAAAAGACCATGTATTCATAATTCACAACATGGAGGCCTACATTATCTTTTAGGTGTTGTATGCTTTATACAGTAAGTAAAGCACAAAATCCAGGTCAGTGGTACTTGGCAAGTGGATTCTTACTTGTATGGAATATGTTTATTGGTGGTAGAATCCCAATAACTTTTTGCTAGGCCAAAGTCTATTATATACACCTGAAACAAAAAAGGTTTGACAAAGCACCTCAAACCTTGCATATGGAAACATGGAATGATTGGAGGGCAGTAGTGTTGCCACCTGATTGGCCTTTTGACCAATACCCATCAGAAAGTTCTCAAGTTTTATCTCTGTGCAAAAAGCCTTTTGAGTGCACATGCTCTATTCTTGTAATCTGTGGATCAAGCAGAAGTTGCAGGCTTGATTTAGTTAAACTAAATAATCGTAAATTATGAACACATTTGGTAACAAACAAGATCCAGTTTGATTGTCAAAGAAGTTAATGCTTCAAATGTGAGCCATGGAAGTGAAGACGATAATCAAGATGATACTAGTACAACTTCCATTTTGTATACCCGATCTACAAATCAAGTAGAAATAAAAGCTTAATACACAAGCCAAGTGCTGGAAACCTTTCCTGAGAGGCTTTTAAATGAAAACTATGAGATTTGTCTTTTTCAAAAACACAGGCAGAAGCAAGTATACCAAATAACACATCTAAGCATAACAAGCATAAAGAAGCACCAGTTGCCAAATAACTTAATGATTCATGGAAACTAAAGTATGAATTCTTGGCCAAATGTTCAAGGGCATAAACCCAAAATTCAAACATCAAACACATACCAATATCAAAACGATTGCCCAAATCAGTTGCCATTCATCAAAAACATTTCTTTTAACATCCCAAAAAAAAAAAGCTCTTGTACCCAACCATTCATATACTTGACTAGATGCAATATACAGTAATGAACTTTATAGATCTTCCATACAAGCAAATTGACAATGCTTTACAGATTGTGCAAAATCTGAGAAAAGGCCATCGTTGCATGAAAATTGTTCGTTGGCAGTATCTTAATTTTGCATTACCATCTGATCAGCAAGCATCAGAACAGTCTTTAACGAGAACTTCCGACCACAGCTGTGAAACAGATATTCAAGGCTTGGACCAAGCAAATCAAGAACAAGTACATTCTTCTCCGCTTCAACACCATACCATTTTGTTCTCGGTCCTAAGGTCCTCCTGATTCCAGGATTAGCAAGTCAGCATACACATTTCAATTACCCAGTATAAACTTAATGAAATGTAGGCAAATTCACCAAAATGTACTTGAACTACATGATAAATATTGAAATTTCATTGATAAACACATGTAGCATTCAAATCTCTAAAAAACAATCAAAAGTGGAAAAGGACCATTGATTGATAGAGTTTCTCTTTCTTGTCTGCAAGTAAGTGAAGATGAAATTTAATCCAAGGACCTTGTTATAACATATAAGATTGCTTTTTTTTTAACATATAAGATCTTTAACAATCAAACTATCTTGATAGAGTTTTTCCAACGAAATCAAAATTTTCAATTAACAACTGAAGACAACTGAGGTTCTCGTCCCCATCAACGCCACACCGCATGCAAATTTAACAAGAGATAATAAAACATCGCTCAGCAGAAAACTAAAAAAACATATTACAGAAAATAGAACTGCTGGTAAATGTTAGTCAAATAACCGGAAAAATCTGACCATAAATCAAGGTAAGATAACTTACAATCTTGACCGCGACAATCTCCAACGTGTGGACATGCGCCGCTGCAACAGACGAAATGAACGGACCAGAACCGAACAAAGAAAAAGAAATGAAAAAATGGCTGATCAATGAACCAAAATTGAAGAAAAGGAGGGCAAGGATGCATTCACCGCAAAAGATCTCGCCGAAGGATCCGCCTCCGATCTTGTGCCCTAGCTGATACTTACCGACCACGATCCTGTCCATGGCCTAAACCTCCTCCCCTGAAGCCTGAGGAGAGGATCAAGAAATGAGGCTTTGATTGGGGAGAGGGATTCACGATAAAGAGAGCTTCAGGAACTGGGAAGCGCCTCTTGATTTCCGGTCTCCAAATCCCCGCTCTCGAGCTGAAGCCCGCGCCGTTTTTATCGCGAACGCATGATGGCTGTTCAAAAATGCTATATAATTAATAGGCGGGATTACACAGAAATTTGAGTGATTTACACGAAATTTTGATAGAGATTAAAATCGTATGAGTTGTGTAGTTTATATGAAAATTGATTTTTAAACTAAGGTTAAAGGGTAATTAAATTTTCGTGTATGTTGATCAGTGTTTATATACGATTTGAAATTTAAAAAGTTTGCTTTGAGATTCGCAATGCTGTAGTTGGGTGTCCTGCTAAAATTTTTTCGTCTGTTCGTTGTGTAAAACTTCTAGATGAAATTATAATTTATTTTTATTCACGTGAGTTTTTTTGAAATTAATTAGGATATAAATTCGACATATTTGATACTAGTATTTGTAAATAGTTTTTTTTCGATTTTGTATAAAAAAATTATTTAAAAACAAATTTACATATATACAAAGGAATTTGGATCAAGATCCAAATAGATTACCTATGATATAATCTAGTAACTCAAATATTTTATTTAAACTAACGCTTCATTTTATAGAGAATATTTTTAATTGTCAGATCATGTAGATTATGTATTCTAGCTCGATCTTGTAATTTTATATGGAATATTTTAATTATCAAATCATATGATTATTATGATTTATATGTTTATTGCTAAAATATGATATTTTATTATTATAATAATAATAATTCAATTAAACATTTTTAATAAATTGAGGTATGACTAGAATTTGCTGCTGGAATTCAATTTTAATTATTTTTTATATGTAATTTTATAATATCAATTATAATGTTTTTGAATTAAATGATGATAATATAAAACAGAGAATATTTCTCTAATTAATTTGGATGAATACTGATTTATGCTATATATAAGGATAAAGCATGCACCGGATACTATAATTCTAGCTGAAATTCTTATTCATGAATATTCAGAGCAATCCAATTGGCTATTAAAACACTAGCATACATGATCAAGGCCTCAAATTTTAGATTTTTCACCTAAAAATATTTTAGTATTTCATCGTGTATCAATGATTCAGTCGGTAACCATGCCTTGTTATTCTAAGCAATATAGAAGGGCTAGAAGGCTAGCGCTATTTTGTCTCACTTGCTTTGGAAACCCTATCCTTGCAATGATCAAAGACTTGGCACAAGGATGCGTGTGTGATGTTGTTGGATCATTTGTCGGAGATGCCTATATTGCTTCATCTTCCACACGGCTAGTGGAGCAATTCTTTGCATCGGAACCTTCATAGGGAGGTAATATATCTTCCCTTAGTGTTTTTATCAAGTTGTAGTGTAGCTTTGCGTCCATTAGAGTATCGATGGTGGTGGCCATCAGTTCATGTCATGCCTTACTTAAGCTATCTGGCTAGTGTCGAAAGCTCATGCATGGGGTTGTCAATTGCTGCTTTTCATCGCCATCAATCATCTAGCAACGTTTGGGGATGAACAGAGCTATAGTGCATGTTGGAGAGTTTGTTGGAGCAACCACGGATCTCAGTCTGACAACCTTGTATAGTGGCGCTCGAGCGGCTCAGTGGAGCGAGCCAAGTGAGCGGCTAGTTTAGGTTTAAATTAGATTAATCATGGTACATTAGAAATGAATCAAGTTGATTTCTAATTTGGATTGGCTCAATATCTTGGGTTCAATTCTAAGGTCAACTGAGAATTAGTTTTTGAACTATTCTATCGAATAGTACCAAAATTATTTCTTAATAGTCTATAGAATCCATAAATGTTGAATAGAATTCTTTGTCTAGTCTAGTTTAGTATCAAATTTGTTGGTTCAATAAAATTATGATCGGTTTAATAGGTTTTAGGTCTGATTTAGTTGATCTGAGACTAGTTCTCGGTGTGGCCTAATTTACTGTCAAATTAATTGATTCAGTGAAATTATGATTGGTTTAGTAGGTTTTAGGTTTGGACGTTCTGAGAACGCATGACATGGCTGTTGGCTTAAGACGTTCTGTTCGTTGTGTAAAACTTCTAGATGAAATTATAATTTATTTTTATTCACGTGAGTTTTTCTGAAATTAATTAGAATATAAATTCGACATATTTGATACTAGTATTTGTAAATAGTTTTTTTTTTCGATTTTGTATAAAAAGATTATTTAAAAACAAATTCACATATATACAAGATCCAAATCGTTGTAGATTGCCTATGATATAATCTAGTGACTCTAATATTTTATTTAAACTAACGCTTCATTTTTATGACCTACGTTTTAATTATAGAATAATTTTCTTAAAAGTTTTCATTGAAAATGGCTTGGTTTTCTTTATTCAGATGCATACAAAATCAACTTATAGCATATTTGTTAATATTTATATTGAAAAAGTAAAACAATTTTATAGAGAATAATTTTAATTGTCAGATCATGTAGATTATGTATTCTAGCTCGATCTTGAAATTTTATATGGAATATTTTAATTATCAAATCATATGATTATTATGATTTATATGTTTATTGCTAAAATATGATATTTATTATTATAATAATAATAATTCAATTAAACATTTTTAATAAATTGAGGTATGACTAGCATTTGCTGCTGAAATTCAATTTTAATTATTTTTTATATGTAATTTTATAATATCAATTATAATGTTTTTGAATTAAATGATGATAATATAAAACAGAGAATATTTCTCAAATTAAATTGGATGAATACTGATTTATGCTATATATAAGGATAAAGCATGCACCTGATTCTTGAATTCTAGATGAAATTCTTATTCATGAATATTGAGAGCAATCCACTATTAAAACACTACTATACATGATCAAGGCCTCAAATTTTAGATTTTTCACCAAAAATATTTTAGTATTTCATCGTGTATCAATGATTCAGTCAATAATCATGCCTTGTTATTCTAAACAATAACCAAAAAGCCCTAATTTTGATCAACGTTTCAGGGGAAATCGAGTTCTTCATCGACCCTAGGTTTCACCGCCGCGAAGTGTACAGGTCATCTCCAGCCGTAAAATTTGAAGGGAAACTACGCCTGAGGGAGGAGAATATACACCAGAAGTTTCAGAGTAAAAGGGGGCTGATCGAAGGAGAAATCAACGAAAGAGGCAACGCCGGCACTGTTCACACGTCAATCACGGGCTGTAATTTTCATTATAGCCCTGTGTTAAGTAAAATTTCCCTTCTTCTCGATTTCTGATCGTTCTAAATTATGGCTATTTGTAATTTCTTCATTATGCTAGCTTAAACACTTTTTGGGACATGGGGCAAAATCTCCTTCATTTCATAATGACTAGATGATTTTTAATTCATCAGAATACTTTTGTTATGATAATCCTACTTAAGTGATGATTGTCTTTAATCTCTTCTAGTTTCATATTGTCAATATGTATTGGAGTTTTTGTGATATGGACTGAAAAGTGACTTGCAAAACTTGGAACCCTAGAATCATGATTTAGGAACTCATCGTAAGAAATTAGGTTTGTTTTTGTTTCAAGATTTTAGAAGTTTATTGACTTATTGATAAACTGACCTAGGAGACATTAATGAGTTAAACATGAAAATATTGTAAGAAATTAAGTATCGGATCGTTGGAGAACCTTAAGTAGAACCTGTGAAACTAAAGTATGAAAATATTTAGTTTTCACTTGAGATATTGATATTGAGATTGGATGCATGAAAGTGATCTTAAATCTCCTTATCAAGATTTACTTATCTTAAGCATGGAATAAATCCTGTGCGAAAGTGAGGATTGTTCCTTGTACATTGTCAGTGCGAAAACGAGATAATTTCTTTATGAAGTAAAATACATCTTTATCATAATAAGGGTAAACTGACGAACATTTAATTATATCTAGTCCTTGAAATTAAGGTGGATGAAGCCCTAGTCCCAGCTTTCCTCTCTGATATTTCGTGTGATTTCCGTTTGCCGCTTATATCGTATTTGATTGTCTAGCTAATAAGAAATTAATTCTTTGGTACTTAACAAACGAAGTCTCTGTGGTTCGATATCTTTTTATTATTTCGAGTATCCGTGCACTTGTGGACACAACAAGTTTTTGGCGCCATTGCCAGGGACCTTAGTTTTTGTTAATATTGAAGAAATTGAAAGTATTACTAGACTAGGCTTTGTTTTATTTTCTGTTTTTGTTATTTTTCTTTAGGAATCTTCAAAAGCTGAGATTAATTCTGTTTTCTATACTTTTCTGCATATTTTGAGTTTATTTGATCTATCTACTTGTGTATGCGCAGGAATCTTAGATCAGGACCTCTAGTTCCCTTAGATACTGAGATTAACAAAACTCTTAGACTGCGCAGGAAACTCAAATTTGAAGGAAGATAGGAAAAAGTAAAAGTCATGACAGACAGAAGATCACTTAGGGACTATGCAGCCCCTAATCCACAGGAGATACACTCTAGCATTGCTAGACTAGTTATAGAGGCTGATAACTTTGAAATCAAGTCTGTTTTCTTATCTATCATCTATAAAAATCCATTTGGAGGAACTCTACTCGAAGATCCTAATCAACATCTTGTTTTATTTTTTGAATTATGTGATACAATTAAAATTAATGGTGTTTCCAATGATGCATTAAAACTTAGACTATTTCCTTTTTCTCTCAGGGACCGATCTTGCTCTTGGCTTAAATCTCAACCTAACGGTACCTTCACTACATGGGATGAACTGCCTAATGCTCTCTTGATGAAGTACTTTCCACCTAGCAAGACAATCCAGTTGAGAAACCAGATTACAAGCTTTGCACGGCAGGATGGTGAGTCTTTTAGTGAGGCATGGGAGTGTTTCAACGAATTACAATGGAAGTATCCTCACCATGGCCTTGAAAAATGAGTTTTAATGCATACTTTTTATAATGGTTTACTTTATAATACCCGTCTAACTATTGATGCTGCTGCAAGAGGAGCCCTTATAAGCAAGACTATTGAAGATGAGTGATATATCGTCTGCCACATGGTAAGAATGAAAATGATAACTGACATGCCTTGGCTGAAAAGGTATATTCTTTGAGCAATAGATTTGATTTTTTTCAAATGCAAACTGCTGTAGTTTCATCTTCTGTTATATGTGATATTTGTGGTAATCATGGACACTATACTAAGGAGTGTAAGGTAATTACTGATCAGGGTTCAGAACAAGTTAATGCAGTAGGAGGGTACAATCAAAGTAGAAATAATGACCCCTATTTTAATACTTATAACCCTGGATGGAGAAATCACCCAAACTTATCGTCGAAGAATAATCAGGGAACACAATTAGATTCTAGACCTCAATTTCAATCTAGGAATTCCAATCCTAATCCACCTAAGTCTAGTTTAGAGATGGTGTTTGAGAAATTTATGAGCACCCAGATGAAACAAAATGAAGATGTGAATGAAACTCTCAAACAAATCAATTCTAGGATGGATAGTATGAACTCTAGGATGGATAACATGAGTGCCCACACCAAAATGCTAGAAAATCAAATAGCACAATAAGCTAGCACTTCTTATAGACCCCCAGGGAAATTACGTGCTAAACCTGAACCAAACCCTAGGGAATATTATAATGCTATAATTACTAGGAGTGGGAGGCAATTAGATGAACCTAGAGGGAGATTTGAGGATAATGAAGAAGAGCCTAAGATTGAACATAACAATGAACCAGTCTTGCAAAAATCTCCTGTACAAGAGCAGTCTCATATTAGTTCGCCACCTCACTAGAGTGATGAACCTAAAGGTGATGAGCCATGTCAGCCAGATATTCCTAGATCTAGTTCACCTACACCTTATAGGCCACCTATACTTTTTCCACAAAGATTAGTCCAAGCTAAGTTAGATAAGCAATTTAGGAAGTTTCTTGATGTCTTGAAAAAGCTTTACATTAACATTCCATTTATTGTATCTCAAATGCTCACTTATGCTAAGTTTTTAAAAGAAATTTTGTCAAATAAAAGAAAGATAGAGGACTATAGTACTGTGGCATTGACTGAGGAATGTAGTGCTATCATCCAAAATAAGTTGCCACCAAAATTAAAAGATCCAAGTAGTTTCTCTATTCCTTGTTCAATTGGGAGTAAAGGAAAACTCACACTAAATATTGGTGAAAACATAATTGAGTTTGAAGTGACAGATTCATTGAAAAAACTTTCATATTCAGGATCATGTTGTAGTGTTGATATAGTTGATAATGTTATTAATGATTTACATATGTTATTTGATGAACCTTCTAATTTTGAAAGTGATACTTCTTTTGAGTGTGTGAATAGAAAATTTCAGGAAAAGGTTGATTCAATTCTAGAAAAAAAAAGAAAGAAGAGACAAAAGAGAAAAGAAGGATTGAAACTGCTTGACAAAGGAAGAAAGTTCTTAGGCAAAGTTAGACACTGTTTTTTGAATGAGCCTTATGTATTTAGAAGTGGTGAACAAAACAAAGAGAAATCTGAATGGCGATTGAAAGAACCACGACCAAACCTAAGTGTAGAACGGTCAAGCTAATGACCTTTAAATTAGCGCTTCTTGGGAGGCAACCCAAGCACTCTTGCTTTATTTTATTTTAGCTTTAGAACTGACTTTTCTTTTCTTTTTATAGGTAAAATTGATGTTTTTACAGAATATGGCACTACCGTAAGTATTATTATTGGTCGTAATTTTGGTCCGTTTTCATCTAAAAATTTTATTGCTTTTATGGCACTCCCGTAATGATTTTTACGGGCCGTAATTTCATGTGATTTTTGACCAGAAAGTTTCTGTGATTTAGTTCGTATTACGGTAGTACCATAAATATTTTCATGTGTCGTAATTTTGTGTTAACTAAAAAAAAGGCTCTTCGTTTTTACGACATTGCCATAGCGCATTTCACGGTGCCATAATTATCGTCAATTTTTAACCAGAAAGTTTTGAGATGTTTATGGCAGGGCCATATAGATATTACGGCCCGTGTTATTCAAATTGACCACATTACGGCACTGCCGTAATGCAAATTATGGCCGTAATTCTATCGGCCCTACATGATTTCTCTACCGTATTTCTAGGGTTTCTACTGTGTTTTAGGGTTTTTCACTCATGTTCTCGCGCCGACTTCAAGTTTCTGACCATCCCTTGCCTTCAAATCTAGCCGACGACCCTTCCTGACCAGTTCTAACCATCGATTTGGTAATCTCTAGCTTGATCTATTCAATTTGGCGAGTTCAAGCACGATTTCTACCTCTTTCTTGTTTTCTTCTGATTCTTTGTCGAATCTTGAAGTTTCTGCTTGCATTTGCTTCTTTGATCATCGGCGAACCTTCCTAGAGCAATTTCGGATGATTTTAACTGATATTGGAATGATTTTGAGCCCTGAATGAGCTCAAGTTGTTGCTTCTTCTGCCCTGTTCCACCCATTTCGATTTTTGCTAATTTTAGCTTCGCTAGACCTGTTGTTTGCTTCCTAGGTTCTTGCCAGAGGTAGAAGAAAGTTTTTAAAGGCATTTGGAGACTTGATTTTGTTAGGGAATGCCAGGTATAATTTAAAATTTTGTAGTCCCAGGACGCAGCGGAAGAAGCATTACACCCGAAACACATTCCTTTCCCAAGGATCCATGTGAGAGAGAGAACACAAGGATGTGTTAGGGTTAGTACCTTTATTGCTTGTTAGGATGAAGGTGCCAAGTTGAAGATGCTCAAGTGCTCGTCCTCTACAAGTATCCACGCGTCGACTCCTTGATCGTTGCTCCCTTCCACGCTTGGTGCTAGCCTCGGGAAGAGAATCAAGCCTTCACCTCACTTGCGCTACCTTCAAGAGAACTTGTGCCAAGGAGGGGATAGAGAAGATGCCGCCAAGGACTTCCCTCTTCTTCTTTGCTTGCGCCACCTCCAAGGTGCACCTATGGCCAAGGAACGATGAGGGCTTGTGGCAAGAAGACGCCACCAAGCA
>CM050443.1:27916574-27932148 GCA_027562315.1 Costus pulverulentus
TTCATCATTCCTTGTTCTTTTCAAAGTGTTGTGATTTTCTATGACAAATTTACTAATGAGTACGGCCGAGAAAGGGAATTCAATGCAGGTACCCTTGATATGCAGCTTCGACCGTGGACAAGGAACAACAAGACAGGATGTTGTGATACTAACAACACTTTGCATATTCAGACCCATGAAGGACAATTGACTTTTGCCCCTCCAGGACTTCTACACCACCGCCGCAATAACCATTCTTCGGAGAAGAATTTTTTTTCACTCGGGGAGAATGATGCGGACAGGAACCACAAGCCACGAAGATACAAGTGGAGTCTAAAGGTGCCATAGACAGACTCGTAAGGTCACAAATAAGCTAGCAAAGCGTCACTCATAAAGCTAGCTCAAATAATAGGAGGAACTACTTCAAGAATAAAAGAGGCCCAAGGCATTAAATTAAACCCCATCTCCAATGCTGCACCTTGCAACCCACATTTGCAGCCAAACGCATCATCTTCAACAGAGCAAAAAAGGAAGCTCCAACGTTACATTTTCTCAGCCAAGAGAAAAGGGAAACTCCAACGTCACTTGGCTGCCATCTTTTCTCAAAGCTCCCAACGTCTCTCTGCTGCCGTGGAAGGAAATAACAACGTTCACCCAACAACGTTCGCTTGGAAAGCTTTGCCTATATGTATCAAAGCTTGAACCTTGTAAACGCAGATTTTTTTGAATGGAAATGGTTTTGCTTCCTCAATAGGATGTCTCCGATCTTCTTCTCCTCTGAGGCGCTTGTGTCGCCTATCCTTCCCCTCACCTCCTTCTAGGGCTGAGCCCCTTCCTCCTCTCTTCCCCTCTCCTCCATTCTCTTCTTCCTCACAAGTTCAATCTTCCAGCCGCAACGGTTCCAGATTTTCGGAATTTTCTGAGTTCGTCGCCGACGATCCACCGGCCGGATCTCCACGAGACTTCGGCCTCCACTCCCTCTCCCCAAGATGAAGCCACAGCCACCGGCATCCATCCATCCGACTCTCCGATCACCGGAATCGAAACTTCCTTTCGATCCCCTGTTCTCGCCCTGATTCCGCCCTACTCCCGCCTTTCAGTGCCGTTCGACTCCGACCAGCCACCGTCTGCCTCCAAACTCCGGCCACCACTTCGCCATAGTCAGAGGGACCTCCCATCGTAACAGGTCCGACAATCGTCAGCCATCGGACGAACGCCGGCCAACTCCACTCGACGCTCGTGTTTTCCCCTGTTTCGCCAGATTCCACCCCAGATCTGCTCCTCATCATGGTTCTCCTCCGGCCAGCCACCGCCTATCTCCAAACTCCGGCCAACTCTTCTCCATGAACATACGGACCCCCAGTCGTAATAGGTCCGGCGGTCGTACACTACCGGACGAACGCCGATGACTTCCGCCCCTTACGCCATTTCCCCTGTTTCCCAGAATTTCCCGTGTCCACTGTTTCGTGTTATGCTAATTCTAATCTGAATATGTTTGTTTTCGCAGGTATTGTAAGCAATCGGCGCCACCGAAATCTTGATCTTTGGCGTCACGAGGAAGAACCCACTTTGCTCTACGAGGGGGACGAGTTGATCCAACTGAAACTACAATGGATCAATCCGAAAGACATGACAACTTCTCGTAAATGATATTTTTGTAGCACTGAAATCTATTTGCTATTTCCTGACTGCATTCTAAATTTTGATTTTATTTTGAAATTAAAAAAATAATAATAATCGGGCTTTAGTTAGTATCATATTTCGTGTCTCCACCCTACAACAATTTGCTATTTGTTGGGAAGAAAGATTCCATGATCCAATATTAAGAGAGATGACTCCCTTACTTGGCATTGCGCAAAATTGGTAGTGGTACCAAAGACATGGTTTGAAGTCAAAATAAAAATTTATGAATTACTCCTCGTCTTGGCACAATGTTGATTTGCGGTGGTACCAAAGTCAAGAGTTGAAGTCCAAGCAAAAAAGTATGTATCTATGTGGGTACATGCTATGAAGATAAATTGTTTCATATTAACTCCGCTATCTCGTGTAAGATTCTTCCTACCCAAGAGATATGAGTTCTATTGCATTGGTTATGTGATCAATGCACTCTAAATTCATCACCAGAAAAAAGGTGGTAATCGAATTAGAGAATGTGAACGATACAAAAAAGGGAGGAACTTAAAAATTCTGAGTGGAAAAAGATCTTGGAAATCCTATTCCTATAAACGAAAGTATGATGGGTTTGAACTAAAACTGGGTAAAATCTTGAGATTGAAATTCTATTTATTATACAAGTTGCGAAATTTTATTTGATTAAGTTGTAGATCTTGAGGATTGACTTCAGAAGATGATATGTTTGTTTGAAATCTTATGAAGCATTTGGTGAGATTTTTCATTGGTGATTGTATTTTAGAAATTTATTCTTCATAAGAAAGTTTATTCCTTTGATCAATTTTTTATTTTGCTTGAGGACAAGCAAAGTTTGAGCCTTATGTATTTGATGACATGAAAATTCATAGTATAATTTGTGTCATTTGATAGGTCTTTTTGTGTCATTTTCATGCTCTTTTATTTATTTTTATGCATTATTTATCAAATATTACGGAATCTACACCTTTTTGTGTTTTTGATCATTTTCAGGTAAAAAGGCAGTATTTTAAGGCATTTTCAAGTAATTCAAGTGCATTGACAAATTCTCATTATCAAGAGAAGATTACCTATCAATTATGCAAATTGGAGCTTCAGACCAAATTACGGCAGGGCCGTAATGAATATTACGGTACCGTAGTTTTACTGAACCTACAGAATAAACCATGACATTGCCGTAATTTCGGTCGAGTTCTGTCCAAAGAAGAATACGACACTGCCGTAACTAATATTATGGGCCATAATTTCGGCAGATTTCTTTCTCAAAAGATTTGTAGAAATTACGGCACTGCCGTGATGGAAATTACAGCCGTAATTGTATTTTAGATAGCTGATTTTCCTAGTCTTAATGAAGCTCGATTTTTGCGCGGATGATTTAGACTACCAATTCGAGATCTATAAAAAGGGGAATACTCGTCAGAACAAGGAGAAGGAGAGCGCACCAAAAGCCCTAATTTTGATCAACGTTTCAGGGGGAAATCGAGTTCTTCATCGCCACCCTAGGTTTCGCCGCTGCAAAGTGCACAAAGCATCTCCAGCTGTAAAATTTGAAGGGAAGCTACGCCTGAGGCAGGAGAACATACACCAGAAGTTTCAGAGCGAAAGAGGACCGATCGAAGGAGAAATCAATGAAAGAGTCGACGCTGGCACTATTCACACGTGAATCACGGGCTGTAATTTCTATTACAACCCTATGTTTAGTAAAATTTTCCTTCTTCTCGATTTTTGATCGTTCTAAACTATGGCTATTTGTAATTTCTTCATCATGCTAGCTTAAACACTTTTTGGGACATGGGGCGAAATCCCCTTAATTTCATAATGACTAGATGATCTTTAATTCGTCAGAATACTTTTATTATGATAATTCTACTTAAGTGATGATTGCCTTTAATCTCTTCTAGTTTCATATTGTCAATATATATTGGAGTTTTTGTGATATAGACTGAAAAAGTGACTTGCAAAACTTAGAACCTTAGAATCGTGATTTAGGAACTCATCGTAAGAAATTAGGTTTGTTCTTATTTCAAGATTTTAGAAGTTTATTGACTTATAGATAAACTGACCTAGGAGACATTAATGAGTTAAACATGAAGATATTGTAAGAAATTAAGTATCGAATCGTTGGAAAACCTTAAGTAGAACCTGTGAAACTAAAGTATGAAAATATTTAGTTTTCACTTGAGATATTGATATTGAGATTGGATGCATGAAAGTGATTTTAAATCTCCTTATCAAGATTTACTTATCTTAAGCATGAAATAAATCCTGTGCGAAAGTGAGGATTATTCCTTATAAATTTTCTGCGCGAAAGCGAGATAATTTCTTTATAAAGTAAAATATATCTTTATCATAATAAGGGTAAACTGATGAACATTTAATTATATCTAGTCCTTCAAATTAAGGTGGATGAAACCCTAGTCCCAGCTTTCCTCTCTGGTATTTCGTGTGATTTCCATTTGTCGCTTACATCGTATTCGATTGCCTAGCTAATAAGAAATTAATTCTTTGATACTTAACAAACGAGGTCTCTATGGTTCGATAATTTTTTTATTACTTCGAGTATCCGTGCACTTGCGGACACAACAAAGGGCTAGAAGGCGAGCGCTACTTTATCTCACTTGCTCTGGAAACCCTATCCTTGCAATGGTCAAAGACTTACCACAAGGATACGTGTGTGATGTTGTTGGAACATTTGTTGGAGATGCCTATGTTGCTTCATCTTCCACACGGCTAGTGGAGTGATTCTTTATATCGGAAGCTTGGTACGGAGGTAATATATCTTCCCTTACCCTCTGTTTCCTTGGAGGGAAGGAAAACTATAAGGAATAAAAAATTGCAAGGAAAGAAAACTCCAAGGAAAGAAAAAAAAATCCATATCCTGTTTCCATAAAAGGAAAGAAATGAAGAAGGAAAATTAATTTCGAAGGTTGGGAGAAGTGGTGTTGTGTTTTCTCCAACTTTTTTGTTCGATATTGGCCGAAAAGTTTCGGAGGAAAAGTTACAAAATTTTTCCTTTCGCCCAAGGAAACAACGGAAAAATATGAGTGAAAAATTTTGTAACTTTTCCTCCAAAATTTTTTCGCCCGAATCGAACGGAAAAGTTAGAGAAAACACAACGCCACTTCGCCTGACCTTAGAAATTAATTTTCCTTCTTCTTTTCCTTCCTTCTAAGAAAACAGGATATGAATTTTTTTCTTTCCCTGGAGTTTTCTTTCCTTGCAATTTTTCATTCCTTATAGTTTTCCTTCCCCCCAAGGAAACAGAGGATTAGTGTTTTATCAAGTTGTAGTGCAGCTTTGCGTCGATTAGAGTATCGATGGTGGCGGCCATCAGTTCATGTCATGCCTTGCTTAAGCTATCTGGCTAGTGTCGAAAGCTCATGCATGAGGTTGCCAATTGCTGCTTTTCATCTCCATCAAATCATCTAGCAATGTTTGGGGATGAACAAAGCTATAGTGCATGTTGGAGCAGCCATGGATCTCGGTCTGACAAACTTGTATAGCGGTGCTCAAGTGGCTCAGTGGAGCGAGCCAAGTGAGCGACTAGTTTAGGTTCAAACTAGATTAATCATGGTACATTAAAAATAAATCAAGTTGATTTCTAATTTGGATCGGCTTAATAGATTAGGTTCAATTCTAAGGTCAACTAAGAATTAGTTTTTGAACTATTCTATCTAATAGTACCAAAATTATTTCTTAATAGTCTATAGATTTTATGAAATGTTGAATAGAAAACTTTGTCTAGTCTAGTTTAGTATCAAATTTGTTGGTTCAATGAAATTATGATCGATTTAATAGGTTTTAGGTCCGATTTAGTTGATCTGAGACTAGTTCTCGGTCTGGCCTAGTTTACTGTCAAATTAATTGGTTTAGTAAAATTATGATTGGTTTAGTTGGTTTTAGGTTTAATTTAGTTGATTCAAGACCAGTTCCCTAAGTTTTTAGAGTGTGTTCGATCTTATTATAGGTCTAGTTTGTATGTTAGGCATCAATTTTAACTATATTTATGTATAAACCTAATATGTAGATCAATTAGTTTGCCTGCTTTACTTGTTGATTGACACTTGTAATTAATCAAAAAATTAGAATGTCTAAAGAGGTAAGACCTTAGTTAGATTTCTTTAAATAGGATTTGTTATTCCATATTGGAGTTTGATTCATTATTCAATAGATACAATTCTTTGTTATATTGTATATATTTTGAGTTATATTTCATAACATTATAGACCGTATATTATAGCATATTTATTTGTTTATCCCTATTAGGATGGATCCACCACTGGAGAGGTGCTTAGATTATCTTATCCACCACTCGAGGGGTGCAATTGGATCTGTAATAGAGTATGCCAATAGACTCATGACACATATTGGTAAGTCCCATGGGGTGTAATTCTGGGGTGATGACCCATCTAGCTTGAGTTTTATATGCTAGTATCATGTCACTCATCTGAATCATATTACAATTTTAGTTATGCATCAGCTATGAACTAATTTCAATTATGCACCAGCTTTAGTTATGCATCAGTTTCAGTGATATATCCATTTTAGTATGTGTAGTTTTATCTATTTCCTCCTTAACAATAGAATCATACTACAACTATATGTTTTAGTTCATGCATATAACTCAATTTAGCTTTTAATGTATGTAGAACTATCCTTGCCTTATTCAGTTTTAGATGTTTGCTATGGATGTATACCTTATGTTTCATGACTCCTATATTTGTAATGTTGTCATATTGTTGGCTTTCCCTCCTCTAACCTTAAAGGGACTATCCTATTTTTTAAGAAGAGACTTACTCAACAATGGATACTAAGATTTGTTGATATTGCAAGTGCTGGTCTATACAAGGTTAATCAATTGAAGAATGTAGAAGATATATTATGGTGGACTTTTGATGGATACCTAGATGAATGTTGAGATTATATAGATTGTTCTACCGACATTGTTTAAATTTATTATTAAAACTTTAGGTTAAAAGATGTTGTACACCTTGTCATAATTTATTATTATAAAAAGAAATACTTGACCTATTGGAAAAGAATTTAGAACCTACATTTTGCACCCTTCTATATTATTATAATTATTTTATATGTCTATTATAAACTATATATACAAAGTGAGACATATTTAAGCTATTAATGAACAATTAAGTTTAGATAAGGCACTTAGTAGCAACACATTTTAAAATAGCGACCAAGTTCTTTCTAATGAATCTTATATGTGTTAAGAGTAACCACACAATGCATATAGAACAAATTATAGCTCAATTAAGACTTGTGATGGTTAAGATGAATAAGTTTTTCCTTGTAAATTATATATTAAATTCTTTTTCATCTTGAAATGAGTATTTAAAAATCTCATACAACACTCAAAAAGATATTGAATTTTATGGCCATGATGTTCAAAAGTAGGAAGCTTAGCAATGAATTAGATGAATATTCGCATATGAAAACACACAATATATATATATATATATATATTACATTATCATTATCAAATAGCACTTGTTTCTAACACAGTAGGGAAAAAAAGCATCTCATAGATAGCAATTGTCATCTCAGGAGGTTTGCAAGTTTGAAATAACATGAAATAGTTGGGCTACAATGGGATACAATTCACATAACTTGATGGAACAAGCACCTAATGCATCAAATATAATAGTGTCTCTCGTTTCTCCACAAGAGAAGGGATGAAAGGATATGTTAAACAATTTAGGTATGTCTTTGAGTTATCTACAGTTGAAACATGACAAGGTACTATTATTCCCTATCAAACGGTACTTGTTAGTGACGAGCAGTCGGACTTCTCGTTGCTCCTAGATGTTCTACCTTCTCTATATAAGAAATTTTCTTCTCAGTCTTGACCTCAGGAGGCTTCTTCAATAGTATGTCTCCTGGAGTTTTCGACTCTGTATCTGATTCTGTCTCGGAGTCCCAACCCATGAAATCTGATAGAGTCATCGAAGTTGTTGACTCTAACTCAACTTTAGGTTCTAGCTTATTCTCTGGCGCCGCCTCAGACATGGGTTGCCTTTGGTTTGAGCTCTTGGTTGTTGAATTTTGAGCCAGAGAATCTGCACGGATCACATCTTCAATTCGAGAAAGTACAGCAAAAGCTAAGCTTTCGAGGATCCTTGAGTAGCTCTCTAGGATTGCTAGTCCAACATCCTATAGAATGATTGAGGTTAAAATGTGTTGCATAGATTAAAAGTAATTAAGCTCAAACAAGTTTTGTGATTGATTAAGATAATGCAAGATATTAAGTTGTGGTAACTGATGAAGCAAGTTTATATCTTACTCTGTTGTACTGGATCTTGCTTATATCAAGAGATGATTGAGAAATGCCGGGAAACCTGAGTTTGAGGAGAAGCAAGATGGTCTCGGCTCTATCTTCAAACTGCTCCCTCTTCTCCAAGCTGACAGCCGTGCCCCAGGTGGAGGACTTGTACTCTTTCTCGTGCATTTTTCTCTTCCAAATGACGATGGAGGCCTCAACCCGGTTCTTGAGGTCGACGATCTTGTGCTCTGTTGACAAGTCCATGGATTCAAGGAACTCTTCAGGGTCAAAGACGTCGTCTGTAATGTACTTGTAAATAGCATCCCCTAGACTTGCCCTTCCATTCTATCACAAGGTCATAGATATTTTATGAGCAATTCAATAAACCAGTAATTAGGATACAGGAATATATTTATATCAGGAGTAAGCATGTATGCCTGCATGCTTACCTTGGGAAGGGATTCGATGTAGACTTCAGGGACCTCCATTTCAATGAGAACCTGCGCATTGATTGCCATAGCTGCCTTGAGAACTTGGTTAACTGAATCTTTCTGAATCTGCAAGCATCTCCTGGAGACTTCTGAGAGTCCATCTTGAGGGACTTTCACCACCGGAAGCCACCATTTGTCATCCGTTGTGTCTGAACTTGCCTTGTCTGATTTGTCAGCGTCTCTTGAAACATAGCAGAACTCATCCTGGTCCGTGAATTCGTCAAGGCAGCCCTGAGAATTGGTGTTGAAACAGAAGAATTAAAGTTAGAAATCAGGCTATACAATATGTATCTCTTCATTCCAATAGGAGGAGACTTTCTTACAATGAGCATTGTGTCTAGCTTGCGCAGAGCAGGGATGTTCATTTGAAGATCTTTGCGTTGTTTAGTTACCATTACCTGCAAATACAGAAGAGAAACTTTATGAGTTTGCCTATACGAAGTTTGGTTGCAATATTCAGAAAAGCAAAAAAGTTGGGAAAAAAAAAGTCACAAATATTGATCTTATATGACCTCCATGCTAACTCCAGTTTTTGATATCTGTCGGGAAGGGACGAATTCTACGATGTAGTTAGTGATAGATAAAAGCCAGTTTATTTCTTTCCTCCACCTAGCTTTTTTATCAGCAGACATGGGCTCCAATCGCCTTTGCTCGCTAAAAACAGATGCTGGATGTAGTCAAAACAAGAATAAACATCTTAATTAAACATGTTCTCTCCATTAACTACAACAAATTGCATATATTTCTTACATACAGATTAAAGCTGCATTTGATTTTATCTAGATTCTTTTGTAGATGAAAGTATCTTACCATAATTCTACAAGTAAACCGAGATTTGGATCAAGTAATAATGCCTAATTTCTGCCATCAAACAAGTAAGTGATAATGGAAAGTGCAAGTACCCGCAAGGTTGGTGATTGCATTGGACACAGCAAGAGCTGAAGAAACACCTTTGCCACCACCGGACATGTCCTCGCCAAGCAGCAGCTTTGAAAGCTTGTTCTTCATCTGTTCCATATCTGATTCAAGAAAAGCCACACAACACACACATACGCACACTATCATGAAGCACCCATCTCTGGTTCAAAAAAATTTTCTCAATTTGATTTCCGAATTTGTGCTTGAGTAACACACTCAAAATCCGGAAATGTTAAAACCTTAGAAAGCTGAGCATTTTTGACGTACTAAAAGTTTTATTTTATCCATGACTATACCTGATGGCGTTACCGCGAGGGCATCTCCATCCTTGCTCGAGCGATCGGGCGCGGAGGCGCCAGCACCGCGCCCCGCGCCATTATTCCAAATCACGCCCTCCAGGATTTGCGTCTGCGCCTCGTACGCGGCATCATCGCACGTCTCGTCGCCCGAGTCGGGCTTGTCGAGGCCGTGCCCTCGCTTGATGAACCGCACCATCAGAAGGCTCAGAGTTCTGACCTTGGTCCATAGGTTGCGGGGATGCACCGCGTCGTCATCTCCCCGAAGAGGGGAGGCAAGGGAGAGGTGGGAGAACCTCGTTGCTTGCCCCTGGAGCGGAATCTTGACAGATTGCTAAGTAACCGCAAAAAAAAAAAAGCAATTAGTTGGGGACTTGTGGATCAGTACATGAATCGAGCTCCGCTATGCTGAATCTTTTGTGGTGGTGGAGAAAAAGATTGGAATTTGGTGCAGGCAAGGTGTTCGTTTAAATGTGGATCAGAAGATTGTTGGAGCGGATGGGGTACATATACGAGGAGACAGGAGAGGGATGGAACGTGAGGTCGAACAAATTGAAGGAAATGATTGGCGTAGCGGCTAAGGTGGAATTAAAATAGAAAAAGGCCGGGGAGGGAGAGACAGAGAGAGAGAGCGCGCGCAGCATGGGAGGTTAAAAAAATTATCATTAAATTATAGAAATCTTTGTATCTCCTCAAATATGTAAATCATACATTAACATAATATAAAAAAAATCCAATAATATACATATTTTATATGTAAAGTTATAATTAATTTTTTAATAATATTAAATGAGAGCCAGGTGTAATTATTTATCGATGTGAAATTTATCGTAGTATCTTTCACTTATTTTAATTTAGATGCATATATCTCTTAAGAATGATTAAAAAGAGATGATGACAATGAGAGTGGAATTCTACCACGCACTTATCTTATAATCAAATGAGATTTAAATTTTTATTTTAAAATAATTAATTTTGTAATTATAAATAAATATATAATATTATATATTGCTGCATTATAATGTTATTGGTAGCAAAGCTTTAGACAATTGATCTAAGAACTCATAATTTCGATGAAATACAAGCTTACAAATTCTTTCAAACATTGGCATTACATGAGTTACACCATACGCATGGTGAAGCTAATAGATAATAAATATTACTTCATTCAAATAAATCACAAGTTTAAAAAGAATTAAATTTTTTTTACTGTAATTCTAAAAATATTTCCAATAATTTAGATTTTATACAGTAGATATCATTAAATTTTAATTATGTCAGCTAAACAACTACTATTACTCTTTAAATGGACTAACTCACTTGTCTATTTACTAAAATCCAAGCTTAAGTTTTGATTTCCATATCTATCGTGGTAACGAGTACCAACTTTTGTGCACCTAAGATTTTCTAGATGGGTTAGATCAGCTCCATTCAATCACGCTTTGAGATTTATACAGTTATTAAATATTTTCATATTCTCATGACTCACAGGGAAAAAAATTAGAGCAATCGACAAATTAAAATACATTTCTGTTTTAAGGTTCATAAAAAATTATCTACCCACTTAAAAAAGTTAAGTACGCTGCTGTTAGGCCTGCGGGCTAAGCAAGGGCGCGGCCCAAAGATTAGCCCACCCTGCCCAGCTTTCCTTGGATTATCGGGCGGAGCGGATCGAGTGCGTCCGAACCCGGATATGGATCCGTTACACCCAACGGACGAATCACGCGGATGAGTCATCGTGTGGGTGGCGTGATGCGAACGCGAGGCGACGAGTCACGTCGCATGGGTTCGCGTGCATCAGCGACGTGGGCGGCATGTTCGAGATGGGCGAACGAAAAGTGAAGAAGAGGACGCGGCGTCGTCTTCAGAGGGGGAAGAGGTTTTTTTGGATGCTCGCGGCGGTCGCGACGGTTCCCTCCTCCGTTCATCTCCCCTCTTCGAATGTTAGTCGGCGGGATCTTCTAGTCGTTCCGGTGGTGTGGGCGGGTGGTGGAACGTCTAGCAGAACCCCACGTCTCTCCTTTCTGCAGTCGACGAGCTCTTCGTCGTCGACTTCGCCGCCGCCGTCGACCACCGGACCTCACTGTCAGACCGCCTTGGAAGGCGCGACGGGCAGAGACTTCATCGTAAAGAAGGAGCCGGCGCTTGGCGCCGAGGTACTCCTCTCCCCTTCTAGTGCTTGTTTCCGGCCGAATCTTCGGTCCGGAGAACCCCCTCACTTCCTGCCTGAATGGCCGTGTCTCTCTCATCTCCGTTTTCCCGTCCGGTGCCGGCCGCCTGTGTGCGTGAACTTTCGGCCCAGAGCCGCCTGCGTGCGGCTTCGCGTGGTGCTCGCAGGACAAGCTCTCTTCGCCTGCGTGCGGAGTCCTCTCCTCTCCTCCTGTTCGCGCGTGCGAACCTCCCCTCTTCCGCTCCGGCCGTCGCCTATGCGCGACAGAAGCTTTGCTTCCTTTGTCGCTGTCCGTGGGTAGCTCGGTGAGGCGTCGGCTTTCTTTGTGTTATCTTCTTCCTCTGCTTGCGAGGAGATGGATGCGCGTGGTCCTCCAGCCACCGTCCGCCGGTTTCCCTTCAGCCGCCTGTCGCCGGGAGGGGCAACCCCTTTCATTCCTCACCAGTGTCCTAACGTCGAGGAGAGGGCAGGCCCTTCGCTTGCCAGCAAATGCACACGAGCCGTGCTCCTCGCTCGTGAACGGGGACGGCTCGCCCGTCCGCCAGCTTCACGTGGTTGCCCGTCGGAGACGCGTGCCTATTCATGCGAGGCGTGCCTGGATGCGAGCGACCTTGAGTGGTGGTTCGCCGGTCGGACTTCCCTCGTCACCGTGTGAGTGAGGAGCTGACCGGATTCCTTCCTTCACTGGCATGCGACGCCGCGTAACAAACCTGTTCGTGATCGCCGAGCGCCGGCATGATCCGTGGACGAGTGAGTGTGTTTGGATTCTATTGTAGACCCCGTCTGATGCGGTCGGTAACGGGCGCGTCTCTATTGGGTTTGGGTGAACTCGGTTTGATTTGACGACACCGGTTCCCGTTGATTTGTCGGCGTTGATCCAGTAATGTTGGAACGACAGTGATCCGTTGAGTCCACAATCGAGTTGGGAGTCAATTCAGGGAATCGACTCCGCCAGTTGCGCCCAATCCAGCGGTTTCGACCGTTAGGATACCTGTGTTGACGCAGTTGGACTCGAGTCAAGCGTTGACTCACGGGTGAAATGATTAAAAAAATATTACCGTAATCGTGGGCGTGACAGCTTGGTTCTGTTGCCGGGACGCTGCA
Organism: Costus pulverulentus; assembly: GCA_027562315.1. Classification (NCBI taxonomy): domain Eukaryota; kingdom Viridiplantae; phylum Streptophyta; class Magnoliopsida; order Zingiberales; family Costaceae; genus Costus; species Costus pulverulentus. The sequence continues at coordinate 27,929,457 of CM050443.1, forward strand.
TGTACCAACTAGTACGAGCGTCGTACTTGTGTTTTGTCACATTTGATTGGTTGTATGCAGATGGTATTTGCGACGAACCCCAGACTATCGTCCCTCAAGGACATGGTCAGAGATGGGGATTCGAATTTCTATGTCATAGTGGAGATCGTCTCCAAGTGGCTCGTCTCGGATGAGTGTCTCGTAGCTAGGGTGACTCGACTAATGACACCAAAATATATAATATATTTTGTATCATTTTTGATATCTTTTCATGCTAAATTGACTATCTTTTACCTTTTTTTATGATAAATTCATTGAATATTGCAAAGTCTACTTCTATTTTGGTTTTTCATGGTTTTCAGGTAAAAAGGCACTATTTTTAGGCGTTTTCAAGCAAAATCAAATACATAGAAGGATTACCATCATCAAGAGGATATCACCCAAGAAATTTCACGTAAAACGGAGCAAGTTTGCAAATTACGGCAGTGCTGTAATCCATTTTACGGTACCGTAATTTCAGATGGTACCGTAAAATCCGAGCACTGCCGTATTTTGTGAAGTTTCCGAACAGAAAGATCTTCGGATTTTACGGCACCCGCCGTAAAGAATATTACGGTACCGTAATTCGGAGCGTTTCAGAACAGAAACTTTGCCCGATATTACGACACTACCGTAAGAAACTACACGGGCCGTATTTTCCAACCGTTCGTGAACAGAAAGAACAGCCAATTTTACGGCACTACCGTAAACTAGATTACGGTGGGTGCCGTAATGCCCAGACGACATCAGCACAGAAGACTCGAGGAATTTTACGGCAGTGCCGTAAACTATTACACTGCCGTAATTTCGGTTTTGAATGCGACGCTCAGGTCAATGTTCACACCCGATTCTTGCGGAGATGATTGCGGACGATCCAAAAGTTTATATTCGATGCCGTAAGAAGAAAAAAGAGAGCTTGGGACGAGAGGATTAGGGAGAGACAAAAAGCCCTAAATTTCGTGCATCGTCGAGGGAGAAATCTTGATCCACGCCACCGTCGAGGGTTTGGCTGCCACGCTCGATCCAGACAATCTCCGGCCGTGATTTTCATACTGAAGCTTCATTAGAGGGAGGAGACAACACACCAGAAATTTCAGACCGAAAGGAGATCGATCGGAAGAGAAATCAAAGAAAGAGGAGTCGCCAGCACTGTTCACTGACGATCCTTTGCAAATTACGCCTATGAAATTCTTCACAGCCGTGCTGCATTTTCTAAACTTTTCTTTTCTTTTGATTTTCGATCCTCTGAAGCTATGACTTATTGTAATTCCCTCATGATGATAGCTTAGACTACTTTTGGGACATGGGGGGAGTAATTTACTTAACTTCCAATGACTAGATGATTTTTTTTCCTTATTTCGTTGAGTTTAATCTTAGCATCATGATTTTGCTCATGTGATAATAGTGCTTAGACTCTCTATAAGTTCATGTTACTAATTATGTTCTTAGAATTTTTGCTTGAGACTGAAAGGTGATTGCTTGAGAATTTGGAACCCTAGAATTGCATGTTAGGATCCCTTCCTTAGGTTAGATCTAACTTGATCTGTTCTAGTAGAATAATTGCCATGATTATAACATGAATCTATAGATAGAGTCTTTTTGTCAAACGTGGAGATCTTGTGCGAAAGCAAGGATCGGAACGTTGGAGAGCCTTGAGTAAAATTAGTGTTGAGACTCGGATGCACGAAAGTGATCCTTGAGACTCCCCTAAAGATTATCAACCTAGAATTCGGATGCACGAAAGTGATCCTCGAATTCATTGTTTGATGATTTACTTATTAAGTGAATTACATCTTCATCATGATAAAATTGAACTGACGAAATTCTTATTCATATCTAGTCATAAAAGTTAAAGTGAATGAAACCCTAGTCCTAGCTTCTCCCTCTGTGATAATTCCATTTTAGCTTTTTTGGTTTTTCGTTTGCTAGTTTTCACCATTTTGATTAGCCTAGATAGTGAAAAATCGACTATTTAGTATTCGACAACGTAGGTCCCTGTGGATTCGATACTTTTTATTACTTCGAGTATCCGTGCACTTACGGATCACAACATCGATGCACTGGGAGCTAGAGGCATCTCAGGCAGAGGTGGCGATGCTGAAGGGCGCTATGACAGCTTTGATAGCATCGTCCACAGCCGATTCCGGCCAAGAGACCGCCATGTGATGACGCACAGTTCGGCCCACAACCTACTTGAGCGCTCCGGTTATTCAGGTCGGGGTACGGGATCGGGCGCTGCCTGAACCCGGATTCGACCCCGTTAACCAATGGGGTACGCGTGCATCGTGGGAGTGGGTGCGAAGATGTGGGACATGCCCTGGAGCTTCCCATTTCGGAGGGGTGCGTTGCCCCACGATATTGGAGGAAAGTGTTGGGGTATGCCCTTAAGGCTAATGTTTGAGGCCTTGCGATTATATCAGTATCATGTATAAACTCAATGTTTATAAAGGCAATGGTTGTTATTCAGGTTGTTGCATTATCTGCTGTCATATGTATACTTCTAAATAATGTCTCACATGCAGAAATGTCCTTAGTCGAGATATCTTGGTGAACTGAGACAGCCTTCATATGATTGAGACTAATATGTGTTCTAATCTTATAGGATGCTTCGAGCATGGAATAAGATATAGACTCATGGGTACATTGGATGTACTGGACAGACCCTACTTAGGAT
>CM050443.1:27964542-27979663 GCA_027562315.1 Costus pulverulentus
TATTTTTCATGACAGTTACCCCTCCTTTCTTAGGAACACAATGTACAGGACTTACCCATTTACTATCAGAGATAAGATAGATAATACTTGCATCCAGTAATTTCAGAACTTCTTTTTTTACCACTTCTTTCATGGAGGGATTCAGTCTTCTTTGGAAATCTGCATGTGGCTTGTGCTCTTCTTCTATCAAGATCTTGTGCACACAAAAAGAAGGATTAATTCCTTTCAATTCATCAATGGAATACCCAATTACCTTTCTGTGAATCCTTAATTCTCTGAGAAGCAACTTCGTTTCCCTTTTTCCAAGCTGTGCATCAACTATAACAGGATAAGTAGAATTAGGACCAAGAAACTCATAACGAAGGTTATCAGGAAAAGCCTTAAGCTCTATTTTTGGAGTTTTTTCTTTTTCATCACAAGTTTTGCAATCTAGAAATTCATCAATTTCAGGCTTGGTTTCTTTCTTAAGAACAGAATCAGAATCATAATCAGAAGGTTCAACAAATAAATCATTAAGATCATAAATAACGTCATCTCCGTCATGTATACTACAACAATATTTAGAATTTGAAGGATTTTTCATGGATTCATGCAAGTCATACTCGATCTTTTCACCCCCAATGTTAAGTGAAAGCTTACCATTTTTTACATTGATGAGTGCATCTGCTGTGGCTAAAAATGGTCTACCAAGTATGATGGGGATTTTTGCATCTTCCTCCATCTCAAGAACTACAAAATTTGTTGGGATAAAATACTTATCTACTTGAACTGGCACATCTTCAAGAATCCCAACTGGATACTAAACTGAGCGATCAGCTAGCTGCAAAGATATTGAAGTTGATTTAAGCTCATCCATGTCCAATTTCCTGCAGATAGATAATGGCATTAGGCTCACACTAGCACCCAAATCACATAAGGCTCGGTCAAAAGCCATACTGCCAATAAAACAAGGAATAAAGAAACTACCTAGATCCTTTAATTTAGGTGGCACTTTATTTTATATAATGGCACTGCATTCCTCAGTTAAAGCCACCGTACCATAGTCTTCTATTTTTCTCTTATTAGACAAAATTTCTTTTAAAAATTTAGCATATGTGGGCATTTGAAATAAAGCTTCAGTAAATGGAATGTTAATGTAAAGCTTTTTCAAAACAGCTAAAAATTTTCCAAATTGTTTGTCTAACTTTTCTTGCATCAATCTTTGGGGGAAGGGTATAGGTGGCTTATATAGTGTAGGAGAATTAGGTTTATAAACTTTTTGTGATTTTAGCTGCCGTAATTTGGTGCATTTCAGATTAGAGACTTTTTGTGATTTTACAGTACTACTGTAAAGAATTACACAGGCCATATTTTGGAGCGCTTCATAACAGAGAGATTCACTGAAATTATGGCACTGCCATAAACCATTTTACAGTGCCGTATTCTTCAGAGATTTCAAACCAGAGAACTCATTTGATTTTACGGCACTGCCATAATAACTTTTACAGGCCGTAATTTTGACACAGGTTTCACAGAACCAAAATACGGCACTACTGTAAAATATTTTACGGCCGTAATTTCCATTCAAAAACGTGATTTTTACGGGCCCGAAACTTGCGCGGACCATATCTTTTGATCCAGACCCCCAAATTGAGATTTAAAAGATGTTTCAGATTCGTCTTTAAGAGGAGAAGACACACGAAGTGAAAGGCGGAATTTTTATTCAGCATCGAGGGAGAAATTGACAGAGAGGCATCTAGGGTTCATCCTCACGCTGAGAAGCGTAGAGACTATCTCAGGCCGTGATTTTTACGCTGAAGCTTCGCCTGGAGGAGAAGAGGAAACCACAGACATTTCAGAGCAAGAGGAGGTCAGACAAAGGAGGAATCAAGGAAAGAAGTTGCGCCGCCACTATTCACAACAAAATACGGCTGTAATTTGTATTACAGCCGTGGTGTATTTTCCTAAAACCTTTTTTCCTTCAATTTCTGATCGTTCCGAACTATGAATTATTGCATTTTCTTCTCCATGCAAGCTTAAACATATTTTGGAACACGGGGTGTAATCCCTTTGATTTTTAATGATTAGATACTTTTTATTTCGTCAAGATAATTTTGCTATGATAATTTTACCTATGTGATTATTGTTATAAAATTCTCCTTAGTTTACTTCTTGTCATCATGTTAAGAGTTCTCGCACTAAGGATTGAAAGGTGAGTTGCTTGAGAATTGGAACCCTAAAATTGATAAATAGGAACTCACCGTAAGAAATTAGGTTAAAGTTCTTATTTCTTTATTTTAGTGACTTAATTGCCATGTTGATAATTATGAACCTAGGATTAAGTTAGTGTGTCAAACGTGGAGATTTTCCACGAAAGTGAGGATCGGAACGTTGGAGAACCATAGGTAGAACTTGTGTTGAGTCTCGGATGCACGAAAGTGATCCTTGAGATTCCTCTTGAGACAATCAACTTAGAATTCGGATGCACGAAAGTGATCTTTGAGTTCTTTGATTGATGATTTACTTATCATTAGCCTAGGATAAATCTTGCACGAGAGTGAGGATTGGTCCCTGCATGATTGTGTGCACGAAAGTGAGATAATCCCTTTATGAAGTAAATTAAGTCTTTATCATAACAAGATTTGACTGACAACCTTTATTCATATTTAGTCATTGAAATCAAGGTGGATGAAACCCTAGTCCTAGTTTATCTCTCTAATCATCTTTTAGCATACTTTTCTGCATAGTTTACTTTCATCATATTCGGCTTGCTTAGCTAGTGAGAAAACATCTGTTTGGTACTTAACACGTAGGTCTCTGCGGTTCGATATTTTTATTACTTCGACGTATCCATGCACTTGCAGACACAACAGTGATCTCTCGGATTCGCTTCAGGTTGAGCCGAAAGTTTGCCCGCAACTCTTGAAGAGGAATTGGTCTGCTGGGCTAGCTGTGTGATCTGAGTCTTCAACATTTTTAAGTGCATGGCCATGGAATCCACCTTCAAATTCAGCTAATGAATAGATTCATTCACATTATCATTTTGCTTAATTTGGGTCACCATAAAGTTTTCAAGCATCATTTCAAGTCTCGACCTTTGAGGTGGGTCTGGCTGCCTTTGATTCATAGATGGATGTTTCAATCCAGGAGGAGGCCTGAAATTATAAGAAGAGTTTGGATTAGAAAAGTGTGTAGAAGGGACTTGCCCTTGGTTAAGCCTGTAGGAGAATTTTGGGTGATTTCTCCATCCTAGGTTGTACGTGCTCGAATAGGGATCGTTCTGATTTTTGAAGTTCCCGATAGCATTGACCTGTTCAGTTGGAGTGCTCAAAATGTGGCAATCATCAGTAGAATGTCCTAACGCTCCACAAATATCACAAGTCAAAGAGTTAGTAGTAGAAACATTCATAGAATCAATTTTGGATGAAAGTGAATCTACTTTTGCTACTAAGGAATTAATCATGTTCAGATCATACTTCCCTAAATTTCGCATTGGTTGGCTCCTCTCTCCTGACCACTGGTAATGGTTGAGAGCCATGTCCTCATTCAAATCCATAGCTTCATCATAATTTTTGTTCATTAATGCCCCACCAGCAACAACATCTACATAAAGTCTTTTTTAATATAATAAACCGCTATAAAAAGTATGTATGATTGCCGATTTATGTAGACCATGATGCGGGCACATCCTTAGTAGTTCCTTGAACCTGTCTCATGCTTCATAGAGGGACTTTCCATCTCGCTGAGCAAAATTTATAATTTGATTTCTCAGCTGGGCTTTTTTGCTCGGTGGGAAGTACTTTGATAGAAAAGCTTGCGATAGCAGATCCCACGTCATGATGGAGCCCTGTGGTAGATATTGTAGCCACGCTCTGGCTTGGTCCCTGAGAGAAAAATGGAAGAGTCTCAGTTTTATAGCATCAGGGGGAGTACCATGGATCTTTGAAGTATCACAGCATTCTAAAAAGATAGAGACATGAAGGTTTGGGTCTTCAGTAGCTGCTCCACTGAATTAGTTTTATTGCAACATCTGTATTAAGGACGGCTGGATCTCGAAATTATTAGCTTCGATAGCCGGACGTGAGATACTCGAGTGTACGCCAAAAATGGTAGTGCTGCATAGTCCTTGACAGAGCGATTCACCTCCATGGTCTAACTATTTATAAATTCTCCTACCAGCTTTAGTCTCTTTTAGTTTCTACGAATCAGCCGAAAGGTTCACTCAATCTCGGGGTCTACGAGTACAAGTTTCCTTATTCAAAGAGTGTTCTTAGGCATAAACAAAGTCCCTTGACCAATGAGGTTAGCAATAATAGCACCAACAAAAATTACAACTAAAACAAAAAGTAACTTAAACAGCAAATTAACAAAATAAAAACAAATGGAAATATAACTAAATATAGTCTATCAATTTCCTGATTGTGTTAATATTGGCAAGCCTAGTCCCCGACAACAGTGCAAAAAACTTGATATGGTTGCCGCAAGTGCATGATTCTATCGCGTAATAAAAAGTATCCATCCCACAGGGACTAGGGGTCAAGTACTAACTAATTAGCCAATCAATAGCTAGGTTATCAAATAATGGAGAAAATTGCTAATGTCCTAATGCAAGTAAGTAAATCAAAGCAATTTAAGAACAAACAAAGAGCAAACGAGGGTGTGAAAATCTCGAGAGAAGATCGGGGTTTTAGGTTTCACCACACTGAAGAATAATAGAAAGATAATGCTAAGTGTTTTAAAATTTGTTTAATCTAAGTTCTTAAGGTAATTCCTCCTAAGGTACAGATCATTCCCTCTCAGGCCACGATCCGGTATCTAACTTAACCCAAACCTCCTACTCTCATGGCATACTAGATTAAGCAGATCCAATGGGTTTCGTGAAGAATTATTAACTCCTTGAGTAATTTTGACCTACTTTCGTGGTCCAAATTACAAGTTCAATCTAAGGGATTCCGATGTTGTGGTTCACCTCTTAATCCATCCCATAATGTCTAAAACACACGTATGCATCGCCAGTACATAAATATGAAATCAAGCAACTTAGAATTGAACAAGAACAAAGATAAATTCAAGCAATGTATTAATTAAGCATTGTAAATCAACATCCTTACAGCGGGCTATGCCCAAACCCCGAAAATAGATTACGCTACAACTTTCATCATAGAATACATAAGATTTCGCAAGAGAAACTCAATCAATCCCGAAGGAAGTCTAGATCTATGTCATGAGAGGATGGAGCATGATCTTCATCGTCGAAACGGCGAAGAAATGACGCTAGAACACCCTTTCGTCACTAAAATCATTGCCAAACCCTAGTTGAAGCTGTTTCGCTTTGTTCTCCTCAACCGCTCCACAAAATCGCACGATTTTTATCTCAAAACATTCATGGGTAAGTTAGGAAGGTCTCCCTAAATTTTTGTCAAATTCCACTCTAAAAATAACAAGAAACGGGTGAAAAACTGAACGGGTGTCAAACAGGCAGAAGCTTTCACGGCCATGCATGGATGCACGGCTGCACCGGTAAAGTCCTCGGCGAATTTTGTTTTTTCTGGAAAAGTAACTCTTCACAGCCATGAATGTGATCACGGGTGTGCCCATGAACATCTCATCAAGTTTTAAAAAGCTTGGCCGACACCTTCACGGCCATGCATGGATGCACGGGCACGCTAGTGAAGATCTCGGCATAGTCTGGAAAAGCAGGATCATACACGGCCATGCATGGATGCACAACTATGCTCGTGAAGAGTGTAGAAAGCTCTGTTTGATCTAAAATTTGACATGTAGCTTCGTCTCATTATAAGGAGTCGTTCCATATCCTCAAATCTTCTAAATTCCACCAATTTAGGGCGAAATCCCCGTATTTCAATAAAACCAAGGAAAAGTGAAGATTCTAAAGAATATGAAGCATTTAAACAAATAAATGAGACAAAGCATGCATTTTACTCCAAAGTAATAATAAAAACAAGCCACAATATATCATATATATGCATGATATCATGTTTCACCACATTGAAAATTCATAATTTAATAAAATATATCTAAGTAAAGAAAATTAAAGTGTTGAAAGGGATCTCCTTTGGTACAAATTACCTTCTCCTGAAGCGTAATCCGGTACCTAACCACGATAATTCCCTACTCTCATGACAATTATTGTAATTAGGCCCATTAAGTTCTGTGACAAATCGTGTAAATCCTTCAAGTGAATCCAAACTACTCTCGTGATTGAATTTGCAGGTTTGAAATGAATAGATCTGACATCGCGATTCACCTCCCGGTCCTTCTAGTGATGTCTCGAACACAATAAAGCTTATCCATAGTGTTAAAATGGAATACGTACGATTCTAATCAAATCAACTGAATAAGATTGTTAACAAAAATTTATACAGAAGATTTAATTCATAAATAAATCAATGGGCTAATCACCAAATCCCGAAACAAAGATCTTAAGCTATATGTTCATAGTAAACAGCATATAGTATCATGAAGAAATTGACATGAAAACCTAATTAAATTACAAGGAAACACTAGGAGAATAGGATAACCCTTCTCTTCAATCAGGAGTCAAAGATGGAGCATCAAAATCCGTCCTTTGTGTGATCTCCTCGCCGGAATTTTGCCCAGTCATCATTTCTGCCCTAGTCGCCGCCTCTGTCCATTTTAGTCTAATGAAGCCCCCAATCTCTTCCAAAATCCTTCCTTTTATAGTTTAATCTGCGTAGAACCGATCTAGGAAGGTTTATCGAAGTAATAAAACTTGATGCTGCCGCAAGTGCACGGCTTTATCGACGTAATAAAATATTATCATTCCTAATGAGGATCTGGCTGTTAAATACCGATTACATGATTCGTTTATATCTAGACGATTCAAGTTGTGTTTTTATGTGGATTCTAAGTACGAAAAGCAGGAAAAGTAGCATTTTAGGGCAAAAATCAGTCTTGAAAAGATCAGGACTCGGGGTTTCACCACACTGACAATCATGAATTTAATAAAAATAAATCTTTGAACATAAAATTATAGTGTTGAAAGGAATTTTTCCTAAGGTATAGATTACCTCCTCCCAAAGTGTAATCTGGTACCTAATTACACTAATTTCCTACTCTCGTGATAATTAACACAACTAGGTCCTTTAAGCTCTGTGAAAAACTTTGAAATCCTTTAAAAGAACCCAAACTACTCTCATGATTGGATTCGCAGGTTTGAAAAGAATAGTTCCAATGTCGCGATTCACCTCTCGGTCCTTTTCGCGACGTCTAAGACATAAACATACTTGGCCAGAGTAAATCACGTAAATAAACTCAATTCTGATCAAATCAACACTATAATAATCATGACAAAAACTTTAATAAAATAGGTTTAATTCATAGATCATCAGAGGGCTACATTCCTTATCCCAAACACAAGTTTACTTTCTCATGTTTATCGTATACAGCATGAATATAGATGAATTTGACATGTAACATGAAATAAAATGCAAAGAGACACTAGGAAAGTAATTAGAAATGCTTATCCTCGATCTGAAGATGAAGTGTTTAATCCTCTCCTTTTTGTGATCTCTCGCCAAAATTTCGCCCTGAAAGTGAGTTTGGCCCTAGCCACCGCCTGTGTCTATTCTCATCTGAAAAAGTCTCTCTAACCCTCTAAAAATCCTTCTTTTAAAAGTTTAATTGGTTTAGAACCCTTCAACGAAGAATTCTAAAAAGTTTTGTTCAATTCTGACTCGATTCGAGGCCGAATTGAGTGAAAAACTGGAAGAAGTGGAAAAACTCACAGCCTGTAAACTATTCACGGCTGCTACCATGAAAGTATATGTGAATAAAAGTTGTGTCCACAAAAAAACTCATGGCCTGTGAAGGACTCACGGCCTCACTAGTGAAAGTTTTCTGTGAACTTCCATACTTAGCCGCAGAACTATTCCCTTTGAACGCGAGACTCACCGCCAACAAAAAACTCACGACTGCAACCGTGAATCTTGCGTCTCACTTCGTTTTTACTCCAAATTTAATTTGCAACTTCATACTTTCCTCAGGAACTCTGCTATGACTTTAAAACTCACAAAATCCATCATTTTATGCCATTTTACCTGTATTTCTATAAAAACCAAGAAAAGTAAAGATTTCATACCAAAGGAAGTAAAAATACTAAAAATTAGTATAAAATCATACAATTAAGCCTAAATATCATATAAAATACAAACAAAAATATGATGTAAATGCAACTCATCAACTCACAGCCATGACCATGACAATCTCTATGAACTTTGGCCCTTTCGCATTTTCTTCAGCTTTGAAACTCATGACCCATGATGGACTCATGGCCATGCGTGTGAATGTTTCATCTATTACCTGTACTTCAAATAAAAAATTTTCAACAATTCCTACATATAAAATAACTAATTTAGAGATTTTTGTCAATAAAAATTCATCAAATTATGCTACAAAAATTCCTAAAAATTTAAAATAAAAGAAATAAAATCTAAAACTTAAGACTATAAGAGTCAGAAATTTGGGTTGCCTCCCAAAGAGTGCTGCTTGTTTAAGGTCATTAGCTCGACCAATGTTTCATGTCATGGCAGAGTTGGTGAATCAGTGGCATAGTAGAGAGCATATAATCTTATGCTTTTCCTTTGTCTCAAGAGTGTGTCCACCAAAGTATATATCCAGTTAAATAGGTAAATCAATGTCGCAATAACCGTTAGATGCATGCAAAAATAAAGTTAAAGTCATGTAAAGAATAGCTAATAATTTTTCTGCATGTATCTAAGAGTAATATCATGCATTCTTCCTTTAGATTTATGTCAACAATTGGAAGAAGATTGGAATTATGATTAAAAAATTCATACCTTGGATTGCTCAAGAAGTTTTCAAATTTCACATTGGGTTTTTCACTAATCTCAATGTCAATGTGATTAAGTATCTCATGTGTTATTATCTTATATGTACCTATGGTTGGATTTAAATCAAATAATAGTTCAGCCACCTCATCATCATTATTCTTAAAATCATCTCCTTCATCATCTGTCATGCAAATTCCTAATGAATTTTTTTAGAGAAAAAGAATTGATGGTTCGTATGGTGGTGGTGGTGGTGGTGGTGGTGGTGGAATATGCACAAGATCTGCTTTCTCTTCTTTCTCTTCAATTTCTTTCTATTGAATGGGATACTCCATTCTAATACTATCAAATTCACCCTCATCTATCTCACTAGTTCTTACTTGAGGCTCCTTAAATTCCTCATCCTTCCTTTCACAAATCTCTAAAAGTTCAAATTTTTCTTCAAATATGTCCTAAGTATTTATGTTGCAAGGCACTAAGTTATGTGAGAGAGGACTGGATGGATGGTAAAGTACTGAGAAAGGGTTAATGGGCTATTTAGAATTTTCAAAATCATGAAAATTTGAAGGTAAATCATAATCTGTGACTGGAGTCATAACCAATGATTGTTCTAACTCTACAAAATTCTCATATTCATCCTAGATTCCTTCCTCTATTCCGTTCCTATTAGTGCCACAAATTATACTATGAAGTTCCTCATTTTGTTTGTTAATAGTAGCAATAGAGTTTTCAAGCACGGATTCTAGGTTAGATTCTTGAGGTTGACTAAAGTTTGATTGTGGAATAAAGGTTGGGTCATTCTAATAAAGTAAGTTTTGATGGTTCTCCCAACTTGGATTGTAGGTACTAGGGCATGAATCAAAGGATGAAGGAATCCCTAATTGACATTCAGTATAATGTTGCCCATGATATCCACAAATATCGCAAGTAATGGAATTCAACATAAAAAGTTGCATGCTTAAATAATTCATTTGTTGAGTTAAGGAGTTTACCTTTGCTAAAACTAATTCAAACGCATCCGTGTCATATTCTCTTGTCATTATTGGTGGTACATACCTCTGATTTGACCATTGATATTGGTTGAATGCCATGTTTTCAATTTATGAAGTAAAATTCAGAAATACAAAATGTAAAATAGGAAATACAAAGCAAAGCTTAAAATATCTGGCATGAGTTCTCCTGTTCATACAACGTGTTGATCCAAAAAGAGCAAAATAACATAAACTAACTATAAAGAAAAAGAATGTGAAAAACAAACAAAAACAAAAATAAAAAAAATGTGTAGTCCATAAATCTCACGATTAAATTGATATTGGCTCGCTTGATCCCCGGCTACGGCGCCAAAAACTTGATGTGACCGCAAGTGCACGGTTGTATCAAAGTAATAAAATCAAATCATTCCCAACATGGATCTGGTGGTCAAGTACCGATTACACGATTGATCTATAATTAGACGAATCAAATTATGGTTTTTGTTTGAAATCTTCTAAGTGCGAAAGAGCAAAAACAAGCGTTTCGGGTAAAAATCAATACGGAGAAAATCAGGACCGAGGTTTCACCACACTGACTTTTTAGGATTAATAAAAATAAATCTTTATTTAGAAAATTAAAGTATTGATAGGGATTTTTTTCTTTGGTACAGATTACCTTCTCCCGAAGCGTAATTTGTGAGGGTATTATGGTAAAATAACATGAGTGTAATTTGAATTTGGGCACCCAAATTTAAAAAAATATATATTGGCCTATGTGTCGTGCCTAGGCCGACCCGCGTGACGTGCCAGGCCTGGTCATGTGTTGTGCCTAGCTTGACCCGCATGCCTGAATGGCTCAACCCGGCTTGGCCCAAAACGGTATCGTGTGCTGCCCATGGCCTATTAACTAGTCAATGGGCCATGCCATGCAAGGCCCATGCCGATGCAGCCTGCGGGCCGGCCCGGCCCTGCCCGTTGGCTACCTCTAACCACAATTAATTACCACATACAAAAACTAGGTAAATTATCACATAAATCATTGCTTGACAAAGTACCAATTCTACCCATTATCACATAAACTAAGTAAATTATATAAACATGTCAATGTATAATGTTACAAAAAGCCAACAGTACAATCTAACGCAAGAGATCAACATTCTCATTACATGTTCTAAAGCCATTATTGCACAGAGCTTATTCACATCATCATAGGAAAAATTAAAATCTTCATTGTTTGATAGGTAGTCTGGCGAGTGAGGGAGCAAAGCGACAGTAATACCAGGGAGGTCTAGTGAGCACTAACAACCTCTTGTAAGTGAGGGAGCAAAGCGACAATGTCACACCCCTAGATGATGATAATTTAATTAATAAAAAATCATATCATAAAAGCTATACAAAGTTTACTTTTCATCATCTTATAGGTGGTAACAACAACTCAATATAGCAATTCAAAATTTCATCTTATGAATCAAAATCCTTTTATATCATAAAAGCCATACATCCTCTTACAAAACCATAGTATTTTCATAGCATCACATACAAGTCATGGATATTCTCAATCTTATCTTACAAGCACAAAATAACTTCATACATTAGTCGTTAAAGTTTACATACTCAAAACATAAAACTTTCATTCATTAGCATCCTTTTGAACCTTCCCAAAGCTCACCTGTAAAGAGGTTAGAATACAAGGATTGAGCAAGAATGCTCAGCAAGTAAATTAGATGCCAAAAGGTACCAAATCATGAAATAGGTGATATATTCATTTTAAATCAATCATAACATGTCATTAGAAGCATTAGATATCCAAATGATTCCATAAGTAAAATCAAATAGCAACATGATAGTGAAATCATAAGCATGAGGAACATAAGGAAAAATCAAACCAAAGAGACATATCATACAAATTGCATAGTAGAGAATAACACATAAATCTTCCATGTCTAGAAGCACAATCCACCCTCGTCAGGGTGAAAATCATACATATGTCGGTTGGAGCTGTCATGGCTCCTCAAATGAGATAGTGGGATTCAAGAGGTGGCTCCCATGGATTCAAGAGGTAGCCCCCATTATTTCTAATGTGGCACTTTGTTCCATATAGCACTTTGTTCCGCAACTATCACTCTTTTCCTAGTTCTGGGCTCATAGTCTTTTCCCTTTCGAGCATATAGTTTTTTCCCTTTGGGGCTCATAAAGTTATTCCCACTAGCATCCAATACATTAACAAAATGAAACATACTTTCCTTCATTGCGAAATGGGTTCATTGATGTATATGTATTAAACACTCAAAGATGTTAACCATAAAGTTCATACATGAGACAAGTGCTGGTATACTCATTTCCAAATGGAAGAGACATATGTATCAATAGAATTCAAATAGAAGACCATTTATGCAAGGTACACATATGTATAATCAAGTAACCCAAAATTTAGAAATTTAGATCTTATTTCACCTTGGCTTCAAGTTCTTCATATAATACCATTTGGTATGATCATTATGTCAAGCAAAGGATTTTGACTCTAGTTTTCAGAAAAATACGTTTTACTTAAAATGGAACTCAATATAAAAAGTTATAATCAATGAAGTAACAATAGGTCAGAATCATGAAAGGAAGATTTCCATATTTACTAGGTTAGGTGCAAATTCAATTATAAATTCATTTCTAATCCAAATCACTCAAAGAAAGGCTATAGTTGCAGGTTATTAAGTCTACTTAATATGAAATGAAGAATTTTGTATATTTACTATCACATAATTTGGACATATACCACTCACTAGATAAAGGTTCAAATAGTGAAAATAGCTTTATTGGGTTAGATTGAACTGAATCAATAAAATCTATAACCATTTGAAAATTATTTAATATCTAGCTCAAAAGAATGGTGCTTGAGCCTACTTGTCAAAGAATCAAATTTCATAAGATTTGGATCAGGGAATTAAAAGTTATGATAAATTGAATACAAAAAGGTCAGGTTTACTCAGATAAGCATTCCTAGTCTCTTAATAGAACTTAGACCATTCTTCCAATGACCGAATTGATCAAAATTGAGACAAACATAAGCAAATTGATATCAAAATGACTAATTATATCATTTCTTATGAATTTAGACCAATAGGAAAACTTTCACAAAGAAGGATGGAATTACTTGCCTAAGAAGCCAAAAAATCACTCAATGCTTGATTTCTCCCTTCTTCTATCTCTTCCCCTTCCTTAGGCTTTCATTCTCTCTTGTAAAAAACGAGGAAGAAGGTGAAATTCACTTTTTTTTCTCCTATTTATCTCAGGTAATCATGAAGGAGGATGAGGTGTAAGAAGGTGGTAAAACATGTACTATGAGGTGTCATGATTACATGGTAATATTGACTTTTCAACCCCCAAGTTTGTCTCATGTTCTTATGTTTATTCTTTTTTATTTCTACCTTACTTAGTAAATATGTTTTCACAAATTCACTTACATTTTCATCCTATATTACTCAAGGTCCTCCAATATGTAATATACTACAACAAGGATATCACAACTCATAACAAGTATAAATTTTTATTCTCATACATGATTATTTTTTTTATTCTCATACATGATTATTTTGCAAATTATAATAACACTTTTTTTTTTGTTATTATATTCCTCCTCCCTTAAAGAAAACTTTAGTCCTCTAAAGTTGTCATACCTTGAGTAGCAAAAAGATGTGGATGAACTTTTCTCATGTCTTCCACTAACTCCCATATTGGTTCCTCAAAAGAATGATGTTACCGAATAACTTTCACTAATGGTATGGCTTGATTTCTTAAGATCTTCTCTTTTCTATCTATATTCTTTATGGGCCTTTCGAGGTAGGACAAGTCTTGATTAATCTGAATAGGCTCATAATCAATGATGTGAGATGGATCATGATGATACTTTCTTAAAATGGAAACATGAAATACATTATGAACATTGGCTAAGGATGATGGTAAAGAAATCCTATAAGCAATACAATCAATCTTTATAAGAATCTCAAAAGGTCTAATGAATCTTGGACTTAATTTGTCTCTCTTTCCAAATTTGATTACACCTCAAAAAGGATAAATTTTTAAGAAATCATGATCTCCAACTTGAAATTCTATATCTTTCCTTCGTTGATCAGTATAACTCTTTTGGAGACTTTGTGCAACTTTTAATTTCTTTTTTATCACATGTATCTTATATGTTGTTTCTTGCACTTTATCTGGGTTTAAGATCTTTCTATCACCAACCTCTTCCCAGCATAAAGGTCTTCTACACTTCCTTTCATATAAGGATTCATATGGTGCCATTTGAATGCTTGAGTGATAACTGTTATTGTAGATGAATTCAATGAGAGAGAGATCATTATCTCATTCACCTTTCCACTCCATCACATAAGCTCTAAGCAAGTCTTCAAGTGTTTGTATGGTTCTATCTCATTGCCCATTCGTTGCTCCAAACTCACGGATCTTGGCGATGAGGCTAAGAGGGGTGATTAAATGGCTTACAACAAATTTGGATAGAAAGGTTGGGAGAAAATAGTCCCAACCACCTTGTAAACTAACAGAACTTGTCCTTAGGGGATCTTGTTCAAG
The DNA here is from genome assembly GCA_027562315.1 of Costus pulverulentus. Taxonomy (NCBI): domain Eukaryota; kingdom Viridiplantae; phylum Streptophyta; class Magnoliopsida; order Zingiberales; family Costaceae; genus Costus; species Costus pulverulentus. The sequence goes on from CM050443.1 coordinate 27,978,905, forward strand.
TCTTCTTTCTATAGTGGAGGGCTTCAAGGATGTGCTTCTTACTCCTGAACTCCAAGGACACCTTCACATCAAGCCTTCAGCAAGCACCACTCAAGAAGCTTACTTGAAGTTGGGAAGAAAGGGGAAGAGGAGGGTTGTGGTTGAGAGCAAGAAGAGGAAGGAGGTGAAAGTGAGGAGGCTCGGCTCCAAGAAACACACAAACAAGCTCACGCTTCAATTTTTTTTTTCATCAAAAGGTAGTCTCCTTTTAACTCATCAAAGGTTTACAAGGATATAGCCAGTCGCCAATGGCTATAATGGCTTTCCTAGGTGCATACATGGTCAGACAAAACAAAACCCAAGACATGGCAGCAAGTGCAGTCTTTCCCTGTTTGGCTTATTTGCTTGGGATCGTTCTTGAAGTCTTTCCTTCAATTGGCAAGGGGTGGAACAGCTGGGTGTAGGCGCAATGAGGGCTATCCTTGCTGGAGGTTTCCTTGGGTTGATGCAGTTGGACTTTTCCTAAAAAGGGGCAGTAGAAATCTGCATTTGAAGAGGGCTTGTGATGCTTGTCTTCCTTGTATTGGTGGCTAACCCTCTTTCCTTCATGGAGCGACTGTAGGGGCTAGTGTGTTCCCTTTGTGTTGAAACCTTTCCTCAAGTGGAAGTGGCAGTTTGAAGGTGAGGACAAGGTCTACATGGCTGCCACCTTGAAGGGGTAAAGCTTGGGTGAGCTTGTTGAAGGTGCTTCAAAATAATGGTGGCTGGTTTGGGTCTTGG
>CM050443.1:27988566-28005491 GCA_027562315.1 Costus pulverulentus
TATAGCATGTCAGCCTAGCTGAACAGCTTTGAGACATTATTCAGTAGTACACTTATTACAGCAGACAAGGTAACAACCTGAATAATAACCATGTCTTTATAAACTTAAGAGTTTATACAATGATACTATTACAATCCCAAGGCCTCAAACATTAGCCTTAAGGGCATACCCCAACATTTTGATAATTGAATTAAAGGAGTACTCTCATGGCCCTGCAGAGGGAGAACTTAGTTTCAGATTAGCCAATGAGGAGAGGAAACTTACCTTGCAGGAAGTTAGAGACATCTTTGGACTGAGCATAGGAGGGTACACTGAGATACCCCTAGGATTCATGGAGAGCATATTTTGGAACCAGATCACAAATGAGAACCACTTCTATGCTGTGTTTGCCAGAGCCTCAAAAATCATGAACCCTTGTATCAAGTATGCTCATCAGGTTCTGGCACACACAGTATTTGGGAGAGGGGACAATGAAGGCATGGTCTGTCTACACGAGTTGTACTTTCTCTGGGGCATGCTTAATGGATTCGTAGTGGACATTGCTTATTTCATGGTTAAGCATATAGACAAGGTAGACATGGCAAATAGAGGGTCTGTGGTGATAGGAGGTTTGATTACTCCTATAGCTAGACATTGTGGGATTGAGCCTTATGGAGTTGAGCTGGCGAGGGGGAATGCAAGGCTCGACATCGAGTCTTGCATAGCAATGAAGATGATCGTTAGAGAGGGTGACACCTTTTGTTTGGTCCTTGGAGCAGATGCCCCTACTCTTCCTTTACCCCATGTCCAGAAAACCACTGTCAGAGAAAGAGCCAACTGGAAGTTATCTCCCAGTGCAGCTGAAGCGGCTTTTACTCCACCACTGACCACAGTTCCACCACCACCCACCTGGGGTGGAAGGGGTGATCCATTTGGGATGGAGTCACCACCACATGATTCTGCACAGGCAGCCGATCCTTCTTCACAGAGCACCAGAGGAGGTTTTGCTAGCCACCATGATCTAGGTTTCTAGGCGCTCACAAAACAAATGTATAATCAAGAACGCCACCAGGAGAGGATGGAAGAGACTCTAGGGGACATCCAGAGGGATATGGAGAGGTTATGTAATCATACGGAAGACATGGGTAACTTCCTCTTTGATCATTTTGGTTATGCAGATCATAGAGATTATGGATACCAGGGTGATCAAGGAGGAATACCATATTCTGATCCCATGGAGGCTGCTACTAGAGATTCAGAGGCTACACGGTCAGATGGCGATGAGTAGTTACTTTGAGAGTACTGTTTTCCTTTACTTCTTTACCATACTGTGTTTTCCCATATATATCTCATTGATTTTTCATATGATGAAGGGAGGGATGACGCTTCATGATTGCCGCCACTGATTTTTGATTACTTGGTTTTCAATATGGTTGTATCTTGATGATGATACTGATTTCTGATTTTCAATATGGTTGTATGATGAATATTAATGTTCTGATTCACCTTTCGATATGGTTGTACTACATTATGATGATATTAATTCTAGTCGACATGATGTGATGATGAAAAAATTTTGATATATGATCATGTTTTGGCATGTGTTGATAATTTTTGTTGATGAATGAACTAAAAAACTTGATTGGAGATATAGCCTCATCATGTTAGATTTATTTCTTCAATACATATTTGTCTATTGAAATATGAAATTAGTTGATGCATGAAATTTTGGGTAGATGTATTGTTTAAGGAATAAAATCTAAAGGTGAAAATTTTCTTTTGAATAAAATTAGTATATAAGTATGATTTATGAATTGAGATCAATTGATCAACCTAATAGATATTTAGTCTATTTTTCTATTTGTTGGGAAGGAAGAATCCAAGATCCACAAAAATAGTGAGAGATTTCCCTACTTGGCACTATGTAAAATTGATAGTGGTACCTAAAACATGGGTTGAAGTCTACACATAAAAAATAATGAGAGATCAAAAGAATAAGACTCCTCTACTTGGCACTGTGCAAAATTGACAGTGGTATCGAAGAAAGAGTTGAAGTCAAAAATAAAAAGTATGTGTCTATGTGGGTACATGTCGTCTTTACAAAAACAAATAAAATACATAAAAAAAATAAAAAAAATAATTATGTTTGGAAAAAGATCATGGAAACCTAATTCCTATAAACAAAAGCATGATAGATTTGAATTGAAATTGGGTGGAGTCTTGAGATTGAAAATTCTAATTATTGTACATGTTGCGAAGTTTTATTTGATTGAATTGTGGATCTAGAGCATTGAGTTCTAAAGATGATATATTTATTTGAAATTTTGTAAATCAATTGATAGAGTTTTTCATTGATGAGTTATATTTTAGAAATTTATTGAGCATGAAAAGGCTATTCTTTTAATCAAACTTTGATTTCAAATTTTGATTTTTGCTTAAGGACAAGCAAAGTCTGAGCCTTATGTATTTTGATGACACAAAAATATATAGTATATTTTGTATCATTTTCGATATCTTTTCATGCTAAATTGAAGATCTTTTACTTGTTTTCATGATAAATTCATTGAATATTGCAAAGTCTACTTCTATTTTGGTTTTTCATGGTTTTCAGGTTAAAAGGCACTATTTTTAGGCATTTTTAAGCCAAATCAAATATGTAGAAGGATTACCATCATCAAGAGGAGATTTCCCAAGAAATTTCATGCAAAACAGAGCAAGTTAGCAAATTACGGCAGTGCCATAACCCATTTTACGGTACCGTAATTCCTAACAGTACCGTAAAATCCGAGCCCTGCCGTATTTTGAGAAGTTTCCGAACAGAAAGATTTTTGGATTTTACAGCACCTGCCGTAAGCAATATTACAGTACCGTATTTCAGAGAGCTTCTAAACAGAAACTTCACCCGATTTTACGGCACTACCGTAAGAAACTACACCGGCCATAATTTCCAGACATTCGCGAACAAAGAGTTCAGCCGATTTTACGGCACTACCGTAAACCAGATTACGGAGCTATAATTCCCCGACAACATCAGAATAGAAGACTCGAGCGATTTTACGGCAGTGCCGTAAGACATTACATTGCCATAATTTCTGTTCTGAACGCGACGCCCGAGTCAATATCAACGCCCGATTCTTGCGGAGAAGATTGTGAATGATCCAGAGCCTTAAATCGGATGCTATAAGAACCAGAAGGAGAGCTTTTTATGAGAGGATTACGGGAAGTCCAAAAGCCCCAAATTTCGTTCACTGTCGAGGGAGAAATCGCGATCGACGCCGCCACCTAGGGTTTCGCCGCTGCGCTCGATCCAGATGTTCTTCAGCCATAATTTTCATACTGAAGCTTCTTCTGATGGAGGAGACAACGTGCCAGAAGTTTCAGACCGAAAGGAGATCAATTGGAAGAGAAATCGAAGAAAAAGGAGTCGCCGGCACTGTTCATGGATGGTTCTTGCAAATTACGGCTGTGAAATACTTCACAGCCGTGCTGTATTTTCTAAACTTCTCTTTTACTTTGATTTTTGATCCTCTGAAACCATGATCTATTGTAATTCCTTCATGATGATAGCTTAAACTACTTTTGGGACATGGGGGAGTAATTCACTTGATTTCCAATGACTAGATGACTATTTTTACTATTTCGTTGAGTTTAATATTACCATGATGATTTTGCTCATGTGATAATTGTACTTAGACTCTCTATAAGTTGATGTTACTAATTATGTTCTTAGAATTTTTGCTTGAGACCGAAAGGTAATTGCTTGAGAATTTGGAACCCTAGAATTGCATGTTAGGATCCCTCCCTTAGGTTAGATCTAATTTGATTTATTCTAGTAGATTAATTGCCATAATTATAACATGAACCTATAGATCGAGTCTATTTGTCAAACGTGGAGATCTTGTGCAAAAGCAAGGATCGGAACGTTGGAGATCCATGAGTAAAACTAGTGTTGAGACTTGGATGCACGAAAGTGATCCTTGAATCTCCACTAGAGATTTTCAACATTGAATTCGGATGGATGAAAGTGATCCTTGAATTCATTGTTTGATGATTTACTTATCTTCAGCGTTGGGAAGAATCTTGCGCGAAAGCGAGGATAAATCCCTGTGCGGTTCTTTGCACGAAAGTGAAACAACCCTTTTATTTAGTAAATTACATCTTCATTATGATAAATTTGAACTGCCGAAATCCTTATTCATATATAGCTCATAAAAGTTAAAGTGAACGAAACCCTAGTCCCAGCTTTTCTCTCTGATAATTCCGTATTTAGCTTCCAATTTCTATTCTCACTACTTCGATTAGCCTAGATAGTAAGAAATCAGCTATTTAGTATTCGACAACGTAGGTCCCTGTGGATTCGATACTTTTTTTATTACTTCGAGTATCCGTGCACTTGCGGATCACAACACTCATCAGTTGTTCCTCGGGAAAGGAATCATTAATATCACCTTTTGTATCTTCTACAATCATCCTTGAAAGGTGGTCTGCAACTAAATTCTCAGTTCCTTTCTTATCTTTGATTTCCAAGTCAAATTCTTGCAGAAGCAAAATCCATCTCAACAACCATGGCTTACTGTCCTTCTTCTACATCAAATATTTAACTGCAGCATGATCAGTATATACTACAACTTTTCAATTTATCAAGTAAGATATGAATTTGTAAAATGCAAAAACTATAGCTAACAACTCCTTCTCAGTAGTGATGTAATTCCTCTGTGTTTCATCTAAACCTTTACTGGCATAAGAGATCACATAAGGCTTCTTTTCTTTTCTTTTCTCTAGAACTGCTCCCACTGCAAAATCACTGGCATCACACATAAGCTCGAAGGGTAACTCCCAGTCAGGTGGTTGCATGATCGGTGCTGATGTCAAAGCCTTCTTTAGTTCCTGAAAAGCAAAATAGACATTTCTTATCAAAACAGAATCTAGTATCTTTACAAAGTAAATCAGTCAGAGGTTTAGCAAGTTTAGAGAGGTCCCTGATGAACCTCCTGTAAAACCCTGCATGTCCCAAAAAGCTCCTAATCTCCTTGATAGTGGCGGGCGGTGCCAACTTCTCAATCACTTCTATCTTGGCCTTATCCACTTCAATCTCTCTCTTTGAAATAAGATGACCCAAAACTATCCCCTGTCTAACCATAAAGTGACACTTTTCCCAATTCAAGACAAGGTTAGTCTCTTCGCATCTCTGTAAAACTCTAGATAGATTAGCCAAGCAGTCATCAAAAGAAAAACCGTAGATAGAGAAATCATTCATAAAAACATCCATAATGTCTTCAATAAATTCAGAAAAAATTGCCATCATGCACCTCTGAAAAGTATCAAGTGCATTGCATAAACCAAAGGGCTACCATATGGACATGAAAATGTGGTCTTATCCTGATCATCAGGACGAATAGGAATCTAAAAAAATCCAGAATACCCATCGAGAAAATAAAAGTAAGAGTGTTTAGCAAGTCTCTCAACCATTTGATCAATGAAAGGCAAGGGAAAATGATCCTTCTTAGTGGCAGCATTTAATTTTCTATAATCAATACACATACGCCAACTAGTGATAGTTCTAACAGGTATCAATTCATTGTTCTTATTTTTCATTATAGTGACACCTCCCTTTTTGGAACACAATGTACAAGGCTTACCCACTTCCTATCTGAGATAGGGTAGATAATATCTGCATCCAGCAATTTTAGTACTTCCTTCTTCACCACTTCCTTCATAGACGAATTGAGTCTTCTCTGAAAATCTACATGCGGCATGTGCTCATTCTCCATGTGAATCCTGTGCATGCAAAAAGAAGGATTAATCCCTTTCAAGTCATCAATGGTGTACCCAATTATCTTTCTATGAACTCTTAGCTCCTTCAAGAGTAGATCAGTTTCCCTGGCATTGAATTTAGCATCCACATTCACAGGGTAGGTGGAGTTAGGACCAAGAAATTCATATCTTAGGTTATCAGGTAAAACTTTCAGCTCAACTTTAGGAATTTTTTCACTTTCATCATAAAAAGTAGCACAATCTAAAATATTATGTTTTTCATCATCAAAATCATTCTCAAAACCAGGATTATCAATTGTTTCACAAGAATTTTTCAAGGAATCATAAAAAGAGTCAGAAAAAGAAACATCAACAGAAGAATCATCAAACAGACAACTAACATGATAAACTGTGTCATCAATAGCATGAATAGTGCAACAAGAACTAGCATATGCAGGTTTTTTCAATGAATTATTTAAATCAAACTCAATCTTATCGTTGCCAATTCTCAAAGTAAGTTGACTATTCCTTACATCAATAAGGGCTCCAATAGTGGCTAAGAACGGTCTACCCAAAATAATAGGAATCTTGGCATCCTCTTCTATTTCAAGTACCACAAAATCAGCAGGTATGAAGTACTTACCAACTTGTATAGGAATATCCTCTAGAATACCTACTGGATATTTTACTGATCGATCGGCGAGCTGCAAAGAAATTGTAGTTGGTTTAGGAGCTCCCATGTCTAGTTTCCTGCACACAGATAAAGGCATAAGACTTACACTAGCTCCTATATCACATAAGGCTCAATCGAAAGCAACATTACCAATTGAACAGAGTATCGAGAAACTACCTGGATCCTTTAACTTTGGTGGCAACTTATTCTGAATAAGAGCACTACATTCTTCAGTTAGTGCCACAGTACCGTAGTCCTCACTTTTTCTTTTGTTAGATAAAATATCTTTTAAAAACTTTGCATAAGTAGGCATTTGGGATAATGCATCAGTAGAAGGAATATTAATGTATAACTTTTTCAACACTTCCAAAAATTTCCCAAACTGCTTAACTAGTTTAGCTTGCACAATCCTCTAGGGGAAAGGGATAGGTGTCCTATATGGCTGTGGTGAACTAGGTCTAGGTACCTCAACTTTACAAGGTAAGTCACTTCTCTATGAAGACTCCTTCTCCTTAGAAGGAGTAGAATCAAGAAGGGACTGCACTTGTGTGGGCTGTGGCTCCAAAACTGGTTCCTCACTAGGTATGACATCAGGCTCAACCTCTTCATCATCTAATGGTCCCCTTGGATCTTCCAATTGTCTCCCACTCCTAGTTATGATGGCGTTACAATGTTCCCTGGGGTTTGGTTCAGTTTTTGTAGGTAACTTCCCTGGGGGTCTATAAGGTGTATTAGCCTGTTGTGCTATCTGAGTTTCTAAGATCTTATTATGAGCAACAACAACATCCAACCTAGAATTTATCTGCTTAAGGGTTTCTGTAATCTCATCATTTTTGCTCATCTGCTTACCCATGAATTTCTCAAACATCTCTTCTAAACTAGATTTTTGGGGTTGGCTCTAGTTTGACTGTCTCTGATTATACCCCCTATTCTCATTTTGCCCACTAGTTTGATTGTTACTCTTCCAAGATATGTTAGAATGGTTCCGCCAGCCAGGATTGTAGGTATTAGAGTAAGGGTCACTAGATCTACCTTGGTTGTAACCCCCCACTGCATTAACTTCCTCACTCTCTTGGTCAACAATAACCTTGCACTCCTCAGCATAGTGCCCATTGTTCACACAAACTTCACAAACAGCAGAAGATACAACAGCGGTTTGCATTTGGAAAGAATCAAAATGGTTGCATAATGAATCTACCTTTCCTGCAAGAGAACGCCAACCATCACCATCGTTCTTACCTTGAGAAGGCCGAAAAAGCACTCCTCTCTCCGAAGCCCACTGGTTGTGATTTAGCGCCATCTCCTCAATCAAGGCATGGGACACATCAACAGTCTAGTTCATCAATGCTCCCCCTGCAGTAGCATCAACAGTTAAGCATGTGTTGTAAAGCAAACAATTATAGAAAGTTTAAATTAAAACCCAGTCTTCCACTCCATGGTGGGGACACTTCCGTTGAAGCTCATTGAAGCGTTCCCATGCTTCACTCATTGATTTACCATCTCTATGAGCAAAGCCTGTGATTTGGTTCCTCAACTGGATCATCTTACTAGGAGGAAAATACTTCTGCAAGAAGGCGTTTGACAACCGCTCCCAAGTAGTGAATGTCCCAGTTGGATGTGCATGAAGCCAAGCTTTTGCCCCTGAGAGAAAAAGGAAACAGTCTTAGTCTAAGGGCATCGTCAGATACACCATTAATCTTTATGGTGTCACAAAATTCAAAGAAAAGAGATAAGTGTTGGTTTGGATCTTCCAAAGGAGATCCTCCAAACTGATTCTATTGGATCATCGATAAGAACGCTGGTTTGATCTCAAAGTTGTTTGCATCTATAGCAGGCCTAGTGATGCTGGAACAAATTCCCTATGTATTTGGGGCTGCATAGTCTCTAAGCGTTCGCCTCTCTGCCATGATGGATTCTTCCTCTCTTACTTCTGCAAATCTCAACTTCTTGCGCAGTCTAACTGTTTTATTAATTTCAGGATCAAAAGGAACTAATGGTCCTGACCTAAGAATTCTGCGCATAAACAGGTAGAAAGTCAGAAAAGTTTAGAAATTGTAGAGCTTAAAAGAAAATCAGAATCTATCACAGAAAGTAGTAAAAATAAAAACTTTGTCTAGCGATAATAACAATTATATCAATATCAACAAAACCGAAGTCCCCGGCAACAGCGCCAAAAACTTGTTGTACTCCGCAAGTGCATGGATACTCGAAGTAATATTTAAGATATCGAACCACAGGGACTTTGCTGTTAAGTACTGACTAATTGAGTTTTCACTAGCTAAGCAAATCGAGGATTGTGTAAATAGCAATCGAATTGTAATTGAAGTAAATCAGAATGAGAGAATCGGGACTATGGGTTCATTCATCTTAATATTCATGACTAAATATGATTAAAGATTCATCAATTTATCTTTGTTACGGTTAAGATATAATTCACTTGATAAACAAACTAACTCACTCTCGTGCAGTTAGTTTACAAACAACAATCCTCACTCTCGTGCAAGATCAATTCAATGCTAAATATAAGTGAATTTTGGCTAAAGAGATTAAGAATCACTCTCGTGCATTCTACCTCAAAACTAAGATCTCAAGCAAAACTAAGCACTCTCGCACCTTAGTTTCACAGGTTTTACTCAAGGCTTTCTAACAATCTAACATCTATCTCTAGCATGTTATCATGTCTGAAACAACAATAAATTCTAGGTCATGACAATAACAAGAAATAAGCTTCTAAAATCTAAAGGTAAGAGCACAACCAATCTCTTGCGATGAGTTCTTATTATAAATTCTAGGGTTCCAAGTTCTATGAAATCATCTTCTCAGTCCATAGCATAAAACTCCAAAACATGTTAATGCATGATGCTAAAAACGATTGAAGGCATAAATCACTTGAGTAAAATAACCATAGCAAAGATATATTGATGTGAGAAAAATTATCTAGTCATTGAAATATCAAGAGAATAACACCCCCCATGTCCCAAGAGGAGTTGAAGCTAGCATGGTGAAGAAGTTACAATATTCCATGGTTTCAGAGGATCAAAAATTAAAGGAAAAGAAGAGTTAGAAAATACAGCACAGCTGTGAAAGATTTCACAGCTGTATTTTGCAAGTTGAGACGATGAACAATGTCGGCGCCTCTTCTTTCTTTGATTTCTCTTCCAATTGACCTCCTTTCATTCTAAAACTTCTGGTATCTTGTCTCCTCCTCCAGGCGGAGCTTCAGTATGAATTTCACTATCTGAGATGGTCTGGATTCATCGTGGTGGCGTAACCCTAGGCGGCAGCATGAATTGTGATTTTTCTTTGTCGAGTGGATGAAAATTAGGGCTTTTGGTGTTGTCCTCTTCCTCTCGTTGATTGCCTCCTAATTGCTTCTTACAGCATCGAATTTAAAGGTCTGGATCACTCGCAATTGTCTCCGCAAAAATTGAGCGTCGAAATTGACCTGGGAGTCACGTCCAAAATAGAAAATATGGTAGTGTAATAGTTTACTGCACTGCCGTAAAATTGCTGGCATTCTCTGATCTGATGTTGGCTGGGAAATACAGTACCGTAAAATGGTTTACGGCCCTACCGTAAAATCGACTGCACTCTCTGCTCGAAATCGTCTCAAAAATACGGCCCGTAAAATGGTTTACGGTACTACCATAAAATCAACGAAAGTCTCTGATCTGAAGCGCTCCAAAATACGGCCCATGTAATTCTTTATGGTGGTGCCGTAAAATCTAAAAAATTCTCTGTTTGGAAAATCACCAAAATATGGTCGTGCTCTCAATAATACGGTAGCCGCTAAAAATACGGTACCGTATTATAAATACGGTCCTACCGTATTTTGGTCCTCAACCTCGATTTGCATGAAATTTCTTGTGTGACCTCTTCTTGATATTGAGAATTCTTCTATGTATTTTATTTTGCTTAAAAACACCCAAAATAGTGCCTTTTTGCCTGAAAATCATGAAAAACTAAAATAGAAGTAGATTTTGCAATATTTGATAGTTTTAGCATAAAAGGGACAAAAGATCCTTAATTTAGCATGAAAAGATATGCAAAATGATACAAAATATACTATATATTTTGGTGTCATCAAATCACTAATGAAAAATCACACCAATTGCTTCACAAAATTTTAAATAAACACATCACCCTTTGAATTCAATTTTTAAGATCCACAACTTAATCAAATAAAATTATGCAACTTGTACAATAATTAGAATTTCAATCTCAAGACTTCATTTAGTTTCAATTCACAACTATCAACTTTTGTTTACAGGAATATGATTTCCAAGATCTTTTTCCACTAATAATTTCTTTTTTTTTCTCTCTTTTTTTTGTTATAACGTCCACATTCTCTAATTCGATTATCACCTTTTTTCTGGTGACGAAGTCAGAGTACACTGATCACATAATCAATGTAATAGAACTCATATCTTTTTAGTAGGAAGATTTTTACGAAAGATAGCGGAGTTAATGTGGATAGATCCCTCTCATGACATGTACCCACATAGACACATGCTTTTTCTTTTTCTCTCCTTTTTTTATACTTCAACCCATGTCCTTCGGTAGCACTGTCAACTTTACACAGTGCCAAGTAGGGGAGTCCTCACTTTATTTGGATCAAGGAATCTTTCTTCCCAACAAATAGCAAATAGCATGAATATCAACTAAATTAATCAATCAACATCAATTCAAAAATCATACTCATATGCTAGTTTTATTCAGAGAAGTAGCTTCACTTTTAAACCAAATTCATCAAACAATATATCTACCCAAAATTTCATTCATCAATCAATGAAAAATTCTAAAAGCATATATGTATTAGAGAAATAAATTCATGGGTATATGTGGTAGATATACTGGACTGACCCACTATGAGGCACTAACTTTGTGTCATGAGTTATCCTCACAAGTGACAGAAGATGCATTGATCTCTTGACTTGAGGTCATTGACTCTTCTATATGGTTAGGGACATGCTTTGATACAACATAACACCTCACCATAGTTGGGAGGTGTTGTGTCTGCAAGTGCACGGATACTCGAAGTAATATAATAAAAAGTTATCGAACCACAGAGACCTTGTTGTTAAATACCAATGAATTGATTTCTCATTAGCTAAACAAATCGAGTATGATGAAAATAATCGATCGAATGGTATACAGAAAATCAGAGATAAAGAGTTGGGACTAGGGGTTCATCCACCTTAATATCTATGACTAGATATAATTAAGTGTTCATCAATTTATTCTTGTTATTGTAAAGATGTAGCTTACTTAATAAAGATATTAACTCGCTCTCGCACAGTTAAATTACAAAGAACAACCCTCACTCTCGTGCAGGATTTATTTGATGTTTAATATAAGTAAACTTTAACAGAGAGTTTAAGAATCACTCTCGTGCATTCCATCTCAATATCAAGATCTCAAGCAAAACTAAGTATTCTCATACCTTAGTTTCACATGTTTTACTTAAGGTTTTCAAACAATCCAATATCTATCTCTAGAATATTTTCATGTCTAACTCAATAATATTTCCTAGATCAAAACATTAACAATAATTTAACTACAAAAATCTAGAAATAAGAACAAACCTAATTTCTTACGATATGTTCCTAAATCTTAATTTCAGGGTTCCAAGTTTTGCAAATAACTTTTCAGTGCATATCACAAAACTCTAGAACATGTTAATGGTTGAAACGAGAAAATATTAAAGACATTAATCTCCTAAGTAAAATTACCATACCAAAAATATCTTGATGAAATAAAGATTATCTGGTCATTAAGAAATTAAGGGGATTACACCCTTTGTCCCAAAAGAAGGTTTAAGCTAGCAAGATTGAAGGATTACAGTAAAACATTGTTTAGATTGATCAAAAATCGAAAAAGAAGGAGAAAGTTTACTAAACAGGGCTGTAATGAAAATTACAGCCTGTAATTAGCTCTCGAACTCGATAAATAGTGGTGGCGCCCATGAATTCTTTGATTTCTTCTTCGATCGATCTCCTTTCGCTCTGAAACTTCTAGTGTATGTTCTCCTCCTTCAAGCAAAGCTTCCTTTCAAATTTCATGGCCGGAGGTGTTCTGTACGCAAAGAATCGACGAACCCTAGGGTGATGGTGATTATCTAAAATTCTCCGTGTAGAGTTGATAAAAATTAGTCCTTTCGCTTCGAGATCCTTCCCCTCTTTATCCTGATCGTTCCCCTTTTTATGGATCTTCAATTAGTGCCCTAAAGCTCGAGAAATCATCTTTTTAAGTGTCCAGCGGAAGAATCGGGAAACTGGGCCAAAAATTACGGTACCGTGAATATAATTACGGTAATGCCATAATGTTTTCTGAAGTTACTGTTGGGAAATGGCCCACAATTACGGCACTATAAAATTTGTTACGGTAGTGTCATAATCTTCTCCATTGCTTCTGAAAATATCTGTATGAAATTAGACCGAAATTACAATACCATAAAATATATTATGGTAGTGCCGTAATTTTCCAAAATGTTTCTTCGGGAAGTGGCTGTGAAAATCATTACGGTAGTGCCATATTTGTAGATTACGGCCGTAGTATTCATTATGACACTACCGTAATTTCGTGGGAAACTCGATTTGACTTGAAATTTGGTGTGTAAACTCCTCTTGATGATTGGAATCCATATATGTATTGAAATTGCTTTAAAACCTATCAAAATGATGCCTTTTTACCTGAAATTAATCAAAAACCAAGAAAGGTGTAGATTTCAAAGTATTTGACAAATAAGGCATAAAAATAAGCAAAAGAGCAAGATTATGACCCTAAAAGATTAGTTAATAAGTATGAAAAATACTATGAAATTTAGAGTCGTCAAAATATATAAGGCTCAAACTTTGCTTGTCCTCAAGCAAATAAGGAAATCAATACTGATTATGGAAAATAAACTTTTAGATGACGAATAAATTTCTAAGATACAATTACTTATGAAAAATTCACATCAAATAACAACTTAAAATTTCAAATAAATATATCGTCCTCCGAATTCAATAATTAAGATCCATAACTCAATCAAGTAAAATTTCGCACTGTGCATAAACAGAACTTCAATCTCATGAGTTCACCTAGTTTTAGTTTTGAGTCCATGATGTCTTTGTTTATAGGAATAGGAATCACAAAATCTTTTTCCACTCAAATTTTCTCTCTTCTTTTTATGTATTTTTGATGTTTTCTAAAATGAATACCACCTTTTTTCTGGTGACGAATTTAGAATATATTGGTCACATAACCAACATAATAGAACTCATATCTCTTTAAGTATGAAGAAATCTTCTCGAGATGGCAGAGTTTATGTCAAAGAATCTCTCTCATGGCATGTACCCACATAGATACATACTTTTTAATTGAACTTCAACTCTTATCTTTGGTACCATTGCAAATACAATGCCAAGAAGAGGAGTTATTCTTTTCATACTTCAACCCATATCTTTAGGTCCCACTGCCAATTTTTCGCAGTGCCAAATATGGGAGTCACTTTTCTTTCTGAATTTCGGATTCTTTCTTCCCAACAAATGACAAGATGGACTTTAATGATCTACTAGGTTTAATCAATTGATATCGATCCAAAAACCATACAACATATGCTCATTTTTTTTAAAGGAGTTACTTCTCTTTCAAATTTCATTCATTAAACAACATATTTATCCAAAACTTCATGTATTAATCAATGAAAAATTTCAACAGATAAATTAAATCAAAGAAATAAATTCAGCATATTAGGTCTATTTCCAATTCTCAAGTATTGTCGTGTATAGTAATTTATCATCAAGAAAAATTTTGGCATGATAACAACTGTCACGACCCAAACGAGCACCAACCCAATACGGTTAGCTAATTGCCTGGGGGTATAACATTTATAATCAAACGATCCAAAATTTTTATCCAAAACAAATCCACATTTATACAACCTACACAAGAACCATATAAATCATAATACAATTACTCATCTCATAAATCCTTTTTCACAATGACCAAAATATTTATCAACAACAATACATGAGAACATTAATCAAAATAATCATTTACATCATTATTACTCCAGGTCCAACTATCTATTTACAACATGACGACAGGATCTGTAGCCTCAATATCTAGCTACCACCATCAACAACATAAACAACTCTCTACCTGGAGGCAAAACAAAGGACGTTAGCTGAAATAGCTAAGTAGGAATCACAGCAAATATGCATGCATCAAGATAACTGAACCATAACTAACACCATACTCATAACAACAAAATTGTATATAATGATATCCAAAATATATAATCAACACAATGTTGTGTAATCAAGAGCAATGACCATAAACAACGCCATCACGCATCCGCACTCATAACAAGAGTGTTTTCATTGTAGCTCACACAATGAAACAACTGTTCTTAACTAACAGCTCGGCAGTGTTGCATCTAACACCTAGGAAACCATGGACAATCCCGAAGGACTCCAAACAGTAACTGATACAAAACCAGTCTCATAGCTAATACATGGCCTCTGGTACAAAAACATGGTCCACTAGCTAATAAAGCTCAGCCTCTGGCTAACATCAGCCAGTCACAGATCACAAAGTGCCACGACATATATTATACATGCATATATCAAATACATCACATGACAACTATACAACTTATATCACAAGCCCATAAGCTCATCCCAAGATTCCTTTACCATATCATTAATAAATGTTGTAACCGGTAATCCATTTAAACAACCATCATAAAATATCAATCTCTACCACATCCATATCAACAATTGCAATGTGGTTTCATCAACATAACTCATGAAACATCAGTCAACCATAAGCACATGTATGCATCAATAAATGACTAAACAGGAGCACAACGGAGTAGAAGCAAAGTCAATAAGGTAATAACAACAAGATATCATGGCATCAAATCTTTACTCATATCATATACTTTACTAACACCATGCCATGATTCCAAAAACATAGAAAATGATTCCTACCTTTTATCGCTGAAGCTCCTATTACGTTTATAGATTTCAGTTCTAGAACCATTTTGTCCAGTCTCAAGCCAAGTATCATCTATAATATCACATAACAAAACATATATCACCATCGATATCATAAACCTTTATTTTCACTTATTTAATTATTAAAATCAACAAATGTACACATATACCTACATATACCCATGTATACGCATGTATATGTGCATACACTTGTACACATCATTCCAAATTTGTCTCAATAATCATTTATATATTTACTTTTTCATACCAATCATCTACCTCAATAACATTCTCATTAATTAACTTATTAATATTTAAACATATATTTATCCACAAACATTTATAATTCTCCATCGGTATACATGTACATATACGTATACCCATATATATGTATAAATGTAAACGTACACCCCTATATAAATCATCACCATACAATCTATATCAACAAAATAAAATACAAGGGTACGTCATCGTTACCAAGCAATACTCTAGAAAGATCATCCGTGATGACACGTCGACACAATGGAAAGACGACCGAAAACCCCAAACCATCCAAGCTTCACCGGCAGCCCACTCTCAGTCAAAATGTTGTCGGACAGTAGCAACACAATAATGCAGCGACAGCAAAAATGGTGGCACAAGGCAGCAACAGTAGCCGGCAGCGACAGCCATAGGCGGTGGCGTTGCAGCCACAGATGCCATGGACAACAACAGGAAAGGGGAAACAAAGGGAAGAAGATGGTTGTTCGCCTAGAAGAACGCCCACATGAGGAGATCATCGTCACCGGACGTCGGAGGCAACCGGGCAATGACGGACGACACCGGAAGAGGAAACAGTGCCGGTGCGTGCTCATGTGAAAAGAACGCCGATTGTCACTGCTAGGAGTGTCGCCTTCCTCAAATCAATGGCCAGAGCAGTAGGTGTAAGATCCAAGGATCTTAAGTCCTGGTAAGCATTATTTTGATTTTTGTCTAAAATTATTGACTGTGATATTTTTCTATGTATTGGTTGTTAATAGTTAATTAACTAGAGATTTTTGGTTATTAATTTATTGTAAATTAATTAGAGATTATTTATTTGATTATTGGCTGTTAATTTATGATAAACTATTATTGGTTGTTCATGATAAATTAATTAGGATTTATGGGTTGTAAATTGTAAGTTAATTAATTAGACCTTATTGGTTAATTAAATCCTTATTGGATGTTAATTAAATCCTTAATGGATTTCGTTAAGTGAATGGTTAGTGGATGGTTAAATTAATTGTTAATTATGAGTTTTTTTTGGGTTGGCGCTAATTGGGTTTGAAATTCAAATTTATTAGTTAAATGGATTAAGCCCTATTTGAATTAATTGGTTAATGGGTTAAAAAAAATTAAAAACCGAATTTTTAGTGGGTATTTCGGTTAGGGAAGGAAGAATTGATGATTTTTGGCTTGAGGAAATCTTGGGGCGGCTAGGGCAAGGAAGAAGGTGATCTTGGTGTTCTTGAAGAGTTCTTGGCGATTTTCTCCATCTTCTTCCCCTTGGCGAA
>CM050443.1:28015476-28045291 GCA_027562315.1 Costus pulverulentus
TTGATTTGACATGTATTCTTTTATATCAGACATGAACTGATTTTGGTTGGCCAAAAGTTTTTCAAGTATGGATCCCTCATTAGAATTTTGATTTATGTTTTGGTTCAGTTTTTGCTTTTGGAATCCTTTGTTTTCAGTGTTCCCCCCTACATTGTTATTGTTTTTCCATGAAAGGTTGGGGTGATTTCTCCATCCAGGGTTGTATGTATTAGAATAGGGATCATTAGGTCTACTTTGGTTGTAATTCCCTATGGCGTTCACATGCTCATTACCCTGATCGACAATTCTACAATATTCAGTAGTATGACCATCATTACCACATTTTTCACAAGTGATAGCAGAAACAGAAGCAGTTTGCATGGAATTTAACTGAGTACACAAAAATTTTACCTTCTCTTCTAAGGAGCATATTTCAACACTTCCACTCTTACCTTGAGAAGGCTTGTACAGAACTCCCCTTTCGGTAGTCCATTGATTATGGTTTTTTGCCATCTCCTCTAGCAGTCTGAAGGCTTCATCTGGTGTTTTGCTCATAAGAGCTCCTCCTGCCGCGGCATCCACAATCGTTTTAGTCTGATCAGATAATGTAATATAAAAAGTTTGCATTAAAGTTTGAAGTTCTAATCCATGGTGAGGACACTTCCGTTGCAGTTCATTAAATCTCTCTCAGGCTTCACTGAGTGACTCCCCACTTCTTTGTTGGAAGTTTGTAATTTGGTTCCTCAATTCAAGTGTCTTCCTTGGGGGAAAGTATTTGTTCAAGAAGGAATTTGACAGTTGGTTCCAAGTGGTGAAGGTACCAGCTGGGTGTGAATTAAGCCATGTCTTTGCCCGGTCCCTAAGAGAAAAAGGAAAAAGTCTTAGTCTAAATGCATCGTTAGAAACACCATTCTTCTTAATAGTATCGCATAAGCCAAGAAATAAGGCCAAGTGTTGGTTGGGATCCTCTAGTGGAGATCCTCCAAACTGATCTTGTTGAAACATTTCAATGAGTTGAGGTTTAATCTCGAAATTGTTGGCCTCAATTGCTGGCCTAGCAATACTAGAACGAATTTCATGATGATTAGGTGCTGCATAGTCCCTAAGTGTTGTCTGATGGTTCTGATTGTCTCCCATCTCTAAAATCTCTTCTTGTAACTCTGGTTGGGATTATTCTTGTAGTTCTTCTTGTGATGATTCTTCTAACCTCAACTTTCTGCGCGCTCTTAATGTCTTATCGATTTCAGGATCCAATGGTACAAGTGCTCCTGACCTAAGGCTCCTGCGCATGCAAAGTAAACAGATCAAGTGATTTCAAGAAATAGAAAATAAGCAGTAAATAAAAAAAATAGTAAATAAAAACCTAATCTAGCAATAATCTCAACGTCTCTAATATCGACAAACTAAGGTCCCCGGCAACGGCGCCAAAAACTTGATAGCCCGAAAGGGAACACAACAAATCTGGCACGCGTGTACCTTGGACTAATCCTTGGTAACGGCACCAAAAACTTGTTGTTAAACCGCAAGCGCACGGGTATACGAAGTAATAAAAAAAGTATCGAATCCACAGGGACCTACGTTGTCAAATACTAAATAGTTGATTTCTTACTAACTAGACAAAGAGAGATCGTGAGAATAGCAATCGGTAACTAAAAGCGGGATTATCAGAGAGAAAAGTTGGGACTAGGGTTTCATTCACTTAAACTTTTATGATTAGACATGAATAAGGATTTTGTTGATTCAATTTCATCATGAAGAAGGTATTATCAAAGGATGAACTCAAGGATCACTTTCGTGCATCCGAGTCTCGCAACTAGTTTTGCCGAAGGACCTCCAACGTTCCGATCTTTGCTTTCGCACAAGATCTCCACGTTTGACAAATAGACTCGATCTATGGATTCATGTTATAATCATGGCAATTATTTTACTAGAAAAGATCAAGATGAATCTAACCTAAGGAAGAGATCCTAACATGCAATTCTAGGGTTCCAAATTCTCAAGCAATTACCTTTCGGTCTCAAGCGAAAATTCTAAGAACAAAAATAATAACATAAATTTAAAGAAAGTCTAAGCACAAATATCACATGAG
Organism: Costus pulverulentus; assembly: GCA_027562315.1. Taxonomy (NCBI): domain Eukaryota; kingdom Viridiplantae; phylum Streptophyta; class Magnoliopsida; order Zingiberales; family Costaceae; genus Costus; species Costus pulverulentus. The sequence goes on from CM050443.1 coordinate 28,017,545, forward strand.
CAAAATTATCATGTTAAGATCAAACTCAACGAAATATTGAAAAAGAGTTATCTAGTCATTGGAAGTTAAGTAAATTACTTCCCCATGTCCCAAAAATAGTTTAAGCTATCATCATGAGGGAATTACAACAAATCATGGTTTCAGAGGATCGAAAATTGAAAGACAAGAGGAGTTTTAGAAAATACAGCACGGCTGTGATGTATTTCACAGCCGTAATTTGCAAATAGCTTCAGTGAACAGTGTCGGCAATGCTTTGCTCTTCGATTCCTCCTCCAATCGATCTCTTTACGGTCTAAAACTTTTGGTGTGTTGTCTCCTCCCTATGATGAAGCTTCAGTATGAAAATCGTAGCTGGAGATCGTCTGGATCGAGCGTAGCGGCGAAACCCTCTACGACGGCGTGGATCAAGATTTCTCCCTCCATGGTGGATCACAATTGGGGCTTTCGGTCTCTCTGTAATCCTCTCGTGAAAAGCTCCCCTTTTGCTTCTTACGACATCGAATATAAACTTCTAGATCGTCCGCAATCATCTCCGCAAGGATCGGGTGTGGACATTGACCTGGGAATCGCGTTCAAACACCGGAATACGACAGAATAATATCTTACAACACTGCCGTAAAATCCATCGATTATCCTGTTCTGAAATTGCTGGAACAATACGGCAGCGTAATTTGGCTTATGGTAGTTCCGTAAAATCAGCTGAACTCTCTGGTCGAATTTGTCTGGAAAATACGGCCCGTAAACTGGTTTACGAAAGTGCCGTAATTTCAGGGCAACTTTTTGTTCTGAAGACGTCTAGACAATACAGCCCGTAAAATGGTTTACGGTAGTGCCGTAATTTCAGCGAAGGTCTCTGTTTCGAAAGCGCCCAAAAATACGATCGTGTAAATTCTTACGGTGGTGCCGTAATTTCGCGAAAGCCTTCTGTTCGGTAAATCACCAAAATACGGTCATGATCTCGATAACACGGTAGCCATGTAAAATACGGAACCGTAAAATCCTTTATGGCACTACCGTATTTTGGGTTCTTTGCCTCGATTTATGTGAAAATTCTTGGGTGACTTCTTCTTGATGATGAGAACTCTTCCATGTAATTGATTTTTGCTTGAAAACGCCTAAAATAGTGCCTTTTTGCCTGAAAAACATAAAAAAACCAAAATAGAAGTAGAACTTTGCAATATTTAATGGATTCAGCAATAAAACAAGTAAAAAGATCCTCAATTTAGCATGAAAAGGTATCTAAAATGATACAAAATATACTACATATTTTGGTACCATCAGGCCCAAAAGTCGCTTGGCGTTTATCTTGGACTAATCCAAAATAACGGTGCCAAACACTTGTTAAGTTTCCGCAAGTGCACGAAACTATCGAAGTAATAAATAAAAGTATCGAATCCACAGGGACTTTATTGTTAAGTACTATATAATTGGTTTCTCACTAGCTAAGCAAACTGAATATAATGAAAGTAAATTATGCAAGAAAAATATGCTAAAAGATAGTCAGAGAGAGAACTGGGACTAGGGTTTCATCCACCTTGATTTCAATGATTAGACATAAGTAACGGGTCGTCAGTCTAATCCTATCATCATAAATACATAATTTACATGATAAAGGTATTGTCTCACTTTCGTACAGACAATCATGCAGATAACTGATCCTCACTTTCGTGCAAGATCTATTTTCAATGCTGCAAATAAGTAAATCATCAATAAAAGAACTCAAGGATCACTTTCGTGCATCCGAATTCTAATTTGATTGATAGTCTCAAGTGGAATCTCAAGGATCACTTTCGTGCATCTGAAACTCAACACAAGTTGTACTTAAGGCTTTCCAACGGATCGTTACTCACTTTCACACAATAACTATCAACGTTTATAACATTAATTAAATACTAAATCGATATTATTATACATGGCAACAAATCTACTAGAACAGATCAAATTGGATCTAACCTAAGGAAGGGATCTCAACATGCAATTCTAGGGTTCCAAGTTCTCAAGCAAATCACATTTCAGTCTCCTTGCGAGAACTCTAGAACATGGATAATAATATAGACCTATGGAAAATTAAAGACAATTCATCACAAAAGTAGAATTATCACAACGAAGATTTTTATGGCGAAAGAGAAGAATTATCTAATCATTAAAATTCAAGGGGATTACACCCCATGTCCCAAAAGAGTATTAAGCTTGCATGGAGAAAGAGATATAATAAATAATTGTCTTAGAATGATCAAAAAATGAAAGGAAAGGAGAAACAACGTTACAACACGGCTGTAAAAGAGTTTACAGCCGTAATTTGCTTTGATGAACAGCGCTGTCACCGCTGTTTTGTTGATTTCTCCTCCGATCGGACTCCAAACGCTCTGAAACTTTTGTGGTGTCTTCCTCTCCTCCAGGCGAAGCTTCTAAGTGAAAATCGTGGCCTACAGTGCCTTATACGCCTCTCGGCGCAAGGCCAAACCCTAGCCGCCTCTCTGGTGATTGCTCTCTGGATACATGATAAAAGTTCTCGTTTTTACTTCTTACGCCTTCCACTCTTAAATCCGAGTCTGTAGCAACTTTCGGATCCTAATTTGGAGCTCTGGATCAAAAGTTATGGCCTAAACAAATTTTAGCCGCGGGAAACTCACGATTTTGACTGGAAATTATGGCCGTGTAATACTTTACGGCCGTGCCGTAATATTGGCTGAGTTCTCTTGTCTGAATTGCTTGGGTAATAATGTACCGTAGAATCATTTACGGCCGTGCTGTAAAATCGGCTGAACTCTTTGTTTGCGAACGTCTGGAAATTACGGCCCATGTAGTTTCTTACGGTAGTGTCGTAAAATCGGGTGAAGTTTCTGTTCTGAAGCTCTCCAAAATACGGTACCATAATATCGCTTACGGCAGGTGCCGTAAAATCCAAAAAATCTTTCTGTTCGGAAACTTCTCAAAATACAGCAGAGCTCGGATTTTACAGTACTGTCTGGAATTACGGTACCGTAAAATGGATTACGACACTGCCGTAATTTGCTGACTTGCTCCGTTTTGCGTGAAAATTCTTGGGTGATCTCCTCTTGATGATGGTAATTCTTCTATGTGTTTGATTTTGCTTAAAAACTCCATGAAATAGTGCCTTTTTAGCTCAGAATCATGAAAAACCAACATAGAAGTTGACTTTGCAATATTCGATAAATTCAGCATAAAAATAAGCAAAAAGATCCTCAATTTAGCATGAAAAGATACATAAAATGATACAAAATATATTATATATTTTGGTGTCAGCAAAATACATATGGCTAAAACTTTGCTTGTCCTCAAGCAAAAATCAAAACTTGATTAAAAGAATAACCTTTTCATGCTCAATAAATTTCTAAAATACAACCCATCAATCAAAAATTCCATCAATTGCTTTATAAAACTTCAAGTAAATAGATCATCTTTAGGACTCAACCCTCTAGATCCACAATTCAATCAAATAAAATTTCTCAACTTGTACAATAAATAGAATATCAATCTCAAGACTTCATCTAGTTTCAATTTATGACTATCAACTTTTGTTTACAGGAATAGGATTTCCAAGATCTTTTTCCACACATAATTTTTTTTTGTATTTTGTTATTTTTGCATGGATGACATGTACCCAAATAGATACACAGTGCCAAGTAGAGGAGTCTTATTCTTTTTCACTCTCATTAATTTTTTGTAGACTTCAACCCATGTCTTAGGTACCACTATCAATTTTACATAGTGCCAAAGAGGGGAGTCTCTCACTTTATTTGGATCAAGGAATCTTTCTTCCCAACAAATAGCAAGTAGCATAAATATCAACTAAATTAATCAATCAACATCAATTGAAAAATCACACTCATATGCTCATTTTATTCAAAGGAACAATTTCACTTTTAGATTTTATCACTTAAATAAAATATCGACCCAAAATCTCATGCATCAACTAATGCCAAATTTCAAAAATAGATATGTATTGAAGAAATAAATCTAACATGATAGGGTTTGTCATGAATTTGATTTTCATCATCAAGAATCAAACAAGTTATCATCAATATATATCAAGAGTATTCTCATCATCATAGAGAAATCCATGCAAGTCACAAAAATTTTGAAACACCAAAAATATCAATATCGATGTAAAAGGTGTAAAACAGCAACAATATGAGATGTAAAGTGATATATCTGTATAAACACATAAGGCTCAAACAATGCAAGCGATGTAGGGTGATAGAATTTTTAGGAGAAGAAAAGTGTAGATCAAATAAACACTAGAAAGTGCAAATAATACTCATAAATCTATATAGCAAGCTCTAACCAAAATACATAAGGCTCAGACCAAAAATGGTGCCTTTTTGAAAATTTTCTTCAAAATTTAAGATACATAAGACTCACATAAGGCTCAGATAAAAAACAGTTTCAAAAAATAATAATGATAAAAAATAATCTCAAGAGAGGATCAGAGATGTCGCCAGAGGTCTGAAGAGGATGCCGGTGGAAAGAGTTGAGCAGGCAAGAAGTAGAGGGTGAACAGAGGCTGGCTGAAAAGCTGCTAGCAATGATGGTGGTGGTGGTGTCGACAGCAGAGAGAGTAATCTCTAGTGACCTGCTAGAGAATACAGTCCTGTAGGTGAGATCGTCGGTCGGTGGTCTGAGAGATAACACTGCAAAAATAAACAAAAGCAATCACTAATGAAGAGTCTACTGCATAAATAAATAGAATGGAATAAGAGGCTACAGAAGAAGTAAGAAGAACCTGCAGGTGGTATAATCCAATGTCGACGGCTGGAAACAGTGATGTCAGAGGCAGATGCAGTGGTGGCTAGAGGTGGAAGACAATTGCACTTCATGATTTTAGGATATGAAAGACAAAAGAAGCAACAACAGATGCAGGCACATAATAACTACAAGAAAATATCAAATAAATATAAACTAAAAACAGAAATCAGAAAAGAAACTAAGCTAAGATAGAGTGCTCGGGTTGCCTCCCAAGAAGCGCTAATTTTAGGTCATTAGCTTGACCAAAAATCAATATCATGGTGAAGCAGGTGAATCAGTTACAAAGTAAATAGCATGTAATTTCTTTCTTTTCCTCTGTCCAAAAAGTTTAGCCACTAATCCAAAAATCCAAAATTGCATATGAATCACAATCAAAGTGGCTTTCTTAAACATGTAGGAATCAAAATCAATACTTTCAATTCTAATCAAAGGATACTCAATGATCTTCCTATGTTTGTCACCAAGCAAAATCATAAGTCATTTCTTCAACTTTATCTTTTCAATTGCAATAAAAGTAGGACTTTCATCAAAATATTCAAGCATTGGATCATCATAATAAGTTTTATGTCTTTTATTAGATTCCTCAATAAAGCATAATTTTTCAAATTCATCAAAAGATTCAACAAAAGATATGGGCAAAACATCAGAGTGAGATTCATCAGTATTTGTAATTTTCAAATCATCTTCAGGTTCCTCATACTCACAATCAAATAGTTTATCAATATCAAAATCATTATCAAAATCAAGATGAGACTTTTCAAAATCAATTTCCTCATGCTTACCCACAAATAATTCCTCATTAGAAGAGTCAAAATCGGAATCATATGAAAAAAGAATAAATAGAATCAGATTTAACCACAAGAGATTTATCATTAATTTTCAAAATATCACCAAAATAAAAGTGGGGCTCATCAATGTCTGTAATTTTCAACCCTTTATCAAACTCATCAGATTCAACCATAAATGATACAACATCAAAAGAATCAATTTCATCAAAAGAGGGTTTTTCAATTTCAATTTCCCCAATCTTTTCCACAATTAAATTATCAGAAGAATCAATTTTACAATCATCAAAATCAGAGTGAAATTCATGAATATTCACATAAGGCTCAATCTCAAAACAATCATGATCACAGGGGGAATTTTCTAAATCAAGTTTTTCAGTATCAAACTCAAATAACCATGCTTGTTGTGCAATCTGGGTTTCTAGCAATTCAGTATTAGCGGTCAAAGATTCTTCTTGATAAGAAATTTGATTAACAGAACCCTTAAGATCATCAAGATGCTTACTTTGATTTGCTAGCATTTGGTCTAAAAATTGATTTTGTTTAGCAAAAATTTTTTCTCGATCAGCCATGAATTTTTTACACATGGATTTTAGGCTAGATATTTCAGTATCCTCAAAGCATGGCAAAGAAACATGATCAAAACAATCATCATAAAAAGAAGTTTGATATTCCCAACTAGAATCATAATGATCATCTTGATAGCACGGTGAATTAGAATTTGCATGATATCTAAATTGACATTCATAAGTATAATGATCAGAAGACTTACAAATATAACAAAAACAAGAGTGTAGTTTTGCTATTTCTGCAATAGAGAGTCCTGAATAATCTTTATGCTCACCTTGTTGCATGTAAACCTTACCCCTTTCGGATGCCCATGAATTATGATGAAAAGACATAATCACCAAATCTATCAAAAGTACAGAGATAATCCAACACCAAACAATCAGAGATATATATTTTTTTTTCAGAATATATAAAAAAATAGAAAATCTAAAACACAAGCAAACTCAAAATTTTTAGATATCACAGTTCTGCCACAACTATGAAAATATCCAAAACCTGCAAAAACAAAAAAAACACAAAGTTAAATCTAAAAACAAATAAAACTTAGTCTAGCAATACTAACAACTATTTTGCTATTAACAAAACTAAGGTCCCTGGTAACGGCGCCAAAAACTTGATAGGCCCAAAAGTCGCTTGGCGTTTATCTTGGACTAATCCAAAACAACGGCGCCAAACACTTGTTAGGTTTTCGCAAGTGCACGGAACTATCGAAGTAATAAAGAAAACTATCGAATCCACAGGGACCTTATTGTTAAGTACCAGATAATTGGTTTTTCACTAGCTAAGCAAACTGAATATAATGAAAGTAAACTATGCAAGAAAAATACGCTAAAACATAGTTAGAGAGAGAACTAGGACTAGGGTTTCATCCACCTTGATTTTAATGATTAGACATAAGTAAAGGGTCGTCAGTCTAATCCTATTATGATAAAGACATAATTTACTTGATAAAGGTATTATCTCACTTTCGTGCAGACAATCATGCAGATAACCGATCCTCACTTTCGTGCAAGATCTATTTTCAATGCTGTAGATAAGTAAATCATCAATAAAATAACTCAATGATCACTTTCGTGCATCCGAATTCTAATTTGATTGATAGTCTCAAGTGGAATCTCAAGGATCACTTTCGTGCATCCGAAACTCATCACAAGTTGTACTTAAGGCTTTCCAACGGATCGTTACTCACTTTCACACAATAACTATCAACGTTTATAACATTAATTAAGTCCTAAATCGATATTATCAAACATGGCAACAAATCTACTAGAACAGATCAAATTGGATCTAACATAAGGAAAGGATCTCAACATGCAATTCTAGGGTTCCAAGTTCTCAAGCAAATCACCTTTCAGTCTCATTGCGAGAATTCTAAAACATGGATAATAATATAGACCTATGAAAAATTAAATACAATTCATCACAAAAGTATAATTATCACAACGAAGATTACTATGACGAAAGAGAAGAAAATAAAATACAGTCTCATTACGGCCGTGTAATACTTTACGGTTGTGCCGTAATATTGGTTGAGTTCTCTGGTCTGAATCGCCTGGGTAATACGGTACCATAGAATCATTTATGACCGTGACGTAAAATCGGCTGAACTCTCTGTTTGCGAACGTTTGGATATTACGGCCCGTGTAGTTTCTTACGGTAGTGCTGTAAAATCGGATGAAGTTTCTGTTTTGAAGCTCTCCGGAATACGGTACCGTAATATCGCTTACGGCAGGGCTAGAATTTTACGGTATTGTCTGTAATTACGGTACCGTAAAATGGATTACGGCACAGCCATAATTTGCTGAATTGCTCCATTTTACATGAAATTTCTTGGGTGATCTCCTCTTGATGATGGTAATTCTTCTATGTGTTTGAATTTGCTTGAAAACTCCTCGAAATAGTGCCTTTTTACTTGAAAATCATGAAAAACCAAAATAGAAGTTGACTTTGCTTCGATAAATTCAGCATAAAAATTAGCAAAAAGATCCTCAATTTAGCATGAAAAGACACATAAAATGATACAAAATATATTATATATTTTGGTGTCATCACATGTCCCAAGAAGCTTCTGATCTCTTTAACCGTTGTGGGTGGTGCTAACTTCTCAATCACTTCAACTTTTGCTTTGTCGACTTCTATCCCCCTTTCTGAAATAAGGTGCCCCAAAACTATTCCTTGTCTAACCATGAAATGACACTTCTCCCAGTTAAGAACAAGATTAGTTTATTTGCACCTCTGCAAGACTCGAGATAAATTAGCCAAACAATCATCAAAAGATAAACCATAAATAGAAAAATCATCTATGAAAAGATCCATAAAATCTTTTAGGAATTCAGAAAATATGGCCATTATACACCTCTGAAAGGTAGCATGTGCGTTACACAAACCAAATGACATCCTTCTATATGCAAAAATACCATATGGGCAAGTAAAGGTGGTCTTGTCTTGGTCATCAGGATGTATAGGAATTTGGAAAAACCCAGAATATCCATCTAAGAAACAAAAATAAGAATGATTTGCAGGTCTCTCAACCATTTAATCAATAAAAGGTAAGAGGAAGTGGTCTTTCCTAGTGGCTGCATTTAATTTCCTATAATCTATACACATGCGCTAACTAGTTACTGTTCTAACAGGAATCAACTCATTGTCTTTGTTTTTCATAACTGTGACACCTCCCTTTTTTGGAACACAATGCACAGGACTTACTCAGTTACTATCAGAGATTGGATAGATAATACTTGCATCAAGCAATTTTAAAACTTCCTTCTTCACAACTTCCTTTATAGATAGGTTGAGTCTCCTTTGTAAATCCACATGTGGTTTGTGCTTCTCCTCCATATGAATCCTGTGCATACAAAAAGAAGGTTTAATTCCCTTTAAATCATCAATGGTATACTCAATTAACTTTCTATGAATCCTCAACTCCTTCAAGAGCAAATCAGTCTCCCTTTTATCTAATTGAGCATCAACAATAACAGGGTATGTAGAGTCAGGGCCAAGAAATTCATAGCGAAGATTATCAGGTAAAGTATTAAGTTCTACTTTTGGAATTTTCTCTTCTTCATTATCAAATATAGTGTAGTCCAACGTATCATGAGTTCCAACACTAGAATCAGAACTAGAATTGGAATCATGAATTTCAACATAAGAATTATCACAAGAATCAATATCAAAATCCAAAGGATTATCAAATAAGAAACCAAGATCATAAACTACATCATAAACAGCATGAACTAGTATCTGAAGGCTTCTTCAATGAATCATTCAAATCAAACTCAATTTTGTTATCACCAATATTTAGAGTGAGTTTACCGTTCTTTACATCAATAATTGCTCCTGTAATGGCTAAGATCAGTCTACCAAGAATAATAGGAATTTTTGCATCTTCTTCCATCTCAAGAACTACAAAATCAGTTGCTACAAAATACTTACTAACTTGGATTGGAATATCCTCAAGAATACCTACAGGATACTTCACTAAACGATCGGTGAGCTGCAAAGATATTGAAGTTGGTTTAGGATCTGCCATATCCAGTTTCCTGCACACAGACAAAGGCATTAGGCTCACACTGGCTCCGATATCACATAAGGCTCGGTCAAAAGCCACGCTTCCAATTAAACAAGGAATAGAGAAACTACCTGGATCTTTTAATTTCGGTGGCAACTTATTTTGAATAATAGCACTGCATTCCTCAGTTAATGCCACAATACCATAGTCCTCTATTTTTCTTTTATCTAACAAAATCTTTTTCAAAAATTTAGCATATGTAGGCATTTGAGATAAGACATTAGTGAATGGAATGTTAATATACAGTTTTTTTTCAAAACATCTAGAAATTCCCAAATTGCCTATCTAACTTGGCTTGCACAATCCTTTGGGGAAAGGGTATAGGTGGCCTATATGGTGATGGTGAACTAGGTGTAGGAATATCAACTTTACAAGGAAAATCACCATTTTGTGAAGGCTCATCCTCCTTAGAAGGTGGCGAGCTAGGATGGGACTGCACTTGTGCAGGTTGTGATTCCAAAACTGGTTCACTGCTAGGTTCAATATTAGGCTATACCTCATCATAATCTAGTGATCCCCCTGGGTCCTCTAACTGTTTTCCACTCCTTGTTGTGATAGCATTACAATGTTCCCTTGGGTTAAGTTCAAGTTTGGCAGGTAATTTCCCTAGGGTTCTATAAGCTGTGCTAGCTTGTTGTGCTATCTGTGTCTCTAAAATCTTATTGTGTGCAACAACACCATCCAATCTAGAGTTAATTTGCTTAAGGCTCTCTGTAACCTCTTCATTTTGTCTCATATGGGCACCCATGAATTTTTCAAACATGTCTTCTAAGCTAGATTTTTGGGGTTGACTCTGATTTATTATCTCTGTTGGTACCCTCTATTTTCATTTTGTCCACTAGCGTGATTGTTACTCTTCTAAGATAAGTTAGTATGGTTCCTACAACCAGGTTTGTAGGTATTAGAATAAGGGTCATTATTTCTACTTTGATTGTAACCCCCTACTGCATTAACTTGCTTACCACCCTAATCAACAATAACCTTACACTTTTCAGCATAATGCCAATGATTCCCACATACTTCACACGTAATAGAAGAAACTACAGCATTTTGCATCTAAAAAGAACCAAATTGATTACAAAAAGAATCTACCTTTTCCGCCACAAAACTCCAACCATCACTATCATTCTTACCATGAGGACGATACAACACTCCTCTCTTAGCAGTCCACTGGTTGTGATTTAAAGCCATCTCTTCAATCAGTGTGTAGGCATCTTCAACTATTTTCTTCATCAGGGCTCCTCCTGCAGCAGCATCAACAGTTAGACGGGTACTATAAAGTAAACCATTATAAAAAGTTTGTATGAAAACCCAATCTTCTAATCCATGGTGAGGGCACTTCCGTTGTAACTCATTGAAGCACTCCCATGCTTCACTAAGTGATTCACCATCCCTCTGTGCAAATCCCGTGATCTGATTTCTCAATTGAATCATTTTACTTGGTGGAAAGTACTTCGTCAAGAAAGCTTTTGACACTTGTTTCCAAATGGTGAATGTTCCAATTGGATGAGAATGTAGCCAGATATTTGCTCGGTCCCTAAGGGAAAAAGGAAACAATCTTAGCTTTAAAGCATCATCAGATACACTTGGGAGGGGACCTTACTACTCTTATCGCACAGCTGGAAGCAAAAAAACTCTCCCCAGATCTACATCTATAAACTTATGCTTTCCGGGGCTTTCTATTACATTTGAAGATACTGTAACAATGCAAATTTTGGCCCATGCAATGGGGGGCTGATGGCTCTTCTTTGCTGTTTAATCACTTATGTCAAGTATAAAATCACCTCCTATATCCAAGGGGCAAACAGTGATCCTATCTACCAGGATTTCTTTACTCTTTGGGCGGACCTTGATGGCCCCTGAGCTGCCTGTCGGAATTGTTCTCGTATCTTTTGACATCTTTTCTACTTGTTTCCAGGTTCTTCTTAGCGGACATTCAAGGAGAGTTTTCACTGTGCCTTGACAAGGGGCGAAAGCCAGGCTCCTGTACCACTTTGAAGTTCTCAAGCATTGTCTATCCGGTAATCTGGAGCTACGACTGTCAAAGCTGTAATTCCTGCATCAAAACCCAAGCTGGCCAACCACGGGTTTTCTTACGGCCATTGGGTGCACCTGAAGGATCGTTACAGGAACAAGACTTCAATACAAGTGAATGTGCTCCATGCCAGGGCTAAAAATCTAGGGTGCAAACTGCCGCGGACCTCCATGTCTCCCCCAAGATACGAGCGGTTTTGTCAATGGCTCTCAAGGCAAAAGAATGTAACCTGTTCGGTGTAGGGAAGCGTTTTATGTTTTAGTGTGAGTAAGCAAATACTGTTATGTATTCGCCTCCCCCCTCTTTTGGTTTTTGGTTTTTGAGTTATAGTCGCTTGTAGCACAGGACCTTGCGCTGAGATATTACAGGGGAAGCTCCGCCAAATTTTTCCCTGTTTTGTGAGGGAGGTAGGGGGTTGGAGGGTTGATACACGATGTATATATTTCTGTCTGGATAAATAAATATATCAATTCTTGCCTTTGGCAAAAAAAAATCATCAGATACACCATTAATTTTCATAATATCACAAAATTCAAGAAAAAGAGATAAGTGTTGATTAGGATCTTCAAGCAGAGATCCTCCAAATTGATTATGCTGAATCATTGACATGAAGGCTGGTTTAATCTCAAAATTATTTGCATCGATTGCTGGCCTAGTTATACTAGAGCGAATTCCCTGTATATTCGGGGCTGCATAATCTCTAAGTGTTCTCCTCTCAGCCATGATTGATTCTTCTTTTCTTTCTTCAGCGAATCTAAGCTTCCTGCTCAATCTAAGAGTTTTATTAATTTTAGGATCAAAGGGGACTAATGGTCCTCATCTAAGAGTCCTGCGCATAAACAAGTAGAAGATCAAATAAATTCATAATTTGCAGAAAATAAGAGAAAATCTGAATATAACAAAGCTTAGTCTAGCAATACAATCAATTATATCAATATTAACAAAAACCAAGGTCCCCGGCAACAGCGCCAAAAACTTGTTGTGTCCGCAAGTGCACGGATACTCGAAGTAATAAAAAGTTATCGAACCACAGAGACCTTGTTGTTAAATGCCAACGAATTGATTTCTGACTAGCTAAACAAATCGAGTATGATGAAAGTAATCGATCGAACGGTATACGAAAAATGAATGATAAAGAGTTGGGACTAGGGGTTCATCCACCTTAATATATATGACTAGATATAATTAAGTGTTCATCAATTTATTCTTGTTATGGTAAAGATATAGCTTACTTAATAAAGATATTAAATCGTTCTCTCATAGTTAAATTACAAAGAATAACCCCCACTCTCGTGCAAGATTTATTTGATATTTAATATAAGTAAACTTTAATAGAGAAATTAAGAATCACTCTCGTGCATTCCATCTCAATATAAAGATCTCAAGCAAAACTAAGTATTCTCATACCTTAGTTTCACATGTTTTACTTAAGGTTTTCAAACAATCCAATATATATCTCTAGCATATTTTCATGTCTAACTCAATAATATTTCCTAGATCAAAACATTAACAAGAATTTAACTACAAAAATCTAGAAATAAGGACAAACCTAATTTCTTACTATAAGTTCGTAAATCTCAATTTCAGGGTTACAAGTTTTGCAAATCACTTTTCAATCCATATCACAAAACTCTAGCACATGTTAATGATTGAAATGAGAAAAGATTAAAGACATTAATCTCTTAAGTAAAATTATCATACCAAAAATATCTTGATGAAATAAAGATCATCTAGTCATTAAGAAATTAAGGGGATTACACCCTTTGTCCCAAAAGAAGGTTTAAGCTAGCATGATTGAAGGATTATAGTAAAACATTGTTTAAATTGATCAGAAATCGAAAAAGAAGGAGAAATTTTACTAAACAGGGATGTAATGAAAATTACAGCCCGTAATTAGCTCTCGAACTCGATGAACAGTGGCGGCGCCCACGAATTATTTGATTTCTCCTTGGATCGATCTCCTTTCACTCTGAAACTTCTGGTGTATATTCTCCTCCTTCAAGCGAAGCTTCCTTTCAAATTTCGTGGCCGGAGGTGGTTTGTATATTGAGAATCGATGAACCCTAGGGCGATGGCAATTCTCTGAAATTCTCCATGAAGAGTTAATAAAAATTAGTCCTTTCACTTCGAGATCCTTCCCCTCTTTATCCTAATTGTTCCCCTTTTTACGGATCTTCAATTGGTGCCCTAAAGCTCGATAAATCATCTTTTAAAGTGTCCAGCAGAAGAATCAGGAAACTGGGCCGAAAAATACAGTACCGTGAATATAATTACGGTAGTGCCTTAATGTCTTCTGATGTTACTGTAGGGAAACAGCCCCCAATTATGGCACTGTAAAATTCGTTACGGTAGTGCCGTAATCTTCTCGATTGTTTCTGAAAGTCTCTGTATTTAATTAGCCCGAAATTATAGTACCATAAAATATATTATAGTAGTGCCGTAATTTTCCAAAATATTTCTGCGGGAAGTCGCCGTGAAAATCATTATGGTAGTGTCATATTTGCATATTACGGTCGTAATATTCATTACGGCACTACCGTAATTTCGTGGGAAAACTCGGTTTGACTTGAAATTTGATGTGCAAACTTCTCTTGATGATTGTAATCCATATATGTATTGAAATTGCTTAAAAACCTATCAGAATGATGCCTTTTTACCTGAAATTAATCAAAAACCAAAAAAGGTGTACATTCTAAAATATTTGACAAATAAGGCATAAAAATAAGGAAAAGAGCAAGATTAAGACCCAAAAAGATTAGTTAATTAGTATGAAAAATACTATGAAATTTAGAGTCATCAAGAGGTCATAACGGTTGCCATTAAATATGTCACGACCCATATGAGAAGGTCAATGGATAGACAGAGGATTTGTCTCTTCTCGAGAGAAGCTTGATATCCATGCCCCCCCCCCCCCATGGTTCTATGACTTAAAGTATATGGCCATACCCAGGTGGAAATTTGATTTAGTCACAACCATGTGATTGGGTAACAATAAGTGGTGACACACTTGTCCAATCAGATATCAGTTCGACAAAGAGACTGTAATGCATCTATACCTTATTTCGATGAAGGGGATGTCGATGTCGATATCCATTCCGAAGACTTGGGTTGCAGCGATGCACTACTAGGTGCCACTCACTGCTTGTGATGACCTTAGTTCATCACTACCAATGTTAGAGGAACCTACAGGGTCGCACACCTTGATACTCGACTTCTCGCATTGATCAAGAAGCCTTATGATCGAGTTATAGGATAGCTCGGATCTATTTGGGAGATTTCATCAGCGCCAATGGGCCTAATGAGATGGGAGAGACTTATTGGAGCCAAACTTTATTTTTTGCAGGTTGACTCGAAATTGCCCATGGTTAGTCACATTTGAGTTAAGGTTGCATTGGATTGGATCCAATGGTTTAATCAACTTGTGCAATGAAGTTTGGACTAGCTCATTACCCAATGAGGCCCAAAAATAAGTTGTCATGAAGAGATATCATGGCATAAGGGTATAATGGGGATAAAACTCACCCAATTGGCCCCTAAGGGTATAATGGGGAGGAATTGGCGCCTCCCCCTTCATCCTTGGATGGAAATCTTACCTCTATGGCAAGGGTTGGGGCGCATATGGCTTCATTGGCTTATATGGCAAGTGTCAAGTGCATATGGATGATTGGGAAGTGTTTATGGAAAAGTCTTGGAGACTTACCTTATGCCAAACCCTAATTGCTTCCTCTCTCATACCCTAGCCGCATGCCGCTTCTCTTATTGCGCCTATATGACATACCTTGCCGCCCCTTACTTGTATTAATGACATCACATGTGAGAGTAGTCTTGGAGTTGTCGTGAGCAAGTCACGACAAAGCAAGGTCTCCTGTTGGCACAACATCTCTTCCATCAAACCGCAAGCCTTCTTCCTCCTTTCCTCTTGGTGCAAGGAGCATCGGTGCTTGGTGGCTTCCCTTCCTCCATCTTTCTCTTGGCACAACCTTCCCTCTTGGTGGCGTAAGTGAAGTGGAGAGTACACAAAGGCTTGGATCTTCTTCCCGAGGCTAGCACCGGACGTGGAAGAAGAGCACTCGAGGATCCGTGTGTGTGAGACTACAGAGGGTGCACACTTGGGCACCTACATCGACATCACTCCGCTCTTGCTCTAGGTACTTTCAACTCTCATCGTGTCGACCCCCTTGCAAGAAACGATCCATTGGGTTTTTAGGACTAGCCTTTTTCGGGGATATGCTTCCGTTGTGTCTTTGTAATGTTTGTAAAATTTTAAAATATCCCCGGGGTTTCCCAACAATCATACTATCAAAAATATCTAAAAACTCAAAGAAAAATCAAAAACTAAAGCTAGAAATAGAATAAGTAAAAATTTGGGTTGCCTCCCAAAAGCGCTTGTTTAGGGTCATTAGCTCAACCATAGCTATGATTAAGGATGTTCTAGTGGATCCGAGGCGTAGTGAATGATGTGTAGCTTATTATCTTCATGCCTCCTTGAGTTGACATGCGGGCTTAAATCTGTCGTCTGTAATCGTTCTCATGTACTATCTCTTTTCCCTTTGTCTTTTTCATGCTTGAAATATTTTTCCAAGGGATTCTTGTCAATTGCTATAGTATTGCTGCCTTTAGCTTTGTTTTCCCCATCCTTAATGTTATGGCGAGATTCTATAAAGGAAAATTTCTTTAATTTCATAGAATAATCTAACACTAATTTGTTCTCACCAACATTCAATATCAGTCTTTCATTCATCATATCAATAATAGCACCTACACTAGCCAAGAATGGTCTACCCAAGATAATTGGTAGCTTAATATCTTCTTCCATGTGCACAATTATAAAATCAGTTAAAATAGAGAAGTTACCAACTTTAACAGAAACATCTTCTAAGATTCCAACAGAATATTGGACAGAACGATTAGCAAATTGAAGTAAAACTTTTGTAGACTTCATATTTCCACTATCAATCTTCATAGAAATAGATAAGGGCATCAAACTTACACTTGCCGCCAAATCGCATAAAGCATGCTCAAAAGAGATCTTACCAATCCGATAGGGAAACGAAAAGCTTCCAAGATCTTTTACCTTCTTAATCACTATGGGTTGACTCACCTTACTGCTTCCTACCTGAAATGTTGCAGTGTCATGCTTTTCTAATTCTGCTTGTACTAAAATCTGAGGGTAAGAAATGGGTGGAACATATGTAGGTGGATCTACATAAACTTCCTCCATCTCCCTCTCCACAGATTTCTCTTTTTTAGGTAAAGTTTCTTTAGGCTTCTTTTCACAAACTTCAGGTGTAGGTTCTTTTTCAAGCATCCTACGTTCATCAAAATGTTCACCATTCACGATGGTGATGGTGTTACAATGCTCCCTAGGGTTCATTTCTGGTTGCCCTGGAAGTTTACCTATAGGCCTATTAGAAGTGCTTGCCTGCTAAGCTATTTGGCTTTCCAACATCTTGTTGTGAGTCGCCAAAATGTCCACACGAGATGATAAATGCTTAATAGCATCAGTGACATCTTCTTTGTTCTTCTTTTGAGCAACAACAAAACCTTCCAAAAGGGACTCCAGGTTAGACTTCTGAGGTTGATTGAATTGCCTAGACTGAAAACCTGGTGGCGGCCTATTATTCTGCTGATTGAATTGCTAAGGAACTTGCCCTTCATTACTCTTGTAACACAAATTAGGGTGGTTCCTCCAGCCTGGATTATAGGTATCTAAATAAGGGTCATTCACATGCCTTTGGTTCTAGTTGCCTAAAGCATTAACATGCTCCTAACAAGAGTTATCCTGCGGTGAGGCTAGAAGCTGACAGTCAGTAGAACTATAACACCACAAACCTCACAAGAAACAAAATTAACTATAACTGATGGAAAAGTAAAAGAAACCAATTTTTGAGCAAAAGAATCAACCTTTGCAGCAAGGGATGTCAAAGTATCGCTGCTATACTTGCCCACACCCATTGATGTGGTACCTCGCTCATTGGTCCAATGGTTGTGATTCATAGTCATGTCCACAAGCAAAGTCATTGCATCTTTGATACTATTGCTCATGATAGCTCCCCTAGCCATAGCATCCACCATGAGCTTAGTGCTATAGTCCAATCCATTGTAGAAAATATGTATTAGAACCCATTTCTCAAGCCCATGACGAGGACAAATGCGTTGAAGCTCCTTGAAACTATCCCAAGTATGATAAAGTGATTCTCCTTCTTTTTGTCCAAAACTGCACTGTCTTGCTTAGTGCAAAGTATTTGGTCAGAAAAGTGCATGAAAGCTCATCCTATGTAGTAATCAATCCGGTGGGAAGAGAATATAACCAAGCCCGTGCACGATCCCTAAGAGAAAATGAAAAAAATCTCAACCTTATTGCATCAAAAGATACGTCGTTTATCTTAACGGTGTCACAATATTTTAAGAAAATAGCAAGATGAAGATTAGGATCCTGTGTTGGGGAACCCCCAAACTCGTTTACTGAACCATAGTCATCAATGCTAGTTTAAGCTCGAAGTTGTCTGCCTCCACATTAGGCCGAATAATGCTAGAATTAAAACCCTGTAAGTTAGGTACTCCAAAATCCCTTAATGACTGATTATTCGCCATCATGCCCTCTTCTACAACCTTTTGAGTTTGAAACTGTTGTTTTTTTTTAAGGCAAAAGGTGCGAACAATTTCTGGATCTTCACGAAATAGAGTACCTGTATTTAAGGCTCTAGGCATACAATGTATTAATCAAGTAAAATAAAAATTAAAATAACATAAAATAACTATAAAAGAAAAACTAAATAAATGCTAAAATCAAAAGAAAAATGCCTAGTCTATAAACTTATCGATCAAATCAATAATGGCTGGCCAGATCCCCGGCAACGACGCTAAAAACTTGATACGTCCGCAAGTGCACGGATTTATCGAAGTAATAAAATAAGATATCATTCCCAACGAGGATCTGAAGGTCAAGTACCGATTACACAACTCGTTTATATCTAGACGGATCAATTTATGATTTTGTGCAAACTCTAAGTACGAAAAACAACAAAGGTAGCGTTTCAGGGTAAAAATCAATTTTTAAGAAGTCGAGACTCGGGGTTTCACCACACTAACAATTATGAATTTAATAAAAATTAATCCTTGAACAGAATATTATAGTAATGAAAGAGATTTTTCCTAAGGTACAGATAACTTCCTCCCAAGCGTAATCTAGTACCTAGCTACGCTGACTCCCTACTCTAGTGATAATTATTGCAACTAGGCCCATTAAGTTCTATCAAAAAAACTTGAAATCCTTCAAACGAATCCATACTACTCTAGTGATTGGATTCGTAAGTTTGAAAAGAATAATTCCAACGTTGCGATTCACTTCCCGGTCCTTCTCGCGATGTCTAAGACGTAAATGTACTTGGCCAGAGTAAATCACGTAAATAACATACTTCAAATCAAATCAATACTAAAAAATATCTTATCAAAAACTAAAAATATAGATTTTAATCCATAAACGTCAGCGGACTACATCCCTAATCTTGAAAACAAGTTTACTCGCTCATGTTCGAAGAAAATAGCATGTATCTTGATGAAACTTATATTGAATCCTAATAAAAATACAAGAAATCACTAGACAACTAATCAGAAATGCTTCCCCTATATTTGGAGATGAAGATGATGTGTCTAATTCCCCCTTTGCATGAATTTCCTACTTGAATTTGGCTCTGGAAGTGAATTTCACGCTAGCCGTCGCCACTATTTATGTTCGCCCAAAAATGTCCCACTTTGATGACACCAAAATATATAGTATATTTTGTATCATTTTAGATATCTTTCCATGCTAAATTGCGAATCTTTTACTTGTTTTTATGCTGAATTCATCAAATGTTGTAAAGTCTATTTCTATTTTGGTTTTTCATGATTTTCAATGAAAAAGGCATTATTTTGGAGTGTTTTCGTGCAAAATCAGACACAGAAGAATTCTCATCATCAAAAAGAACATACATGACAAATTTCACGCAAAACAAAGTAACTCCCCAAAATACAGTAGGGCCGTAATATATATTACGGTACCGTATTTTTGTACGATACCGTAATATCGAGCCACTACCATAATTTGGAAAAATTCCGAGCAGAAGATTTTGTTGAAAATACGGCACTGTCGTAAACCATTTTATGGGCCGTAATTTCCAGACGTTTTCGACCAGAGAGATCAGCCAATTTTACGCTAGTGCCGTGAAGTATTCTACGGTGCCATATTTCCCAACACTTTCATAATAGAACACTCAGGCGATTTTATGGCAGGGTCGTAAACTATTACACTGCCGTATTTCATGTTTTAAATGCGACTCCCAGGTCAATTTCGATGCTCAATCTTTGCGGAGATGATTGCGGGTGATCCAGAGCTTTAAATTGGATGTCATAAGAAGAAGAAAGGGAGATAAGGACGAGAGGAACACGAAGACACCAAAAACCCCAAATTTCATTGACTGTCGGAGGAGAAATCGCAATTCATGCCACCGCCTAGGGTTTTGCCACTACGACAAATCCAGGGCATCTCCGGCTGTGATTTTCATACCGAAGCTTCACCTGTTGTTGGAGACAACGTACCAGAAGTTTTAGAACGAAAGGAGATCGATTAGAAGAGAAATCAAAGAAAGAAGGTGAGACGCCACTGTTCACCGCTTTCATTGCAAATTACGGCTGTGAAATATTTCACAGTCGTGCTGTATTTTCCTAAAACTCTTCTCTTGTTGATTTTTGATCTTCTGAAATTATGGTATTTTGTAATTCCTTCACCATGTTAGCATAAACCTATTTTGGGACATGGGGGAGTAATTCCCTTTGATTTTCTTAATGACTAGATACTTTGCACTTTCATCATGATTATTCTACTGTGATAATTTTACCTATGCGATTATTGCTATAAAATTCTCCTTAGTTTACTTTTTGTCATCATGATTTAGAGTTTTTGCAATAAGGACCGAAAGGTGATTTGCTTGAGAACTTGGAACCCTAAAATTGATTAATAGGAACCAACCCTAAGGAATTAGGTTAAATTCTTATTTCTTTATTTTAGTTGTTTGTATTGCTTCGATGATGATTATGAACCTAGGATTGAGTTATTATTTCAAACGTGGAGATCTTGCACGAAAGTGAGGATCGGAACGTTGGAGAACCGTAGGTAAAACGTGCGTTGAGTCTCGGATGCACGAAAGTGATCCTCGAGAATCCACTCGAGGCAATCAACTTAGAACTCGGATGCACGAAAGTGATCTTTGAGTTTTTTGATTGATGATTTACTTATCCTCAGCTTGGGATGAATCTTGCATGAAAGTGAGGATTTATCTCTGCATGGTTATTCGCACGAAAGTGAGATAATCCCTTTATAAAGTAGATTAACTCTTTATCATATTAGAGTTTGATTGATGAACATCTTTATATATCTAGTCATGAAAATCCAAGAGAATGAAACCCTAGTCCCAGTTTCTCTCTGATATTATTTTCCCGTGTGTTTTCGCTCTCTGCTTGCCTTTTTAATTGATTGGCTAGATAGGAAGAAATCAATTATTTGGTACTTGACAGCATAGGTCTCTGTTGGATCAATATTTTTTTTATTACTTCGAGTATCAGTGCACTTGCAGACACTACAAGTTAGGGACAACAAGTTTTTGGAGCCGCGCCAGGGAGTGACAATAGCCCTATACACCAATACCTTTGGTCGTGACACCTGAAATGAGTCTACCTGCTTGTATTTAAAAGTGTGTCCTTTCGGATCACAACACCCTTACCCTCCAAAAATTCTTCTTTTTTATAGTTTAATCAGTTGAAAATGCTTCAAGGAAGAATTCTGGAGAGTTTGGTTCAATTCTGACTCGATTCGGGGTCGAATCAAGTGAAAAAATTGTAAAGGTGGCAAAACTCATGACCCGTGAAATGTTCACGGCTATGGCCATGAAAGTTTCTGTGAACTAAAAATTATGCACACATAAAAACTCAGGGCCCGTGAAGGACTCATGGCCCTGACCATGAAAGTTTTTTGTGAACTTTTTAACTTAACCGCAAAATCCACCCTTGAACGCGAATCTCACGGCAAGCTGAAAAACTCACGGCTATAGTTGTGAATGTTGCGTCTAACACTGTTTTCACTCCATGTTGGGAAACCCTGGGGAAATTTTACAATTTTCAGAGATAGAGATTACACAAATACATTGCACAGCGGAATAATATCCTCGAAACAAGCCAGTCCCAAAAACCCAGTGATGATCATCATGCGAGGGAGTTGACACGATGAGATAGGAAATACCTTAAAGCAATGAGAAGCCGATGTCGAGGAAGGCGCTCAAGTGTTCGCCCTCTGCAGTCTCGCACACACTGATGCTTCCAGCTCTCTTCTTCCACGCCTAGTGCTAGCCTCGGGAAGAAGATTCACGCCTTACGAGAGTCCTCCAATCACCTTGCACCACCACCAAGGAGGGATGCACCAAGGAGAATGAATAGGAGAGGAAACCGCAAGCCTTCTTGTTCCTTTGTGCCAAGGAAAGGAAGGAGGAGGAAGAAGAAGCTTGCTTGCGCCCTTTGATGGAAGAAGAGTGTAATACCCCGAGTATAGTCCCACATTGCAAGTGGGAGAAACCATTATATGGTATATAAGGCTTAGTGGGCTTGCTATTGTTAACTTGGGCTTAAGTATTTTAATTGATTGGGCCACGTTGCAAATTGGCTCACCAAGTTAATAAATAGTTTGCTTACTAAGCGGGATGTGACAAATGGTATCAGAGCAAAACTTAAGCATGGTGAGTGGCCAATAGGAAAGGGCTACCGAGGATGGTGGAGCCGCCATTGGGCTGACCTCACATGCTGCCGACTAAGGGACGATTCTTGGGCATATGTTAAAGTTTGGCTTGACGAGGATGTCAAGTCTTAAGTGGGGGAGATTGTAATACCCCGAGTATAGTCCCACATTGCAAGTGGGAGAAACCATTATTTGGTATATAAGGCTTAGTGGGCTTGCTATTGTTAACTTGGGCTTAAGTATTTTAATAGATTGGGCCACGTTGCAAATTGGCACACCAAGTTAATAAATAGTTTGCTTACTAAGCGGGTCCTAACAAAGAGAAGCTCCAAGACTCCAAGCCGTCGCCCCTCAAGATCACCACGTCTCCAAGAGAATCAGCACACCAAGAGGGTGCGGCAAGGTGGTTCTTATATAGCATTAAGAGGCGGTTAGAGGAGATGGCAAGTGTGGGCGATTAGGGCTTAATTTAGGGAGATTATCCAATCAAATTATTTGATCAAATCCCTAGTACCATATGCGCATAAGCCTTGCCTAAGCAAGCTCATGCCATATGCGCCTACATCAGCCCATATGAGGCAATAGATTCATGCATGCGCAATGACAAGGTCAAGCCATCTTGAATCCTTGCCTAAATTGGCTTGGGCGAAAATCCTACTTGAATTAGGATTCTAATTAAGTAAATAATCAGCCCCACTTTCTTAAATCATATCTCAATTAATATCTTATGTGATTAGATCAGATTCTAAATCAAATCAATCACAAGAAGATACCTAATTAAGAAGCATGCGCCACTCCTAATCCAATCAGGAGTCTTCATGCGCCAATTTGATAATGTTCTCCCCATTATACCCTTTAAGCCTCTTAGCTCTTCATTACAACTTATTAGCAAGCCCAACTAAGCAATGGGCCTAGCCCAAAGTCCATTATGCATGTTAACCAAGCTATTGGATCCAATCCAAATTAACCCAAGGTCAAATGAGCCTAACCATGGTTAATTTGGTCAATATGCCAAAAATAGAAGTTGGCTCCAATAAGTTTCTTTCATCTCATCAGACCCATTGGCGCTGACAAAATCTCCCAAATAGTGAGTTATCCAATAACTCGATCTAAAGGCTACCCGATCAATATGAAAACTCGAGCATCAAGATGTGCGACCTTGTAGGTTCCTTTGACGTTGGTAGTGCTGACCTAAGGTCACCATAAGCAGTGAGTGGCACCTAGCAGTGCATCGTTGCTACCCAAGTCATTGGAATGGATATCGACATCGACATCCCCATCATCGTAACTAGGTACAGATGCATTACAGTCTCTTTGCCAAACTCATATCCGATTGGACAAGTGTGTCACCACTTGTTTTCACCCAATCACATGGCTATGACTAAATCAGGTTCTCACCTGGGTATGGCCATACACTTTTAGTCATAGAACCATAGAGGAGCTCCATGGATATCAAGCTTCCCTTAGGAAGGGGCAAATCCTTTGTCTATACATTGACCTTCTCATATGGGTTGTGACATGCTCAATGACAACCGTTATTACCTCCCAACTACGGTGAGGTGTTAGGTTGTATCAAAGCATGTCCCAAACCATATAGAATGGCTAATGACCTCAAGTCAAGGGATCAATGCATCTCCTATCACTTGTGAGGATAACTCATGACACCAAGTCATTACCTCACAGTGGGTCAGTCCAGTATACCGACCACTGATATACCCATATGTCTGCGTTAGCACCTCGTGCCTAACCAGCCCATATACCAGTCTCACAAGTACCAGAGCTGTCCCACATCCACTGGGGACAATCATTTGAGCACAGATCCAATCTGTCTCTAGGGACATTATCATGTATGCACATAATCGCAAATGTAGACAAACATAGATAATGAAAATGCCAGAATGATATAAATATCAATGTCAAGTAGTATAAAGATGGACCAAAACTAGGTCTGAGGGCATACACACCAACAATCTCCCACTTGCACTAAGACCTAGAGGTGGAGAAATATCAATCCCATATCTCTAGCGTGACCATCATGCTTCTGCTGCGTCAAAGCTTTGGTCAATGGGTCTACTAGATTGTTCTCTGTGTCAACTCTGCTAATCTTGACATCTCCTCTGTTAATGATCTCTCTGATCAGGTGAAATCTCCTGAGTATGTGTTTGGACCTTTGATGAAACCTTAGTTCATTGGCTTGTGTAATTGCTCCATTGTTGTCACAGTAGAGCTCAATGGGATCCATTGCACTTGGAACCACCTAAAGTTCAGAAATGAACTTGCTGATCTAAACGGCTTCTTTAGCTGCCTCAGAAGCGGCCACATACTCAGCCTCGGTTGTAGAATCAACTATGATGGATTGCTTGAAGCTTTTCTAGCATACAGTGTCTCCATTCAACTTGAATACATAGCCGACCTGTGATCTGAAGTCATCAGGGTCAAACTGGAATGACGCATCAGTATAGCCCTGCATACTGAGCTCTTCCTATCCCCCATAGACCAAGAATAGATCCTTAGTTCTTCTCAAATACTTAAGGAAGTTCTTTACAGCCACCTAGTGCTATAATCCTGGATTGGATTGGTATCGGCTGGTTATGCTCATAGCATAAGCCACATCTAATCTAGTACACAACATTGCATACATAATTAATCCCACTACCGAAGCATAGGGCACTCAACTCATGTTATCCCTCTCAACATGTGTGGTGGGATACTAGCTCTTTGAGAGAGTAAGGCCATCTCTCATTGGAAGGTATCCTTTCATGGATTGCTCCAAGTTGAACCTCTCTAGGACCTTATTAATGTAGGTACTCTGACTAAGGGCCAGGAGCCTCTTGGATCTATCCCGGTAGATCCTCACGCCTAGGACATAGGCGGCCTCCCCTAAGTCCTTCATCTCAAAACATTTCCCTAACCATGTGTTCACAGCTTGAAGACTAGGGATGTCATTTCCGATGAGCAGTATGTCATCGACATACAAGACCAGAAAAGTCACCAAGCTCCCACTGAATTTTCTATATACTTAGGCGTCATCTTCGCTTATGATAAAGTCATAATCTCTTACTGCTTCATCAAACCGAAGATTCCAACTTCGAGATGATTGCTTTAATCCATAAATGAATTTCTTTAGCCTGCAGAACTTACTAGCATCTGCAGGATGGATGAAGCCATCAGGTTGTGTCATATACACATCCTCAGTCAGCTTCCCGTTAAGGAACGCATCTTCACATCCATCTGTCATATCTCATAGTCATGATGTGCAGCTATAGCAAGCAGAATCCGAATGGATTTGATCATGGCAACCGGCGAGAAGGTTTCATAATAATCCACCCCGTGGACTTGTTTGAATCCCTTAGCCAGTAGTCTACCCTTATAGGTAACTATGTTGCCATCCATGTCTGTCTTCCTCTTGAAGACCCATTTACACCCTATGGGTTTTACCCCATCAGGTAGCTCAACCAAATCCCAGACTTGGTTAGCTGACATGGAATCCATCTCGGATCACATGGCCTCAAGCCATCTCTCGGAGTCCGATCCACTAACCGCCTCATCATAAGTCCTGGGTTCATCCTCAATGATGAAGATCCCGTCGTGTTGAGTCGGTAGCGACCCATACCTCTCAGGCGCACGACAAATCCTCCTAGACCTACGTGGGACCTGTGTCTGAGCCTTAGGTTGCCTAGCAACCGGTGCAAGTGGCTTATGATCCATCTATTTGTCTTGTGGTTGCACTTGGACCTCGTCCAAGTCAAACTTCCTCCCACTGACTTCTTTTAGGAGAAATTCTTTCTCTAGAAAGACAACACCCCGAGAAACAAAAACATTATTCTCGGTGGGAACATAGAAGTAGTAACCCTTAGTTTCCTTAGGGTACCCCACAAATACACATTTATCAGATCTAGGTCCTAGCTTGCTTGAATCCTGACGTTTGACATAGACCTCACATCCCCAGATCCTGACAAAAGTGAGATTAGGGAAAGTGAGATTAGGGCGTCTCCCACTCCATACCTCGTATGGTATATTGGAGACACTCTTAGATGGAACGTTATTCAGTATCAGAGAAGCTGTCTCAAGTGCATGCCCCTAGAATGAGGGAGGTAGAGTTGCATGACTCATCATAGATCAAACCATGTCTAACAAAGTTCGATTTCTCCTTTCAGACACACCATTCCATGGAGGTGTTCCTAGAGGAGTGCGTTGGGATATGATCCCACACTCCCTAAGATAGTCAAAGAACTCACCGCTTAGGTGCTCTCCACCACGATCTGATCGAAGAGCCTTAATGGATCTACCAAGCTGGTTATCTACTTCATGTTTAAACTCCTTAAATTTTTCAAAGGATTCAGACTTATGTCTCATCAAGTAGACATAACCAGATCTACCGAAGTCATTAGTAAATGTGATGAAGTAGTTGTACCCTCCTCTGGCTTGTTTATTGAATGGCCCACACACATCAGTATGTATGAGATCCAATAAACCTCCTGCCCTCTCACTTGTCTTGGTGAATGGCACTTTTGTCATTTTCCCTAATAAACAAGATTCACAAGTATCAAATTCCTCCAAGGAACTTGAATCTAACAATCCATTTGCATGGAGTTGTTGGATGCGATTCTTATTTATATGGGCTAATCGACAATGTCATAGGAAAGCACCAACTGAACCACTCAGTTTGGTCCTTTTATTATTTATGTTACAAATAGAACTATCCATGTCCAAGACATATAGCCCATTGCATAAAGTACCCTTCCCATAAAACTTGTTTGCAAATGAGAAAGAACAAGAGTTCTCCTTTATTTTAAACTAAAATCCTTTCTTTGCCAAGCAAGGAATGGATACAATGTTTTTAGTAAATGAAGGTACATAGTAACAATGATCTAGTTCTAACTGAAGTCCAGAAGGCAGGGAGAGAGTCAAAACTCCTACAGCAACAGCAGCAACCAGTGCCCCATTTCCAACTCAGGGTTGAGGTGTCTCCCAGAGTCCAGTCTGGTTATGTGGCTTTTCTCCGGGTTCAGTCTGCTTTACTACGGAGGATCAAGGATCAGCAGCTGGTAGATCCGAGTCTAGTTCATATTAGAGAGAGGTTGGCTACCGGGCCAGTGGAGGATTTCAGCTTGTCTGGGGATAGTATTCTGCGGTTCCGTGGAAGGGTGTGTGTCCCTGAGGAACCGAGTCTGAGGAGAGAGATCTTGGAGGAGGGTCATAACTCCAAGTATTCCTTGCATCCCGGGGTCACAAAAATGTATCAAGATTTGAA
>CM050443.1:28058101-28069589 GCA_027562315.1 Costus pulverulentus
TCTCCCCATCTTCCCCTTCTTCCTTCAAGAGCCGAGCCTCCCTTCTCTTCTCCTCGCCATCCATTCATCAAAGCAAGGCCGAGAGTCTCCACCTTTAAGGCCATAGCATCAAAGAGGACAAGAGCTTGAGTTGGCGCAAAGAACATGGATGCATCCCTTGATCTCCTTCAAGCGATTCTCTAAGTTAAGTGCTCCATCTACTTGTGTCTTCTCTTTATACATCTTAAGAACATCTTACTACACCCCTCTTGGATTTGTAGGACTTGGCGCAAGGAAGCTTAGCGCATCCCACTCTCTTGATCTCCCCTCTTTAGATAGTCCTTTGTTTTGTTAGCAAGAGAACTTGGAGGATTAGCCTCCCTCTTGACTTTAAGCATTGTTAAATTTTAATTCTGCTTTATAACTCACCCACGCCTGTGTGGGGTTGCTGAATGCCCTGTGTGTAACCTGCACCTTCCATCAGAGTAGGACCGGTGAAGAACAGAAAGGACGGTCCTTCTATTCTCAAGGGCCGCACTGTGAGTCTCTTTTAAAATTATTGTCATTTACTTTCTACAAGTAGTTAATATTCGGGTTTCTATTTAAAAATACAAAAACACTATTTTCCTACTTCGTTAGTTAAAACGGGTTTTCTCTAGTTTATGATAATACAAAAAAAGTACTTTCGAAAATCGTTGTTTGCATGTTTGTGACTTACCCCTACATCAGCCAGTATAATCTAGATTGTAGTACCCTGAATGCTATCTTTGTAGCACTAGCATGACCTCCATAAGGGGAAGAATGACAATGCATAAGAATATCTGAAATATCTTCCTCAGATACACATCATCAAAAAAGTCAATCGGCGCATCATCGAAAAAGATAAGGATCATCCCAGTAATAATTCATTACATTAGATAAAAACTTCTTTTTCCTTTGAAATGACATATCAGGTGGAAAGATGTTAGAAGCCAAAAAGTTGACGAAATCAGCGTACCCTGGCGTCTTACACAACAATTCTAAGTATTTTTTCTTTAGGAAATGTGTCATCAATCTCTAAATCATCACTGATGACACCAAAATATATAGTATACTTTGTATCATTTTGTATATCTTTTCATGCTAAATTGAGGATCTTTTACTTGTTTTCATGCTAAATTCATCGAATATTGCAAAGTCTACTTCTATTTTGGTTTTTCATGATTTTCATATAAAAAGGCATTATTTCAAGGAGTTTTCAAGCAAAATCAAACACATAGAAGAGTTACCATCATCAAGAGGAAATCACCCAAGAAATTTCATGAAAAACAGAGCAAGTCAGCAAATTACTGCAGTGCTGTAACCTATTTTACGGTAACATATTTTCATACGCTACCGTAAAATCTGAGCCACTGCTGTATTTTGAAGAGTTTCCGAACAGAAGGTTTTTTGGATTTTATGGCAGTACCGTAAACTAGGTTACGGTACTGTATTTCAGAGCGCTTCAGAATAGAAACTTTGCTTGATTTTATAGCACCACCGTAAATGATAACACGGGCCGTATTTTCCAGTCAATTCCGAACAGAGAGTTTAGCCGCTTTTATGACCGTACCATAAACTAGATTACGGTGCCGTATTTCCCAGATGAGATCAAAATAGAAAACTCGACCAATTTTATAGCAGTGCCGTAAACAATTACACTGTCGTATTTCATGTTTTGAATGCGACTCCCAGGTTAATTTCGACACTCGATTTTTGCGAAAAAGATTGCGGATGATCCAAAGCTTTATGTTTGATACTGTAAGTAGCAAAAAGGGAGCTCATCACGAGAGGATCAGATACACACCGAAAAGCCCCAATTTTTGTTAACTGTCGAGAGAGAAATCAAGACCCACGCCACCGCCTAGGGTTTCGCCGCCGCGATCAATCCAGACCACTTTCGGCCGTGATTTTCATACTGAAGCTTCGTCTGAAGGAGGAGAGGACATGCCAGAAGTTTTAGATCGAAAGGAGATCAGTTGGAAGAGGAAGCGAAGAAAGAAGAGGTGCCAACACTATTCATCGCCTCAATTGCAAATTACAGCTGTGTTTTATTTCACAGTCGTGCGGTATTTTCTTAAACTCTTCTTTTTTTCCTTGATTTTCGATCTTCTGAAATCATGACTTATTGTAATTCCTTCACGATGCTATCTTAAACTACTTTTGGGACATGGGGGAGTAATTCCCTTTGATTTTCTTAATGACTAGATTATTTTTACTTTCATCATGATTGTTCTACTTTGATAATTTTGCCTATGTGATTATTGCTCTAAGATTCTCTTTAGTTTATTTGTGTCATCATGCTTGGATTAGCAGTCACGATCAAAGCGACTAAACTACATAGATGGAGATGGAAAGAGATTGGATAACAAGAACTGGAATTGAACGAGCAAACGGAGGCGTCGAAAGCCGACCTTGTCACGTAGGGGTTTGCTTGCTGCTAACCTGCTGCCCATCTTCTCTTTATCTTCGAGTTGTATACTATACGCAATGCAACGGGGTACCTGAAAAAAGTGTTTTGGTTCCTAGCAGAGTAAACTCCGCCCTGCCCTTTCTTTCACAGTCCTATAAAGGCGCTTGCGTTGGAGGCCTTATTTGTGGAACATCCAGAAAAGCCATCCCATTCGCCCCTACCTAGGTTCAAGTGTTGTAGCTCTCCCATTTTTGATTCTTGTACTTTTGTTTAGTACTCTTTCCTTATATCAATACAGGTATTAGAGTTCTCGCAATAAGGACCGAAATGTGACTTGCTTGAGAACTTGGAACCCTAGAACTGTTTGATAGGAATTTTTTTAGGATTGTTCTTATTATTTAATTCTAGTGATTTGTATTGCCATGATAAAAATTACAAACTAAGGATTGCGTTATTGTGTCAAACGTGGAGATCTTGCACGAAAGTGAGGATCGGAACATTGGAGAATCATAGGCAAAACTTGTGTTGAGACTCAGATGCATGACGGTGATCATTGAGTTTCTGCTTGAGACGATCAACTTAGAATTCGGATGCACAAAAGTGATCCTCAAGTTCTTCGATTGTTGATTTACCTATCATTTGCTTGGGATGAATCTTGCGCTAAAGCGAGGATTTATTCTTGCATGGTTATCTGCACGAGAGTGAGATAATCCCTTTTTAGGTAAATTATGTCTTTATCAAAATAGAATTTGATTAATGAATATCTTTGTACATCTAGTCATGAAAATCTAAGTGGATGAAACCCTAGTCCCAGTTTTCTCTCTCTAATAGTATTTCTTTCTGTGTGTTTGCGATATTTGCTTGACTTTCATTTGACTACCTAGATAGCAAGAAATCAATTGATCAATACTTGACAACATAGGTCTCTGTGGGTTTGATATCTTTCTTTATTACTTTGAGTATCTGTGCATTTGCGGAGATAACAACAAGTGTGGTAATTGAACAAGTTTTTGGAGCCGTATCAGGGGGTAACAAGTCCCTGTGCGCCATCACTTAGGTTTTGGCTGCGACTTTAGAAATAAGTTTAATTTACCTACTTGTTGGGATACAACAAGTTTTTGGCGCTGTTGCCGGGGACCTTAGTTTCGTCAATATTGAAGATATTGAGAGTATTGCTTGACTAGGCTTAATTTATGTTCTATCTTTCTGTTCTTCTCTACTTGCTTGGTTTGCTTAATCTGTCTGCTTTAGACTATACAGGAAATTTGAATCCAATGGCAAGACAGAGATCACTTAGGGACTATGGTGTCCCCAAGCCACAAAAAATACACTCTAGCATTATCAAACCCAACATCGAAGTAGATGATTTCGAGATTAATCCTGTCTTCTTGACCATGATCCAGCAGAATCAATTTGGAGGAGATCCAATTGAAGATCCCTATCAACACTTATATCTTTTTCTTGAATATTGTGATACCATTAAGATCAATGGAGTTTCTGATGATGAACTTAAACTAAGAATATTTCCTTTTTCTCTCAGGGACCGAGCACGAATTTGGCTACATTCTAGACCTGCTGGTGCATTCACTACATGGGAACAACTGTCAAATGCTTTCTTGACAAAATACTTTCCACCAAGTAAAACCATCCAATTGAAAAATAAAATCATGAACTTTGCACAGAAAGATGGAGAATCATTTAACAACGCGTGGGAGCGGTTCAATGATTTACTACGGAAGTACCCGCACCATAGCCTTGAAGATTGGACTTTAATTCAGACGTTTTATTATGGTTTACTTATTGACACCCGTCTAATTGTTGATACTTCTGGAGGAGGAGTTATTATGAGTAAAACTGTGGAAGATGCTTTTGCACTATTTGAAGAAATATCCTTGAATCATAACCAATGGGATCCTGAAGAAAGAATGTTACATGGTCATCATCATGGTAAGAATGAGAGTGAGGAATTGCAAACTCGAACGAAAGAGGTAAATTCTTTTAGTATTGAATCTTTGCTTGACAACTTTATGGCTAATCAAAACAAAGAAAATGAAAATCTCAAAGGAATGGTTAGTCCACTTGCCTTTCAAGTAGAATCTTTAAAGAACCTCATAGAAAATCAAATACCTAATGAACATTGCAGTATTGTTGTCACTGGAAGTGGTAAAAAATTTGAGGAGCCAAAAGAGATGATTGAGAACAATAGAAAAAGGCTTGATAATGAGCATGACCAAGAAGTAGGGTTAGAAGAATCTTATGAACATAAGCAACCCCAAAACAGTTTATCACCTCATAAGGGTGATGAACCGAGAGGTGATATGCTTGGTCAGAAAGATATTTCTAAACCTAGTTCTTCTACACCATATAAGCCACCTATACCGTTTCCTCAAAGGTTAGTATAGGAAAAACTAGACAAACAATGTGGGAAATTTTTAGATATTTTGAAAAAGCTTTACATTATCATTTCATTTACTGAAGCTTTATTGCAAATGCCTACATATGCTAAATTTTTAAAAAAAATTCTGTCCAATAAGAGGAAAATAGAAGACTATGGTATAGTGGCATTAACTGAGGAATGTAGTGCTATTATTCAAAACAAGTTGCCACCCAAATTAAAGGATCCAGGTAGTTTCTCTATCCCTTGTTTTATTGGTAGTATGGCTTTTGACCGAGCCTTATGTGATTTGGGGGCTAGTGTGAGTCTAATACCATTATCTATTTGTAGGAGATT
Organism: Costus pulverulentus; assembly: GCA_027562315.1. Lineage (NCBI taxonomy): Eukaryota > Viridiplantae > Streptophyta > Magnoliopsida > Zingiberales > Costaceae > Costus > Costus pulverulentus. Next base: position 28,063,243 of record CM050443.1, read on the forward strand.
GGACATGGGAGAGCTCAAACCAACTTCAATATCTTTATAGCTCACCGATCGTTCGGTTAAATATCCTGTGGGGATTCTTGAAGACGTGTGCCAATTCAAGTAGGTAAGTATTTCATCCCAACAAATTTTGTAGTTCTTGAGATGGAGGAAGATGCAAAAATCCCGATCATACTTGGTAGACCATTTTTAGCCACAGTAGGTGCACTCATCGATGTAAAAAATGGTAAGCTTTCATTTAACATTGGGGGTGAAAAGATCGAGTATGACTTGCATGAAGCTATGAAAAATCCTTCAAATTCTGAATATTGTTGTAGTATACATGATGAAGATGACGTTATTTATGATCTTAATGATTTATTTGTTGAACCTTCTGATTATTATTCTGATTTTGTCCTCAAGGAAGAAACCAAGCCTAAAATTGATGAACTTCTTGATAGCAAAACTTGTGATGAAAAAGAAAAAACTTCAAAAATAGAGCTTAAGGCTTTACCTGATAACCTTCGTTATGAGTTTCTCGGTCCTAATTCTACTTATCCTGTTATAGTTGATGAACAGCTTGAAAAAGGGAAACAGAGTTGCTTCTCAGGGAATTAAGGATTTATAGAAAGGTAATTGGGTATTCTATTGATGACTTGAAAGGAATTAATCCTTCTTTTTGTATGCACAGGATCTTAATGGAAGAAGAGCACAAGCCACATGCAGATTTCCAAAGAAGACTGAACCCCTCCATGAAAGAAGTGGTAAAAAAGGAAGTTCTAAAATTACTGGATGCAGGTATTATTTATCCTATCTCTGATAGTAAATGGGTAAGTCCTATACATTGTGTTCCTAAGAAAGGAGGGGTAACTATCATGAAAAACAAAGATAATGAACTAATTCATGTTAGAACTGTTACTAGTTGGCACATGTGTATAGATTATAGAAAACTGAATACCGCTACTAGAAAAGACCACTTTCCTCTACCTTTTATTGACCAAATGATTGAAAGACTGGCGAACCACTCACACTTTTGCTTTTTATATGGATATTCTGGTGTTTTTCAAATCCCTATACATCCAGATGATCAAGAGAAAACCACTTTCACTTGCCCCTATGTAACTTTTGCATATAGGAGAATGCCTTTTGGTTTATGTAATGCTCCTGCTACATTTCAGAGGTCATGATGGCTATTTTTTCTGATTTTATTGAAGATTTTATGGATGTATTCATGGATGATTTTTCAGTATATGGTTCCTCTTTTGATATTTGTTTGGCTAACTTATCTCGGGTTTTACAGAGGTGTGAAGAAACTAACCTTGTGCTTAATTGGGAGAAATGTCATTTCATGGTTAAGCAAGAGATAGTTTTGACACACTTAATCTCAAAAAGATGAATTGAAGTGGACAAAATCAAAGTTGAGGTAATAGACAAATTGAAGCCACCCACTACTGTGAAGGAGGTCCGAAGCTTCCTAGGACATGCAGGATTCTATCGGTGATTCATCAAGGATTTCTCTAAACTTGCTAGACCTCTTACACATTTACTTTGTAAAGATGTTAAAATTTCCATTTAATGAGAATTGTTTATCGGCTTTTCAGGAATTGAAGAAAGCTTTGGTTTCAGCACCCATCATTCAGCACCCAGATTGGGACTTACCCTTCAAACTCATGTGTGATGCCAGTGACTATGCAGTAGGAGCGGTCATGGGGCAAAGAAAAGATATGAAACCTTATTTCATTCATTATGCCAGTAGAACTTTAGATGAGACACAAAATAATTACACTACCACTGAAAAGGAATTATTGGCTATAGTATTTGCTTTTGATAAATTTAGATCATATCTGATTAACTCCAAGGTGGTGGTGTATACTGATCTTGCAGCTGTAAGATACTTGATGCAGAAAAAAGATACTAAACCGCGTTTGCTCAGATGGATTCTGCTTCTACAGGAATTTGATTTGGAAATCAAAGACAAAAAAGGATCAGAAAACTTTGTTGCACATCATCTTTCAAGGATAATGGTGGATACTGAAAAGCATGATGAAATCAATGATTCCTTCCCTGAAGAACAGCTCTTAACCATTGAACAGATCAGAGCTCCCTAGTATGCTGATATAGTAAATTACCTTGTTGCTAATGTTTTTCCTCCTAATTTGAACTACCAAAAAAGGAAGAAGTTCTTGGCTGAGGTAAAACACTATTTTTGGGATGAGCCTTATGTGTTTAGAAGATGTACAGACGGTATTTTTAGAAGATGTGTGCCTGAAGAAAAAATCATAGATATTTTGTGCCAATGTCATGGATCCTCTTATGGTGGTCATGCCGGTGCTGAAAAGACTACTTATAAAGTGTTACAATCAGGATTTTATTGGCCTACCATTTTCAAGGATGCTAGAAACTTTGTGTTATCTTGTGATAGATGTCAAAGAACGGGAAACATTAGTAGAAGACATGAGATGCCACTGTCCAACATTCTTGAAGTTGAAATATATGATGTTTGGGGGATAGACTTTATGGGACCTTTCCCATCTTCAGGAGGTAACAAGTACATTCTGGAAGCAGTTGACTATGTTTCAAAATGGGTTGAAGCTCTTGCTTCACCGACCAATGATTTAAGAGTTGTTGCTAAATTTTTCAAAAAGAACATATGTCCACGGTATGGGACCCCGCGGGTAGTAATCAGTGATGGAGGCTCACATTTCATAGAACACAAATTTTTAGCCTTACTTATAAAATATAGAGTAAATCATAGAGTGGCAACACCTTATCATCCTCAAACAAGTGGACAAGTGGAGATATCAAACAGAGAAATCAAGGGAATTTTAGAGAATACCGTGTCAAGCACTAGGAAAGATTGGGCATTCAAACTTGATGATGCCTTGTGGGCATACCGGACTCCTTTCAAAACACCAATAGGTATGTCTCCATTTCAATTGATTTATGGAAAATCATGTCATTTGCCTGTGGAACTTGAACATAAAGCATACTGGGCAATCAAGATGCTGAATTTTGACTTAAAGAGTGTGGGGGAAAAACAGAGATTACAATTGAATGAGCTAGATGAGATTAGACTCTCTGCACATGAGAATGCAAAAATTTACAAGGAGAGGACAAAAAGATGGAACGATCGACATATTTTCTGGAGAGATTTCCAACCAGGTGACTTTGTTCTTTTATTCAATTCTAGACTGAGACTTTTTCCTGAAAAACTTAAGTCTCGATGGTCTGGGCCTTTTCAGGTAAAGAAAGCCTATCCTTACGGAGCCGTGGATGTATGGAGTGAAGAAATAGGAGAATTCAAGGTTAATGGTCAGAGACTTAAGCACTATTATCAAGAAGAGCTAATTGAAGAAAAGAGAGTTTTTATTTAGATGAACCACGATCAAATCTGAGTGTTAAAGGGTCAAGCTAAAGACCTTTAAATTAACGCTTCTTGGGAGGCAACCCAAGCTTTCTAACTTTAGTTCACTTCCTTTTATTTACTTTTATCTTAGTTTTATCTTAGAATTAATTTTTATTTATGAAAAAGAAACACGGAGAGGAGAAGAAAAAGAAAACTCGACACAAAAGGTTGATAAAATTTTGTAAGTGTTCTCTTCCGTTCACATTTTGGGGTTTCATCATTGACTCATGTTTTTGTGTCTACCACCACTACTTCATCTACATGATAATCTTTTGATTTAGATGATTGATTTGTGGCCTTGATCTACTTTTGAGATTATTGTATATGACATGATGATGATATTATTTCTTTTTGACATTATGTGATGTTTAATATATTTTTCTTGAGTATTATTCTTAATTGATAAATTGATTGATGATGTGAAGAACTCAAATTCATGATTAGAGATATAGCCATATCATCTTAAATTTATTTCTTCAATATATATTTGTCTATTGAAGTATGACATTAGGTGATGCATGAAAATTTTGGGTAGATGTATTGTTTGAAAAATAAAATCTAAAAGTGAAACTTTTCTTTCGAATAAAATGAGTATATGAGTATGATTTGTGAATTGATATCAATTGATCAACCTAATAGATGTTTAATCTATTTTGCTATTTGTTGGGAAGGAAGAATCTAAGATCCACAAAAATATTGAGTGATTCCCCTACTTGGCTCTATGTAAAATTGATAGTGGTACCTAAGACATGGGTTGAAGTCTATGCATGAAAAATAATGAGAGATCAGAAGAATAAGACTCCTCTACTTGGCACTGTGCAAAATTGACAGTGATATCGAAGAAAGAGTTGAAGTCAAAAATAAAAAGTGTGTATCTAAGTGGGTACATGCCATCTTTACAAAAACAAACAAAATGCATTAAAAAAAAATTATGTGTGGAAAAAGATCTTGGAAACCTATATCCTGTAAACAAAAGCATGATATATTTGAACTGAAAACTGGATGAAATCATGAGATTGAAAATTCCATTTATTATACAATTTGCGAAGTTTTATTTGATTGAATTGTGGATCTAGAGGATTGAGTTTTAAAGATGATATGTTTATTTGAAGTTTTATAAATCAATTGATAGAATTTTTCATTGATGGGTTGCATTTAAGAAATTTATTGAGCATGAAAAGGTTATTCTTTTAATCAAATATTGATTTCAAATTTTGATTTTTGCTTGAGGACAAGCAAAGTTTGAGCCTTATGTATTTTGATGACACCAAAATATATAGTATATTTTGTATCATTTTGTATATCTTTTCATGCTAAATTGAGGATCTTTTACTTGTTTTCATGCTAAATTCATCGAATATTGCAAAGTCTACTTCTATTTTGGTTTTCCATGATTTTCAAATAAAAAGGCAATATTTCAAGGAGTTTTCAAGCAAAATCAAACACATAGAAGAGTTACCATTATCAAGAGGAAATCACCCAAGAAATTTCACAAAAAAATGGAGCAAGTTAGCAAATTACGGCAATGCCGTAACCTATTTTACGGTACCGTATTTTCATACGCTACCATAAAATCTGAGCCACTGCCGTATTTTGAAGAGTTTCCAAAGAGTAGGTTTTTCGAATTTTACAGCAGTACCGTAAACCAGGTTACGGTACCGTATTTCAGAGTGCGTCAGAATAGAAACTTTGCTTGATTTTACGGCACCACCGTAAAGGATAACACGGGCCGTATTTTCTAGTCAATTCCGAACAGAGAGTTCAGCAGATTTTACGGCCGTACCATAAACCAGATTACGGTGCCGTATTTCCTAGACGACATCAAAATAGAAAACTCGACCGATTTTACGGCAGTGCCGTAAACTATTACACTGTCGTATTTCATGTTTTGAACGCGACTCCCAGGTTAATTTCGACACCCGATTATTGCGGAAAAGATTGCGGATGATCCAGACCATTATGTTCGATACTGTAAGCAGCAAAAAGGGAGCTCGTCACGAGAGGATCAGATACACACCGAAAGCCCCAATTTTGTCAACTGTCGAGAGAGAAATCAGGACCCACGCCACCACCCAGGGTTCCACCGTCGCGATCAATCCAGACCACCTTCAGCCACGATTTTCATACTGAAGCATCGTTTGAAGGAGGAGAGGACACGCCAGAAGTTTCAGATCGAAAGGAGATCAGTTGGAAGAGGAATCGAAGAAAGAAGAGGCGCCGACACTGTTCATCGCCTCAAATTGCAAATTACGGCTGTGTTTTATTTCACAGTCGTGCTGTATTTTCTTAAACTCTTCTTATTTTCCTTGATTTTAGATATTCTAAAACCATTACTTATTGTAATTCCTTCACGATGCTAGCTTAAACTACTTTTGGGACATGGGGGTGTAATTCCCTTTGATTTTCTTAATGACTAGATTATTTTTACTTTCATCATGATTGTTCTACTTTGATAATTTTGCCTATGTGATTATTGCTATAAGATTCTCTTTAGTTTATTTGTGTCATCATGCTTTAGAGTTCTCGCAATAAGGACCGAAAGGTGACTTGCTTGAGAACTTGGAACCCTAGAACTATTTGATAGGAATTTCCTTAGGATTGTTCTTATTATTTAATTCTAGTGATTTGTATTGCCATGATAACAATTACAAACTTAGGATTGAGTTATTGTGTCAAACGTGGAGATCTTGCATGAAAGTGAGGATCAGAACGTTGGAGAACCATAGACAAAACTTGTGTTGAGACTCAGATGCACGACGGTGATCATTGAGTTTCCGCTTGAGACGATCAACTTAGAATTCGGATGCACGAAAGTGATCCTCGAGTTCTTCGATTGATTATTTACCTATCATTAGCTTGGGATGAATCTTGTGTGAAAGCGAGGATTTATTCTTGCATGGTTATCTGCACGAGAGTGAGATAATCCCTTTTTAGGTAAATTATGTCTTTATCAAAATAGAATTTG
>CM050443.1:28103562-28118047 GCA_027562315.1 Costus pulverulentus
TAGACAAACAATGATAACGACAATGCCAGAATGATATATAAATATCAATGTCAAGTAGTACATAAGTGGACCAAAACTAGGTCCTAGGGCATATACACCAACAAGGGTTTGGTTCAGGTTTAGCGGGCAATTTCCCTAGGGGTCTATTAGAAGTGCTAGCCTGTTGTGCTATTTGTTTCAAGAACTTTATTATGAGCTGTTAAAGATCCTACCTGAGAAGCAAGCTGATTAATCTCATCTCTTTGTTGTTTAATTTCTCCTCTAAGATCTCCAAAATCCTTACTAAGTTTTTCAAGTATAGATTCTAAACTAGAGTTCTGGGGCTAATTTTGATTTTGTTGTCTTTGTTGGTATCCTCTATCCTCAACCTGTCCCCTTGTAGCACTATTATTGTTCTTCCAAGATAAATTTGGGTGATTCCTCCATCCAGGGTTATATGTACTAGAGTAGGGGTAATTATTATGTCTTCCTTGATTATATCCCCTTATAGCATTCACATGTTCTATACCCTGATCAGTAATAACTTTACACTCCTCAGAATAGTGTCCATGATTACCACAAATATCACAATTAACAGAAGATGAAACTACAACAGTTTGGATTTGAAAAGAATCTACCTTTTCAGCCAAAGTGCGCCAGTTATCATTTTCATTCTTACCATGAGGAGGCCGATATATCACTCCTCTCTCTATAGCCCACTGGTTGTGGTTCAAAGCCATCTCCTCAAGCAAGGTGAAAGCATCATCAATGGTCTTATTCTTGAGGGCTCCTCCTGCAGCAGCATCAACGGTTAGGCGGGTATTATAAAGTAAACCATTATAAAATGTATGAATTAAAACCCATTTTTCAAGGCCATGGTGAGGACACTTCTGTTGTAACTCATTAAAACACTCTCATGCCTCGCTAAAAGACTCGTCATCACTGTGCAAAGCTTGTAATCTGGTTCCTTAACTGGATTGTCTTGCTGGGTGGAAAGTACTTCATCAAGAAAGCATTAGACAATTGATCCCATGTAGCGAAGGTACCGGTAGGTTGAGAGTGAAGCCAAGAGCGTGCTCGGTCCCTGAGAGAAAAAGGAAATAATTTAAGCTTTAATGCATCACTAGAAACACCATTAGTTTTAATAGTATCATATAATTCAAGAAATAAAGCAAGATATTGATTAGGATCTTCAATTGGAGTTCCTCCAAACTAATTTTGCTTGATCATAGATAAGAAAGTAGGCTTAATTTCGAAGTTATTAGCCTCTATCGCTGGTCTAGCAATGCTAGAGTGTATCTCCTGTGAATTAGGGGCTGCATAGTCCCTAAGTGATCTTCTGTCTTCCATGACTATTTCTTCTTCCTAGCTTACTTCAAATCTGAGATTCCTTCACAGCGTAAGAGTTTTGTTAACTCTCAGGATCTAAGGGAACTAGAGGTCATGATCTAAGATTCCTGCGCATACACAAGTAGATAGATCAAATAATTTCAAAATATGCAAAAAGGAGTTTTGTTGGTCCTCTATCTTTCTTTTATTTGACAATATTTCTTTTAAAAACTTAGCATATGTGGAAATTTGAGATAAAGCTTTAGTAAATAGAATATTAATATAAAGTTTTTTTAAAACATCTAGAAATTTCCCAAACTGCTTATCTAATTTAGCTTAGAGCAATCTTTGGGGGAAAGGTATAGGTGGCCTATATGGTGCAGGAGAACTAGGCCTAGGAATATCTGGCTGGCATGATTCATCACCTTTAGGTTCATCACCCTGGTGAGGTGACAAACTAGTATGGGACTGCTCATGTATAGGAGATTTTTTCAAGACTGGTTCATTGTTATGTTCAATCTCAGGATCTTCTTCATTATTTTCAATTCTCCCTCTAGGTTCATCTAATTGCCTTCCACTCCTAGTAAGTATATCATTACAGTGTTCCCTAGGGTTTAATTTAGGTTTAGCAGGTAATCTCCCTAGGGTTTATAAGAAGTGCTAGCTTGTTGTGCTATTTGATTTTCTATCATTTTGGTGTGGGCACTCATGTTATCCAACCTAGAGTTCATACTATCCATCCTAGATTCCATACTATCCATCCTAGATTTGATTTGTTTGAGAGTTTCATTCACATTTTCATTTTGTTTAGACTTGGAACTCATAAATTTCTCAAACATCACTTCTAAACTAGACTTAGGAGGATTAGGATTGGAATTCCTAAATTGATACTGAGGTCTAGAATCTAATTGTGCTCCTTGATTACACTTCCAAGACAGGTTTGGGTGATTTTTCCATCCAGGGTTCTAAGTATTAGAATAGGGGTCATTATCTCTATTTTGATTGTAACCCCCCAGTGCATTAACTTGTTCAGTACCCTAATCAATAATAACTTTACACACCTCAGAATAATGTCCATTATTACCATAAATATCACACACAACAGAAGATGAAACTACAGTAGTTTGCATTTGAAAAGAATCAAATCTGTTGCACAAAGAATCTACCTTTTCAGCTAAGGTGCACCAGTTATCACTTTCATTCTTATCATGAGAAGGCTGATATATCACTCCTCTCTTTATAGTCCACTGATTATAGTTCAGAGCCATCTCTTCAAGCCGACTGAAAGCATCTTCAGTAGTCTTGCTCATGAGGGCTCCTCCTGCAGCAGCATCAACCGTCAGACGGGTATTATAAAGTAAATTATTATAAAAAGTATGTATTAAAACACATTTTTCAAGGCCATGGTGAGGACACTTTCGTTGTAACTCATTGAAACGCTCCCATACCTCGCTCAAAGACTCGCCATCCCGCTGTGTAAAACAAATAATCTGGTTCCTTAACTGAATCGTCTTGCTGGGTGGGAAGTACTTCATCAAGAAAGCATTAGACAGGTGATCCCAAGTGGTGAAGGTACCGGTAGGTTGAGAGTGAAGCCAAGAGCTTGCGCAATCCCTGAGAGAAAAAGGAAACAGTCTAAGTTTTAATGCATCACTGGAAACACCATTAATTTTAATAGTATCACATAATTCAAGAAATAAAGCAAGATATTGATTAGGATCTTCAATTGGAGTTCCTCCAAACTGATTTTGTTGGATCATAAATAGGAAAGCAGGCTTGATTTCAAAGTTATTAGCTTCTATAACTGGTCTAGCAATACCAGAGTGTATCTCCTGCAAGTTAGGGGCTGCATAGTCTCTAATTGATCTTCTGTCTACCATGATTACTTCCTCTTCCTGTCTTCCTTCAAATCTGAGTTTCCTGCGCAGTCTAAGAGTTTTGTTAATTTCATGATCTAAGGGAACTATAGGTCCTAATCTAAGATTCATGCACATGCACAAGTAAATATATCAAATAACTCAAAATATGTAGAAAAGAACAAAAAAAACAAACAGAATTAATCTCAGCTTCTGAAGATTTCAAAAAAAAAGCACAAAATAAAATAAACCTAGTCTAGTAATACTTTCAATTTCTTCAATATTAAAAAAAACCAAGGTCCCCGGCAACGGCGCCAAAAACTTGTTGTGTCCGCAAGTGCACGGATACTCGAAGTAATAATTAAGATATCGAATCACAGAGACCTCGTTTGCTAAGTACCAAAGAATTGATTTCTTATTAGCTAGGCAATCGAATGTGATGTAGATAAAATTCAAAAAGAACATAAACCAAAGAGAGAAAAGCTAGGATTAGGGTTTCAACTACCTTAATTTCTTTTACTAGAAGGAATAAGCACATCGTCAGTCCACTCTTATTATGATAAAGATATAATTTACTTTATGAAGAAATCATCTCACTTTTGCGCAGACAATTTACAAAGGATCAATCATCACTTTTGCACAAGATTAATTCAATGCTAAAGATAAATAAACCATTGACAAAGAAATTAAAGATCACTTTCATGCATCCAATCTCTATGTCAATCATCTCAAGTGAAAACTAAATACTTTCATACTTTAGTTTTACAAGTTCTACTTAAGGTTTTCCAATGATCTGATACTTAATTTCTTACAATATCTTCATATTTAATTCAATAATTCTTCCTAGATCACAATTATCAACAAGGCAATAAACTTCTAAAATCTAGAAATATAATAAACCTAATTTCTTAAGATGAGTTCCTAAATCTCAATTTTAGGGTTCTAAGTTTTTGCAAGTCACTTTTCAGTCCATATCGCAAAAACTCCAATATATGTTGATAATATGAAACTAGAAAGAATTAAAGGCAATCATCACTTAAACAGAATTATCATAACAAAAGTTCCCTAACAAAATAAGGATCATCTAGTCATTACAAAATTAAGGGGATTACACCCCCATGTCCCAAAAAGTGTTTAAGCTAGCATGGTTTGAGAATTACAGTAATCCATAGTTTAGAACGATCAAAAATCGATGAGAGAGAAGATATTTTTACTAAACACAGGGTTGTAACAAAAATTACAGCCATAATTTTGCCCTTGAAATCGCAATGAATAATGGCAGCACTTGGAATTTCTTTGATTTCTCCTGTGATCGATCTCCTTTCACTCTAAAACCTCTAGTGTATGCTCTCCTCTCCCAAGTGTAGCTTCCCTTCAAATTTCATGGCTGGAGATGCTCTGTATGCTTCCCGGTGGTGAAACCTAGGGCGGCGGTGAAGATGGGATTTTCTCTCTCCAACGCTAATCAAAATTAGGGCTTCTGGTGTGATGATGTTTGCCTTGTTCTCTGGAGTATTCCCCTTTTTATGGATCTCAATATGGTGGTTTAAATCGTCCGCAATCATCCACGCAAAAAAGAGGCTTCAATTTGACCGGGAAAATCGACCGCCTGGGTTAGAATTACGGCCGTGATTTTGATTACGGCCGTGTCGTATTTCATCCTGTGAAGAATCTGGAAAGAAATACGTGTCATGAAAACAACCACAGCAGTGTCGTGATTGCGCAAAACATTCTGTAAGGAAATCACTCGACATTACGACCCGTAATATATATTACAGTAGTGCCATAAAAACTGCAAGACTCTCTGGTCGGAAATCAACCCAAATTACGACAGTGCTCAAAAATTACGGTGGTGCCATGGTTTATTCTGTAAGTTCAATGAAACCACGGTACCGTAATATTGATTACGGCCCTACCGTAATTTAGTCTGTGGCTTTGATCTTCGTGAAATTTGACATGAAATCTTCTCTTGATGATGAAAATTCATCTATGCATCTGAATTGCCTGAAAATGCTTTTAAATAATGCCCTTTTTACCTGAAAATGATCAAAAACTAGAAAAGGTATAGATTCTACAATATTTGATAAATAATGCATGAAAATAAGCTAAAGAGCATGAATATGACACAAAAAGACATATAAAATAAGCTAAAGAGCATGAAAATAAACCTAAATTGTATAGCTAGCAATAGAGATATATAGTGTTGGCAAGAAAACCAATACCCGACTTGACCCGACCCGACCCGATGTTGACGGGGAAAACCCGAGTTGACCAGGGGTCAAGTCTGGTTCAGGGAAAACCCGACTCACAAAAATCAGGTCGAGGTCGGGTATGGTATTATAGAAACCCACCCTAACCCCGAACCTGACCCGACCCCAGCAATTGAAATGACTATTTTACCCCTAGCTATTTTAAATGTATGTAACCAAACCTAATTTGGTAATTTCCTAATTCCCTCTACCAATTCCCAAATCTGCCTACCGATTCCGCATATGCATACATAGTAATTAGTAATTTCTAGGGTTTGTGTCGTGCATCTGCATCAAAGTTCCTCGCGTCTGCCAAAAATCCACTCGCCGCAAATCCACCCTCCTCGCTGCTCCTACTTCCATCGAAGGGCCACTGCTGCTCCTTTCGTCGAAAATCCACCCACCGCAAATCCGCCCTTCCTCCTTCTGTAGAAAATCCGCCCACTGCAAATATGTCCTCCTCGCTGCTCCTACTTCTGTCGAAGGCCCACCGCTGCTCCTTCCGTCGAAGGCTCATCGGCATCTCCTCCTTCCTTCGAAGGCTCACGGCTTCTCCTCCTTCTGTCAAAGGCTTGCCTGCTGCTCCTCCTTCCTCCACCGAAGCCACACTTCTTCTTCCCGCACCTACTACACCAAGGTTACGTTTAGAGAACATCTTCTTCCCACACCTGCTCCACTGCTGTCGAAGGCTTGTAGACTCACAATTTAATGGTTACTTTTATAGTTTTTGAGCCTTGCTTTATCCCCTGATTTTATTGATTTCTCTTATGATCCTACTGAGCTTGGGACTTGATGGTTGAATGCCAAGCTTGGAGATCTTGAACTAGTGGTCGACTGCTATTGACAGAGAATTATATAGCATTTCAAGTATAATTTTACAGTCATAATCACCTATATTTCTAGGCCTTCTGCCTCATTATTGCCTAAATTGCTTTACATCTATGGAATCTACACTTCTCTTGGTATTTTCACATTTTCAGGTCAAAACGACCCTAAAGAGGGTGGATTCTGGTAGAGAAGCTCAACCTATTTCAAGATGATCCTAACTGGAAGTTTTCGGATTCATTGAAGCCTTTGTTGGAAATCACGACCGGGTCACGATCAGAATCATGCCCGTGACTCATCTCTGCATTTAAGCTGCACTAATAAATCACGACAGGGTCACGACCAAATTCACACCCGAGATTGCGGACCCGCCTGTTACGAAATCATGATTTTTGCCCAGATTTCTTTAACCTAACACTGAGGGAAGCTCAGGGGCGTTAAGGACCTTTCTCCTTCATTGACAAAGAAGCTCGTAGCAGCTTTTCAGAGGAGAAATCAGCGCAAGCAATAAGGATTTCCTGAAATAGCGACTGGTAGCGTTGTAGGGCATGGAAGAAGGCTGGCAGAGGTTCTTTCGGCTGAGAAGAGACAGCAATCACAGAGGGCTTTTTGCAGGATATGGGAAGGAGAAGAAGGCGCAGAAGAGAGGAGATAAAAGACCCTTGGCTTCAAGGAAGAAGGGGGGTTCGCACGAGTAGGGAGGAATGTTCTGCCCCTTGGAGGAGAAGGCCACACCAAGAAGAAGGGGGTTGTGCACCTGTATCTATTGAAGACACTTGTTGCGTGAGTGATTACACCAAAATATATAGTAATTTTTGTGTCATTTCATAGGTATTTTTGCTTCATATTCATAGACTTTGCCTACTTTTATGTCTTTTTATTCAATATTTGTAGAATCTACACTCTTTTCTGTTCTTAATGATTTTTAGGAAAAAAGGCATGTTTTTCAGTCGATTTCGAGCAATCCAAGTGCATAATTGAATTCACAACATCAAAAGGAGATCACACATCAAATTTCAGGAGATTTGGAGCTTCAGAGGAAATTACGGTACCCCCAACATATTCTTTACGGTACCGTAATTTGGAGTTTTTCCGGGCAGAAGATTTTGCATGATTACGGCACCACCGTAAACATCATTACGATACTGTATTTTGGATTGTTTTTTATCAGAGAAGCGATAGAGTTTACGGTACTGCCGTAAAGAACTTTACGGTACCGTAATTTGAGTCGATTTTCAACCCGAGAGATTGTTGACATTACGGCACTGCCGTGAAACATGTTACGGTACCGTAATTCCAGAATATTTCAACCCGAGAGTTCGTTGTCCATATTACGGCACTACCGTAAGATCCATTACGGCCGTAATTACAACGCTGCTTGCGACTTTCCCGGTCAACTCCAAAGCTCGATTTTTGCACAGATGATTGCGATCGATCCAGGCCATAAAAGAGAATGCTATAAAAAGCAAAAAAGGAGCCATCGCCGAGACAAAGAGAAGGAGACCAAAAGCCCTAATTTTCATCCACCACAGAGAGAGAAATCTCTTCACACGCCGCCGCCTTAGGGTTCACCGCCGGGAAGCATCCAGCGCATCTCCGCCAGTGAAATTTGAGTGGAAGCTATGCATAGAGGAGGAGAAGGTGCACCAAAAGTTTCAACGTGATCGGAGATCAGACGGAGGAGAAATCACTAGAAAACCGAGAGCCGCCACTGTTTGCTCCAAATTACGATCGTAAACTTCTTTACGGTCGTACCGTAATTTCTCCTTCTTCTTCTTTTTGATTTTCTTCAAACATGGATTATTGTAATCTTCCCTCTATGATAGCTTAAACTTACTTTGGGACATGGGGAAGTAATTCACTTGATTTTTAATGACTAGATGACTATTTTTCCATTATTTCGTCTTGTTTAATCTTAACATGATGATTTTACTCATGTGACGTTTGTTCTTAGACTCTCCTTAGATCTATATTATTGTTCATGTTCTAGAATTTTTGCTATTGACTGAAAAGTAATTGCTTGAGAGTTTGGAACCCTAGAATTTCATTTAAGGACTCCTTTTAGGTTAGTTCTTATTTGTTTGATTCTAGTAAACTAATTGCCATGATAATAATATAAATCTAGGATTGAGTTTAAACTTTCAAACGTGGAGATCTTGTGCGAAAGCAAAGATCGGAACGTTGGAGAACCATGAGTAAAACTAGTGTCGAGATTCGGATGCACGAGAGTGATCCTTGAAATTCCACTAGAGATTATCGACTTAGAACTCGGATGCACGAAAGTGATTCTTGAGATCTTAGTTTGATGATTTACTTATCTTCAGCGTTGGGACGACTCTTGCGCGAGAGCGAAGATTTATCCCTGCATGGTTGTCTGCATGAAAGTGAGACAATCCTTTGATTTAAGTAAATTGCATCTTTGTCACGTTGAAATTAAACTGATGAAATCTTTATTCATGTGTAGTTATAAAAATTAAAGTGAACGAAACCCTAGTCCCAGCCTCTCTCTCTGATAATTCTGTTTTAGCGTTTTAATCTTCGATTGCCTAGATAGTGAAAAATCAATTATTCAGTACTCAGCAACATAGGTCCCTGTGGATTCGATACTTTCTTTATTACTTCGAGTATCCGTGCACTTGCGGAATACAACAAGTTTTTGGCGCCGTTGCCGGGGATCTTAGTTTTGTTGATATCAAAGTTATTGAAATTATTGCTAGACTAGGTGTTTATTTATTGTTTTTGTTTATTTACTGTTATTTTCTATTTTTTCTTAAAATCACTTGATCTATCTAGTTTGCATGCGTAGGAGTCTTAGGTCAGGACCGCTCGTTCCATTGGATCCTGAAATTAACAAAAACCCTTAGAGTGCGCAGGAAGTTGAGACTTGAAGAGGATTTACAAGAGACACAACAGGAGACAGAAGAAATTTTGGATATGGCGAACAACGGGAGAAGATCTTTGCATGACTATGCTGCCCCTAATTCACAGGTAGTTCACTCTAGTGTCACCAGACCAGCCATTGATGCGAACAATTTCGAGATTAAACCATCATTCCTTTCTATGCTTCAACAACATCAGTTTGGAGGATCTCCACTTGAAGATCCTAATATTCATCTTTCTCTGTTTTCATGAATTATGTGATACGATTAAAATTAATGGAGTTTCTGATGATGCACTAAAATTGTGATTATTTCATTTTTCTCTCAGGGACTGAGTGTGTGATTGGCTACACTCCCAACCTTCTGGAACGTTCACAACTTGGGAGCAGCTATCTAATCCTTTTCTGATGAAATACTTCCCTCCCGGTAAGACGATTCATTTAAGAAACCAGATCACGGGATTTGCTCAGAAGGAAGGAGAATCTCTTAGTGAAGCATGGGAACGCTACAATGAATTGCAAAGGAAGTGTCCTCACCATGGCTTGGAGAGATGGGTTTTAATTGAAACATTTTATTATGCTTTGCTTTACAATACACGCCTCACAGTTGATGCTGCTGCGGGAGGAGCTTTCATGAGCAAGACTTTAGAGGAAGCCTATCAACTGATCGAGGAGATGGCTTTGAATAATGATCAGAATTCTAGAGAAAGAGGAGTGATATATCGACCTCCTCAAGGTAAGAATAATGGTAATGATTTTCGCACACTAGCTGAGAAAGTTGAGTCTTTGTGCAATCGCTTTGATACATTTAAAATGCAAACTCATGCTATTTCTTCTTCTATTACTTGTGAAATTTGTGAGAATAATGTGCATAATGTTGAAGAGTGCAAAATAATTGTTGATAGGGGTGAGGAACAAGTTAATGCAGTAGGAGGTTACAATCAAAGTAGATCTAATGACCTCTATTCTAA
This sequence comes from Costus pulverulentus, assembly GCA_027562315.1. Classification (NCBI taxonomy): domain Eukaryota; kingdom Viridiplantae; phylum Streptophyta; class Magnoliopsida; order Zingiberales; family Costaceae; genus Costus; species Costus pulverulentus. Next base: position 28,113,650 of record CM050443.1, read on the forward strand.
TACCTACAAGCCTGGATGGAGCAACCACCCTAATTTATCCTAGAAAAGTAATAATCATGCTAGTGAGTAGACTGAATATAGGGGGTTTCAACAGAGAACACAAAATCAGAGTCAACCCCAGAAACCCAGCTTAGAGGAGATGTTTAACCAATTCATGGGGTTCCAAAAAAAAACAGAATGATGGTGTGAATGAGAGTATGAAACAGATCAATTCTAGGCTAGATGGCATGGTTGCCCATAATAAAATGTTAGAGTCACAAATTGCACAGCAGGCTAGCACTTCTTACAGACCCCCAGGAAAATTGCCTGCTAAACCTGAAGTAAACCCTAAGGAGCAATGTAATGCTATCATGACTAGGAGCGGGAAACAGTTAGGAGAACCTAGAGGGAAATTTGTGAATATTGAAAAAGAGCTTGATGAAGATCATGAAAGGGAACTAGAGTTAGGAAAATCTTCTTCACATGAGGAGTCCCAAACTTGTTTACCACCTCAAAAAGGTGACGAACCAAAAGGAGATGAACCATGTGAGAAAGATAATCCTAAACCTAATTTGCCTCTTACCTATAAGCCACTCATACCCTTTCCTCAAAGGTTAGTACAAAATAAATTAGACAAACAATTTGGCAAATTTCTAGATGTCCTGAAAAAGCTTTATATTAACATTCCATTTACTGAAGCTATTACCCAAATGCCATCTTATGCTAAATTTTTAAAAGAGATTTTGTCTAGTAAGAGAAAATTAGATGATTATGGCACTTGCACTGTAACTTTGACTGAAGATTGTAGTGTCATCATACAGAACAAATTGCCTCCTAAACTAAAGGATCCAGGTAGCTTTTCTATACCATGTTCAATTGGCACTATGGCTTTTGATCGAGCCTTATGTGACCTGGGTGCTAGCGTGAGTCTAATGCCTCTTTCTACTTACAGGAAACTAAACATTGGAGAGCTAAAGCCCACATCCATATCCTTACTGCTCGCAGATTCATCAGTAAAGTATCCTGTAGGTATATTAGACAATGTTCCAATCAAGATAGGTGAGTTTTTCATACCTGCAGATTTTGTGGTATTAGATAAGGAGGAAAATCATAGAAACCCTATTATTCTTGGTAGACCACTATTAGCCACTGCTAAAGCAAACATAGATGTGAAAGAAGGAAAGATCACTCTTGATATCTGTGACAAAAAAATTGAATTCAATCTTAATGACACACCAAATAAACTTTCTTACTCTAGTTCATGTTGCAGTATTGAAATATTTGATGATGTTGTTATTAATGTTTCTAGTTTATTTGATGAGACCTCAAATTCTGAAACTAACAATCTTTCTGAGGATATTGATAAGAAATTGCAGAAGAAAAAGGCAAGAAGAAAGAAAAGAAGATCTAAGCTGAAAGATAAAGGTAAGAAAATCCTGAGCAAATTTAGAGACTGTTTCAAGGTTGAGCCTTATGTGGTTCAAAGAGATGCCCAACACAAGGAAATATCAGAAGGGCAATTGAGAAGTTCACGATCAAATCCGAGTGCAAAAGGGTCAAGCTAATGACCTTTAAATTAGCACTTCTTGGGAGGCAACCCAAGCTTTCTAACTTTAGTTTTGCTTTCTTTTATTTACTTTATTTTGATTTTCTTCTAGGACTAATTTTTTACAATTTTTTTGTAGGAAACAAGATTTGGCGCGAAATTACGGCACTACCGTAATTTTCTTTATGGTACCGTAATCTCAGTTATTTTCGAGCAGAACGTTTTAATCCATTACGGTACCCCCGTAAGTATTTTTACGGTACCGTATTTTGTGACAAAATCTTCTCGTGAGTTTTCTTATGTTTACGGCACTACCGTAAATCATTTTACGTGCTATAATTTTTGAATTTTTGAATTTTTGATTTCCAAAAAAAAAAATCTGTGACTGATTTTACGGCACCCCCCCGTAAAACTCTTTACGGTGCCGTAATCGCTACCTTTTTCGACCCGAGAGTTTCGACCCATTACGGTACTACCGTAAACCTTTTAACGGCACCGTAATCTTTATAATTTTTGAGCCAAAAGTTTTTTACCCGTTACGGCACTACCGTAAACTTGGTTACAGGCGTAAATCTATTCGGCACGCGCGATAAAGGTGTCGTAACCTAAATTCTTCCACTACCATTTTGAGTCTTTCTCGCTCGCTCGTGCACCAATCTTGGAGTTCCGACCTTCAGTGGACGCCGGCGACTCTTCCCGTCCAGTTATTGCCACCGATTTGGTACTCTCTCATCCAATTTCACTATTTTAGCGAGTTTCGACCTAGATTCCGCCCCTTTTCCTCGTATGTCTCCGTTTCTCAACCGATTTTGGGGCTTTTTGTTTCTATCTTCTCATCAGAGGATAAGCTACCGTTTCCTTCTTGTTTCGAGAGATTTGAACCGATATCTAAGGAGATCTGAGTTGAAAAGTGATGAACACGCTTAGAGTTTACTGTTCATCGTCGCCCTTTTCGATTTTTCATTGATTTTTGTGTCCAAGCATGATTTTAAGTTGAGATCTTACTTGATTAATGTTGTTGATGACGATTGGAAGTGTTATCTTTACTTGTTTGCTATATACTTGCTATATCTATGTTGAATCTTAGTTGCAGCCTGTGATTGCAACAATGCCACCAAGAACCAAGGGACTTGTTGCTAAGAGAAAAGGAAAGGCACCAGCTGAGCCTTCCTTTCCACCCAATCCTCATGGCATTGAGTTTAGAAATGAGATACAAGCTGCAAGATACAATCAACTGGTTGAAAGAAGAGTAGTTGCCACTAAGTATGATGATAAGAGGACATTAGAGGCATTGGGTTTATATGAGGATGTCATGTGGATGTTTGATGAGATCAGAGCCCAGAAATTCTTCTAGATAACTCCACAGACATATCTGCCACTTATTCTAGAATTTTTGAGCAGTTTGGATATGGAGCTTTATACTTATCCTACTAGGCATTCGGATGGTGAGATCACCTTTCGTATGGCCAATGTAGAGAGAAAACTGACTATGGGAGATATGAGGGCTATCTTTCAACTTGGTAATGGAGGACACCCAGATGTTTCACTGGGGTATGCTGAAGATGTATTCTGGAACCAGATCACTCAAGAAACTCATTTTTCTGCACTCACTGCCAGGGCATCCAAGATTTCAAACCCCTGCATCAAATATGCCCATAGAGTTTTAGCCCACACTGTCTTTAGTAGAGGTGACAGTGATGGGATGGTCAGACAGGCAGAGTTGTTTTTCCTCTGGAGCATGTTATTTGGATACCCTTTGGATGTTGCTTTCTTTTTCATGAAGCATATGGAGAAAGTATCTAGGGCAAAGAAAGGTGCTATTGTGATAGGTGGTTTCATTACACCTATAGCACTCTACTTGAGAGTTGAGCCATATGGGACACAAGTTGCAAAGGGGAGTCCAAGACTTGACATGGAGATGGATTTTCATTGATCCTTGGATCAGGAGAGCAGAAGTTGCCTTTGCCATGCATAGAAAAGACAATAGTGAAGAATCATGCAAATTGGAGTTTGAGCCCAAAAGATGCTGACTATGCGATGCCACCACCGCTGAACACTATACCACCACCACCTTGGGGTAGCAGTGATGATCCTTTTGGGATGGGCATGGAGCAGCCATCTGGAGCTACAGATTCTTCCACACACCTAGACTCAGGCAGAGTATTCTCCATTACTTATGATCCAGGATTCAGATATCTCTCCACTCAGATGTACCGTCAGGAGCAGAGGATGGAGAGAATGATGAGCACAGTGAGTGATAAGAGAGGTTCCATGAGCCAGATGACTGATTCTATGCATCACAGGCATAAAGACATTGACAATTTGAGTACCTACATGGAGGAAATGGGAAACTTCTTGTATGAGCATTTCGACTTTCAGGACCCCAGGAGGAGTGGAGAGTATGGAGTGTTAGGGTATGCCCTTAAGGCTAATGTTTGAAGCCTTGGGATATTTTCAGTATCATGTATAAACTCTACATATATATGTTTATAAAGGAAATTGTTGTTATTCAGATTGTTACATTATCTGCTGCGGTATGTATACTTCTGAGTAATGTCTCAATGAGGTTCAGCTTAGCTGACATTCAGTGTTGTCCTTAGTCGAGATATCTCAGTGAACATGAGACAGCCTTGATATGATTGAGACTAATATGTGTTCTAGTCTTATAGGATACTTCGAGCATGGAATAAGATTGAGACACATAGGTACATTGGATGTACTGGACTGACCCTACTTAGGTTATTCAATTGTTTGTCACAATGTGGATATTCCTTGTATGCAAGCAAGTGGTATATTCCCTCTGACTTGAGATCACTTGTGTTTCTAAGTGATGATTGGCATTATCTTGAGGTAGTTCAATATCATTTGAAAGA
>CM050443.1:28127822-28139062 GCA_027562315.1 Costus pulverulentus
AGGGCAGGATTAATCTCAAAGTTGGTGGCCTCAATTGCAGGTTTAGCAATGCTAAAGTGTATCCCTTGAGGATTAGGGGTTGCATAGTCCCTTAGTGATCTTTGCTCAACCATTAGAAGTGAATTTCCTGCGCATGCTAGAGCAAACTGATCAATTGATGTAAGTAAACAGAGAAGAATAAAAAGATAAAACATAAATGAAACCTAGTCTAGCAATAATCTCAACCTCGTTAATATCGACAAAACTAAGGTCCCTGGCAATGGCGCCAAAAACTTGTTGTACCGTAAGGTAACACTACAAGTATGACACGCGTGTACCTTAGACTAATCCTTGGTAACGGCGCCAAAAACTTGTTGTGATCCTTCTTCCTCTGATTTCTCCTCCAATTTGTCTCCTTTCGATCTGAAACTTCTGGCACGTCGTCTCCTTCACCAGGCAGTGCTTTAGAAGAAGAATCACGGCGGGAGATCGTATGGATCGAGCGCAGTGGCGAAACCCTAGGCGGTGGCGTGTACTCTGAATTCTCCCTCGATAGTTAACCAAGTTTGGGGCTTTTGGTGTCTCCCTAATCCTCTCCTCCCAAACTCCCCTTTTGCTTCTTACGGCTTTGAATGTAAAGCCCTGGATCGCCCGCAAGAATCTCCGCAAAGATCGGGCGTGAAGATTGACCTGGGAATCGCGTTCAAACACCGAAATACGGCAGTGTAATAGCTTACGGCACTGCCGTAAAATCCATCGATCGTTCTATTCTGAAATTGCTGGAAAATACGGCACCGTAATTTTGTTTACGGCGGTGCCGTAAAATTGGCTGAACTCTCTGGTCGGATTCGTCGGGGAAATACGACCCGTGTAATTCTTTACGGCCGTGCCGTAATTTCAGGGCAACTTTCTGTTCTGAAGATGCTTTAAAATACGGCCCGTAAATTGGGTTACGATAGTGCCGTAATTTCAGCAAAAGTCTCTATTCAGAAAGTGCCCCAAAATACGGCCGTCTAAATCCTTACGGCGGTGCTGTATTTTCACAAAAACCTTCTGTTTGGAAAATCACCAAAATACAGCCGTGATCGCGATAAGACGGTAGCTGTGAAAAATACGGTACCATAAAATCCCTTACGGCACTGCCGTATTTTGGGTTCCTTGCCTCGATTTGCGTGAAATTTCTTGGGTGACTTCTTCTTGATGGTGAGAACTCTTCTATGTATTTGATTTTGCTTGGAAACACCTAAAAATAGTGTCTTTTTACCTGAAAACCATGAAAAACCAAATAGAAGTAGACTTTGCAATAATCGATAAATTTAGTATGAAAACAAGTAAAAGATCTTCAATCTAGCATGAAAAGATATCAAAAAATGATACAAAATATACTATATATTTTGGTGTCATCAGTATCGGAGTCGTCGACGACAAGCTTAATACGTCTTACATCCCTCGGACAAACGTCGACTCCCTCGAAGTGTGCCTGATGGGTGACTACGACGAAGAGCAGGAGGAAGAAGTTAGTGACTAATGGGTGACAAACATCGACTCGAGCACCATAGTTGAGCCAGATGTAGAAAAGCTTGAGGAATCATTTGTACCGAAATCTGAGGTTTGTGAACAACTTAACTTAGAACTCAAATCCTTACCGAGCAACCTCAGGTATGAATTTTTAGGTGAGAATTCTACTTATCCTGGCATTATAGCTACCCATCTTGATTCGGAGCAAACAAACTTTCTCCTTGATAAGCTTTGAAAACATAAGAAGGTAATTGGCTACACTTTACACGATATAAAAGGCATTAACACTTCCTTATGCATGTATAGGATACATCTTGAAGAGGACAACAGACCATATATTGAATACTAGAGACGATTAAATCCGAACCTAAAGGAAGTAGTTAAGAAAGAAATTTTGAAACTATTGGATGCTGGGGTTATTTACCCTATTTCGGATAGCCAGTGGGTAAGTCCGGTACATGTGGTACCAAAGAAAAGAGGAGTAACGGTGGTAAAGAACGAAGACAACGAATAGATCCCGCAAAGAACCGTTACCGGGTGGTGCATGTGTATTGACTATCGGAAACTGAACAAAGCTACCTGCAAAAATCATTTTCCTCTTCCCTTTATTGATCAAATGCTTGAAAGATTAGCCACTAACTCTTATTTTTGTTTCTTGGATGGGTACTTAGGATTTTTTTCAAATACCGATACATCCCGATGACCAGGAGAAAACCACGTTCACATGTCCCTTCGGTACTTTCGCTTATCGACGTATGTCATTTGGCCTATGTAATGCGCCAGCTACCTTTCAGCGGTGCATGATGGTGATCTTCTCCGATTTCATTGAAGACATCATGGACGTCTTTATGGATGACTTTTCGGTATACGGGTCCAGCTTTGATTCTTGTTTATCTAATCTGACCCGAGTCTTGGAGCGTTGTGAAGAGACGAACCTGGTGCTTAATTGGGAGAAATGTCATTTTATGGTGAAAGAAGGAATCGTTCTTGGTCATTTGATATTGGAGCGCTGTATCGAAGTCGACAAAGCGAAAATCGATGTGATGGAAAGAATACTGCTAGGAATAAGGAGTTTCTTAGGATATGCTGGCTTTTATAGACGTTTCATTGAAAATTTTTCTAAAATTGCTAAGCCTTTAACATTTTTACTTGCTAAAGATGCTCCATTTGTTTTTGACCAGCATTGCATGAATGTGTTTCAACAATTGAAGAAGGCATTGATTTCTACCCCTATAATACAACGACTATGCAGCGACTATACACTGGATTGGTCGCTACCTTTCAAAGTTATGTGTGATGCCAGCAACTATGCAGTAAGAGCTGTTTTAGGACAACGGAAAGACAACTGAACTCATGCTATTTATTATGCTAGCCAAACACTGGATGGAGCACAGAGCAACTACGCCACGACAGAAAAAGAACTCTTAGCTGTAGTTTTTGCATTCAACAAGTTCCGATCATATTTAATTGACTCACGTGTTATTGTTTATACAAATCATGTAGAAATCCGGTATCTCATGATGAAGAAGGACGTGAAACCACGGCTAATCAGGTGGATACTGTTGTTGTAAGAATTTGATGTTCAGATCAAGGATAAAAAGGGGGCTGATAATTTGGTAGTAGACCATCTCTCCCGTCTGACATAATTTGGTAGTAGACCATCTCTCCCGTCTGACATCCACTCCTGAGAGCAATTCGGAAGAAGAGATAGGCGAAGCATTTCCAGATGAAAATCTGTTAACCGTCACCACAATAAAAACACCATGGTATCCCGATCTAGTAAATTTCTTAGCGACCAGTATTATACCTCCAAACTTCACATACCAGCAACGAAAGAGATTTATATCAAATGTGAAGTACTATTATTGGGACGAACCACTTTTGTTCAAGCACTGTGCCGACTGTATCATTCGGAGGTGCTTGCCAGAGGAGGAAATTTCAGATGTTCTATTCCAATGTCATTCTTCTTCCTATGGAGGGCATTGTAGTAGTAAGAAGACAGCACATAAAGTCCTCCAATGTGGTTTCTTTTGACCGACCCTATTTAGGGACACAAGGGACTATGTACGATCTTGTGATCGCTGCCAAAGGACGGGAGGAATATCACGAAGAAACAAGATGCCTCTCAATACCATTCTTGCAATTGAGATCTTTGACGTATGGGGAATCGACTTTATGGGACCATTTCCACCCTCCTGTGATAACAAATTCATTTTGGTCAGAGTTGATTATGTCTCAAAATGGGTCAAAGTCTAGGCTATCCCAACAAACGACTCCAAGGTAGTCACCAGATTTTTTGAGAAATTAATACTTCCACGATTTGGAACACCTCGCGTTGTAATAAGCGATGGCGGATCTCACTTCATTGAGCGAAGGTTCGAATCACTTCTCAAAAAATATGGAGTGCACAAGGTGGCCACAGCTTACCATCCTCAGACTAGCGGTGAAGTAGAAATCTCGAACCGAGAGATTAAGCACATCCCTGAGAAAACCGTTTCGTGCACTCGTACTGACTGGTCACTCAGGCTTGACGATGCTTTATGGGCATACCGTAAGGCATTTAAAACTCTAATAGGTATGTCTTCATTCCAGTTGGTATACGATAAGTCATGCCACCTGTCAGTTGAAATTTAACACAAAGCCTATTGGGCGATACGACAACTGAATTTTGATGGCAAACAAGCTGGTAAAGCCAGAAAACTTCAACTCAATGAGCTCGATGAATTTCGACAAGAAGCCTATGAGAACGCCACGATTTATAAAGAACGCACCAAAAGATGGCACGATCAGAGAATTATGAAGAAGGAATTTCACGAGGGCTAATTGGTACTTCTGTTTAACTCCAGGATCAAGCTTTTCCCTGATAAGCTTGGAACTAAATGGATGGGACCATTCATAGTACAAAAGGTCTCCCCTGTTGGTGTATATGCCCTAAGACCTATATTTGGTCAAACAATGTACTATTTCACTGAGATATTTATATATCTTATTGGCATTGTCGTTATCAATGTTTGTCTACATCTGCGAATATGTACTTACATGATAATGTCCTCGAGAAAGATTGGATCTATGCTCAAAATATTGTCCCTAGTCAATATAACTTAGTGGATATAGGATAGCTATGGTATCCATGAGACTAGTATATGGGCTGGTTAGGCACGCGGTGCTAACGCAGACATATGGGTATATCAGTGATGGATATACTGGACCGACCCGTTGTGAGGTTATGACTTAGTGTCATGAGTTATCCTCACAAGTGATAGGAGATGCATTGATCCTTAGACTTGAGGTCATTAACTCTTCTATATGGTTAGAGACATGCTTTGATACAACCCAACGCCTTGCCATAATTGGGAGGTCATAAAGGTTGTCATTGAGCATGTCACGACCCATATGAGAAGACCAATTGACAAATAAAGGATTTGCCCCTTCCTTGCGGAAGTATGATATCCATGGAGCTCCTCTATGGTCTATGACTGAAAGTGTATGGCCATACCCAGGTAAAGACCTGATTTAGACATAGCCATGTGATTGGATGAAAACAAGTCATGACACACTTGTCCAATCGGATATCATTTTGGCAAAGGAACTATAATGTATCTGCACTTGTTGCGATGATGGGGATGTCGATGTCGATATTCATTCCAATGACTTGGGTAGCAGCGATGCACTGCTAGGTGCCACTCACTACTTGTGGTGACCTTAGGTCAGCACTGCCAACGTCAAAGGGACCTACAGGGTCACACACTAAGACACTCGAGTTCTCGTATTAATCGGGAAGCCTTATGATCAAGTTATTGGATAACTCGGATTTATTTTGGAGATTTCATCAACGCCAATGCGCCTGATGAGATGGAAGAAACTTATTGCAGCCAACTTCTATTTTTGGCATATTGGCTGAATTAACCATGGTTAGCCTCATTTGACCTTGAGTTAAGTTGGATTGGATCCAATGGCTTGGTTAACATGGGTAATGGACTTTGGGCTAGGCCCATTGCTAAGTTGGGCTCATTAATAAGTTATCATGAAGAGAAGAAGGGCTAAAAGGGTATAATGGGGACAAGTCTTCCCCCCTAGGTGCCTATGGGCACAATGGGGAGAAGTGGCAAAGTTTGCTTCATTTAGAAGTAATAGGCGCCTCCCCCTTTATCCCTTATGGTATGAATGCCCATATGGCATTGCTTGGGGCGCAAGGCAAGGCCTTGGCACGCAAGGGAAGGCTTGGGCGAATATGGAAGGGTTGAATGAGGATTATGGAAATATCTTGGAGACTTTCATTGCCTCAAACCTTCTCATCCTAGCCGCCCACTTGTCTTGATCCTAGCCCTTCATGAACCGCCTCTTGGCTCCATAAATAGGACCCCTTGCCCCCCCCCCCCCCAAAAAAAAAAATACACAATTGGTGTGCACAATTAATCTCTTGGAGGCGTGAGCAAGGGCAAAGGGGTGAGAGCAAGGCTTGAAGGCGCGCTTTCCTTCTTCCATCCAAACCCTAGCCGCAAGTCATCTTCCTCTTGGCTTCCTCTTGGCGCAAGAAGGCCTTGGACTTAGCGACATCTTCTCCTCATCTTCATCATTGGCGCATCAACCTTGGAGGTGGCGCAAGTTTGGTTGAAGGTGACCTAAGGCTTGGATCTTCTTCCTGAGGCTAGCACCAAGTGAGGAAGAAGAGAGCTTGAGAAGTCCGTGTGTGTGAGACTGTAGAGGGCGAACATGTGGGCGCCTATCTCGACATCTGCATCCCTTTTCTTGCTTCAGGTACTTCCTATCTCATCGTGTCGACTCCCTCACATGCGATCTTCACTGGGTTTTTCGGGCCGGCCTATTTTGGGGACATTATTCCGCTGCGTATGTAATCTCTGTAATGCCAAAAATTGTAAAATGTCCCTGGGGTTTCCCAACAGTGGTATCAGAGCGACTTGTGAGCCTCGAACGATGTTTTTCATGCTTTTCTATGCTCACATGCCATGATGTAATTTTCGTAAATTGTATATGCCATGATCATATGATTTTTCTTAAAATAGAAAAATTAAAGTTTCTTTCTCCTATCCTCTTTGTCAATTTCTTTTGGATTTTTGGATTATTTTTCTTAGTTGATTTAAGATCAAAGTTGCACGTTATTTTGTCAAGTAGGACGGGCATTGTGTCTTCGGACTGGCCGAGTCTCTTGATCTGACAAAATTGCCAGCCGAAAGGATCTATAAAATCACCTTGAAAAATTAATCGCAAATAACTAAAAGATTTGTGATAAAAGGATGAGGAAAAGAGACTTGTTTTATGAGAAACTAAAATTTAAGATTTTAGGTTTTTCATGAGCATGTAGAATCGCATGTGTAAGTGCCTTGAATGTGCATGATGTTGTGATCATGAGTCAAGCCCCTAGCATGCCTGTAATGTATCCTTGTGAGGCCTGCGTGCCGCTTTTCTTTTGCTTTTAATTAAGATGAAGATTAGGGGCGCATCCACTTGGAGCATGCTGCATGGTGGCGCATCTTGGATGGTGGCGCAACAAGCACCCTTGCTTGGCTTGGTAGCGCATGGGGCGCAAGATGCATTGGCTGAGCCCTTGGGCTTGTGAGCTGTACCTCTTGTGCTTGCTAAGTGGCGCATCTTGCTTGAAGGAGGACCTTGGAGACAACCTTGAAGATCAAGCTAGAGGTCGGCTAGATTAGGTCTTGTTTTGGGGAGCTTGAATCCTAGGTCAAGAGTTGAACCCCTTCTTGGCAAGGGTCGGTTCAATGTCTTGAATAGGCTATGATCACATCATCCCTTTACTGCTTACATTATCTGCTAAAGCATGCCTGTAATGTTAGACATAAGATAAAACTGAGTTGATGAGACCTCAAAAACCCTCACTAAAACATCAAGTCTAGTAGTCTTCTAATGCGTAGCCCTCATCAAGCTATTGATCAGTGGTGTTGTGAACTGTTTTCCACCCTCGTGGGACACACCCACTTATCTTTAGAAGATGCGTGGTGGCAATGGTTTCCCCAGTCTGTTTTAACTGGACGCGCCTTCGCAAGGAAACTATTGGCCCTGGGCATAACGATTAGGAATGGACTTGACTAGAATTTCATATGTGCTAAGCACATGATGAGACTCTAGAGGCATCATTGAGAGGTTGGGATTTCATGTTGTATCCAGCCCTCGCTGGACATGAAATGCCTAGACTGTCTCAATAAGGGGAATTGCTTAGAGCAATCGGCCGGCGTGCCCACCTTAGGAAACATAGGTCACTTTGTGCATCTCATCCCACCCTCGTGGGGCGCGAAGCCTCATATGGAAAAAGGATCCCATCTCACTAGGAAATCTTAGATTTCCTGATTGACTTTGTGGGTTGTCAATTCGATTAAAATAGTGGGAGTCATGGTCATTTAAAACAAGTCCAGTTTAAATGATCTGAATGTGGTACTAATATGCCATTTCTTGGTTGTTGTAGAACAATGGCTACAAACACTGGCGGATTAACACTGCGAAGGATAAGTTGGTCGGATCCAACTTTATGGACTGGCATTGAAACTTGAGGATAGCCCTCATGCTCGAGAAGAAGCTGTACGTCCTTGAGCAGCCTCTTCCTGCGACTCCTGCGCCTAATGCCCGAGCGACAGACAGGGATGCTTTTAGAAAGCATCAAGATGACTCTTTGGAGGTATCATGTCTCATGCTTGGCACTATGGCACCTGAACTTCAGGTGCAGTAAGAGCAGCAAAACGCTTTTCAGATGATAACTCATCTAAAACAGATGTTTGAAGCTCAGGCCAGGACTGAGAGATATGATATCGCCAAAGCAGACTTTCGATGCAAATTATCTGAAAGTGCACCAGTGAGACCCCATGTTCTCAAGTTAATTGGGAATGTGGATCATCTCAAGAGACTGGGACACAACATAGATAACAAGCTGGTTGTGGATCTTATTCTGCAGTCCCTGCCCCCTAGCTTCAGTCCATTTATTATAAACTTCAACATGAACCGGATTGAGTGCACAAGGGAGGAACTACTGAATATGCTCCAAATAGTCGAGCGTGAAATGGGTAAGACCAAGCCCAATTCTGTTCTTTTGGTCCCTGCGACCAAGAAGATAAAGAAGAAGGGTAAGGCATATGCTAAGAGTAGTGCCAAGGGTCCTACCAAGGCACTGAAGAAAAAGGCAAGGAAGTCAAAGGACCAGAGGTGCTTCCACTGTGGCGAGCAGGGCCAGTGGAGAAGGAACTGCAAGCAACTTCAGAATGAGGAGAAGAAAGGCTTGGCCTTAACTTCTAGCTCAGGTATTTATGTTACTGAAGTCAACCTTTCTACTTCTATTTCATGGGTATTGGATACCGCATGTGGAGCTCATATTTGTATAAATATGCAGGGGCTTAAAAGAAGTAGATCGGTACGGGCTGGAGAGATTGACCTACGAGTTGGAAACGGAGCACAAGTTGCTGCTGTTGCTGTAGGAGTTTTGACTCTCTCCCTCCCTTCAGGACTTCAATTAGAACTAGAGAATTGCTATTATGTACCTTCATTAACCAAAAACATTATATCTATTCCTTGCTTAGCAAGGAAAGGTTTTATATTTGAAATAAAGGAGAACTCCTATTCTTTTTCATTTGCAAATATGTTTTATGGGAAAGGCACATTGTGCAAGGGCCTATATGTCTTGGACATGAATAGTTCTATTTGCAACATAAATAGTAAAAGGACCAAACTGAGTGGTTCAGTTGGTGTCTTCCTATGGCATTGTCGATTAGCTCATATAAACAAGAACCGCATTCAACAACTCCATGCAAATGGATTGTTAGACTCAAGTTCCTTGGAGGAATTTGATACAGGTGAGTCTTGCTTATTAGGGAAAATGACAAAGGCACCCTTCACCAAAACTGGTGAGAGGGCACAAGGTTTGTTGGATCTCATACATACTGATGTGTGTGGGTCATTCAATAAACAAGCCAGTGGAGGACACAACTACTTCATTACCTTTACTGATGACTTCAGTTGGTATGGTTATGTCTACTTAATGAGACATAAATCTGAATCCTTTGAGAAATTCAAAGAGTTCAAGAATGAAGTAGAGAACCAGCTTGGTAGATCCATTAAAGCTCTTCGATCTAATCGAGGTGGACAGTACCTGAGCGGGGAGTTCTTTGACTATCTTAGGGAATGTGGGATCTATCCCAACTCACTCCTCCTGGAACACCTCAATGGAATGGTGTGTCTGAGAGGAGAAATCAAACTTTGTTGGACATAGTTCAATCCATGATGAGTCATGCAACTCTACCACCCTCATTCTGGGGTTATGCACTTGAGACAACTTCTCTTATACTGAATAATGTTCCATCTAAGAGTGTCTCAAAGATTCCATATGAGGTATGGAATGGGAGACGACCCAATCTCTCTTTTATCAGGATCTGGGGATGTGAGACTTATGTCAAACGTCAGGATTCTAGCAAGTTAGAACACAGATCTGATAAATGTGTTTTTGTGGGGTATCCTAAGGAAACTAAAGGATACTACTTTTATGTTCCCAATGAGAACAAAATATTTGTTGCTCGGGTCACAGTCTTTCTAGAGAAAGAATTTCTCATGAAAGAAGCTAGTGGGAGCAAGTTTGACTTGGACAAGGTCCAAGAGCAACCACAAGAGAGAGAGGTGGAACCTGAGCCACCTACACCAGTTGCTGGGCAACCTGAGGCTCAGACACAGGTCCCACGTAGGTCTGGGAGGATTTGTCGTGCACCTGAGAGGTACGGTGATGACACCGAAATATGTAGTATATTTTGCATCATTTTAGATACCTTTTCATGCTAAATCGAGGATCTTTCTACTTGTTTTTATGCTAAATCCATCAAATATTGCAAAGTCTACTTCTATTTTGGTTTTTCATGTTTTTCAGGCAAAAAGGCACTATTTTGGGCGTTTTCAAGCAAAATCAAATACATGGAAGAGTTCTCATCATCAAAAGGAGATCACCCAAGAAATTTCACGCAAATCGGAGCAAGCCAGCAAATTACGGTAATGCCGTAATCTATTTTACGATACCGTAATTCCAAATGGTACCATAAAATCCGAACACTGCCGTAATTTGTGAAGATTTCCAAACAGAAAGATTTTTTGATTTTACGGTACTGGACGTAAGCAATATTATGGTACCGTATTTCAGATTACGTCAGAACAGAAACCTTAGCCGATTTTACGGCACTACCGTAAACCAGTTTACGGGCCGTATTTTCCAGACGTCTTCAGAACAGAAAGTTGCCTTGAAATTACGGCACTGGCCATAAACCAGTTTACAGGCCGTATTTTCCGAGACGACATCGGCACAAAAGACTCAAGAGATTTTACGGCACCAGCTGTAAACAATTACACGGCCGTGAAATCAGTTTTGAACGCGACGCCCAGGTCAATGTCCACGCTCGGTCCTTGCGGAGATGATTTCGGATGATCCAGAAGTTTATATTAGATGCCGTAAGAAGCAAAAGGGGAGCTTGGGACCGGAGGATTGCAGAGAGACCAAAAGCCCTAAATTTCGTGCACCATCAAGGGAGAAATCGGGATTGACGCCGCCGCCAAGGGTTTCGCCGCCACGCTCGATCCAGACAATCTCCGACCGCGATTATCATACCAAAGCTTTATCCGACCGTGATTATCATACCAAAGTTTCGATGGTTCACAAGGTGTGAACGCATGAAACATTGAGGACTTACTATATTTGGAAGTCGGTTTTCCAAATGGAAAAACGCTCCCACGTTGTAACGTCGCTC
>CM050443.1:28146463-28158620 GCA_027562315.1 Costus pulverulentus
CACGAAAGTGATCCTTGAGACTCCACCTGAGATAATCAACTTAGAACACGGATGCACGAAAGTGATCCTTGAGTTCTTCGTTTGATGGTTTACTTATTTTCAGCGTTGGGATAGATCTTGCGCGAAAACGAGGATTGATCCCTGCATGATTGTCTGCACGAAAGTGAGATAATCCTTTTATGAAGTAAATTATGTCTTTACCATGACAAAATTAAACTGACGAATCTCTATTTACATCTAGTCATAGGATTTATAGTGAATGAAACCCTAGTCCCAGTCTTCTCTCTCTGGTATTTCCGTTTTAGTTTTCTATTGCTCACTTGCATACTTTCGATTCACCTAGATAACAAGAAATCAATTATTCAGTACTCAGCAAACAAGGTCTCTGTGGGTTCGATATCTATTTTATTACTTCGAGTATCCGTGCACTTGCGGACACAACAAGCTTGGTGACATAACAAGTTTTTGGAGCCGTGTCAGGGAGTGACAAAGTCCCTGTACGCCAAACAACGAGTTTGGCCGCACATCGGAAATAAGTTTTGGTCTACCTACTTATTGGGATATAACATATATCTTTGTTTATAGTTAGACGAATTTAATTTATAGTTTAATTTTCATATCTTGTTTACTTTTTGAATCATTAACTCATTAATTTTAATATGGATTTTAATAGGAATTGATTCTAAAGTAGTGGATCATTTTGCAATATTACTTGAGGAGATGGACTATTATGATGATGATGGTATATTTTTAATATAAATTAGTTCTAATCATTAGCTCATTTTTTGTTATTTAATACTAATTTGTTCTATTTTTTATGCACATGAATTATTGTCAAGTGGTGTTAGTGGCATTACTCACATGAATTATTGTCAAGTGGTGTTAGTGGCATTACTAATGGGTTAGAAGATGATTGATTTGATGTTGTCATGTTGATGTCTTAGACAATTCTGTGTAATACAAACTTTGTTATTATCTTGGTTAATTTTGTCAATGTGTGATGGACTTGTAGTCCTGTGGAGTTGTGTAATGGACTTTACTATGTAGTATTGTTGTGTGATGCAAACATTACTATGTTGGGTGTAATGGACTTTACTATGTTGTGTGGATGCAAACATTATTATGTTGGGTGTAATGGATTTGTAGTTGTGGAGTTGTTTGTATTAAACTAGCTTATGTAGTATGATTAAAATTTTTCTATTTGAATCTGATATTAAATTGTTATTGTCTTGGATAGTTTTTTTTTGACATGAATGTGATAATGTGATAACTTTTTTATTTGATTTTGAAATTTTAATGTTTTAGATAGATTTTTTGTGATGTGAATATGATGATGTGATGCTTAATTAAATTTTGTTATGTTGGATGTAGTGGATAGTGGATAGTGGATAGTGGATACTGGATACAATGATTTTAAGTATTTTATGAATTTATGCAGGATTTGTAATTGATTAAGTTGTGATTTAAAGTATGATAAAATTATCTTATGAGTTTTTTACAGGTTTTTTCCCCGCGGGATTGGGTTTTCTACAGGTACCCATGGGGTTGGGTTACCCGACGGGTACCCAATTCCCGATAGGGACGGGGATGCGATTGGTTTTCTCAAACCGGCGGGGGCGGGGGTAGGGGCTAGGCCGGGCCGGGGGCAGTGGCAGGGTTTGGAGTTCGGGGTTGGGTTTGGTATTATCCGCCCCCGCCCCACCCCGATGCCATCCCTAGAGATATAAGAAGATTTTTTTACTTATTTATTTATTACCATTTATCATGTATAGGAATTAGCTTTAGTGTGCTACCCCCAATCAAACTTGATTGGTGTTAATTATGAATGAACAAGGTTATTCAACTAGAAATATATTAAAATTAACTTGTGATATAATTACTACTCTCAAGTACTAATTAAAAATAGCCACAAACTTATATCTGATTTCCTACCAAGAGATAGGATTCTTTTTTCTTCTCTTACTTTCTTTCATTTATTTATTTACGTGCCTAGGAGGTGAAATACATATCATCCACTAGAATAAATGTTTAAAGCTAAAGTTTAAGTGTTTGTCAATCTTATTGTCTTCATTTAATGCTTTAGTAGTTGATGTCCATTAAAATTAATTATTATGAGCATTTGCAAATAACAAACCTCATCATGTGCACACTTTAGTCACAGAAAAGAGCTAACTGAAGCTACTATGCTACCCCTTTGGAATATTGACAATAATGTTTCTTATTAGATTACCTTTTTCTGTCTATATATAACAAGATTCATGAGAAATTTCTATTATTATTATTATCATTATAAACTATTTCTCTTTTTAACTTCTCAATTAAATAAACTCTTCCCTTTGTCTCAAGATTCAATTTTTTTTCTAAATTTTCAAATGAATGTATACTTGATTAGATGGTCCCAAGTACTCAATTAAGTTATTAGATATTCTCCTCTGGGATCTCCCTAGTGTCTTGGTTAAGTACCTCATAGAAAGTTTAGACAAGTTAAGAGGTCTCTCAACTTTATCATTTTTTTTGTTCCATGTCTGGTCATTAATGAGCTTATTATACCTCTCCCATTGAGGCAAAACAAATGTGAAAGCTAACTACACAATCTTAAGAGTATGCTAATATCATCCTTTACATATGCAATGAGAACACATAAAACCTCCTCATCTTTAACTCTAATATGATAAAAATTGAGTTAACTATTAACCATCCTGATTAATACCCTAAAGGTTGCACCCTTCAATAAATTTCATGTGATTAAGAGTTTATCCCCATCCTTCAAACTAGAATGATTTTTTTTTTCATTTATATCTGTAATATTGCATAGTTGAGTTGTGCAATCTTTACAAGTGCACATGCTATGGTAAGGGAGAAGGGGAACAAGTACACATGAAGAGCATAGCACAATGGAGAGTTGTATGTTGTGTTCGGAAAGGATGAATCACTCCTGAAAAGGAATTTATTAATTCTCTCTTAATTGGTTGGGTTGTAGATACGATGATTTACTTCATGCATGAGCTCTCTAGTTCAAATCTTGGAAGACCCAACTGCGCTAGAAAAACATTAGGAGATGCATCTGACTCTATTTTATGTTGCATACTCCACTTATAAAGGCAAACTAAATAATTTAGTAGTTGTGGCATTCATATTTATAAAATATCACTCTAAGCAATTATTAGCTTTTGTACTTGCTTCCTAATTGATCTCTCATGAAAATCACAAATGAGTTACTTATATAAGGAGCTTATAGTCTTCACTTCAAAGCATTCATTAATCATCTCCATCGTCAATTAATATTCCATTAATTACCATAGCAGGTTTATTTAGGAGTGCATATCCAACCTAGAATTATTATCCACATATATGTAAGTACCAAGGTGAGATCAATAAGGTCACTTTAAGGCTGTGTTTACCGAAGAGGAAAGAAATGAGAAGGAAAGGAAAAATAGAAAAGAAAGGAAAAACGGTGGAAAGAAAAATGAGTCACATGAAAATCACGTGACTAAAAAAAACAAGCAGGCGGAAGGGTTTTATGGTAGGCGGTAGGCGACGGGTACGAACCAGCGGACGGCATTAATGGCAGTGGGCAGGTTCGCGTGAAGTGGCTAGGCAGACGGCATTGATGGGAGGCGGCAAACGACGGCGTTGATGGCAGGCGGGTGTGGACGGCGAGACAAGTGGCAAGGCGGGCGGGCATCGAGGCGAAAGGCGAGGAGTCGGTCGCTCGTTGCTTTGTGGACGTCAAGGCGGACGAGGTGGGAGAGGCGGACGACGACGAGGGTTCGAGGCGGACGAGGTGGGAGAGGCGGACGGCGACAAGGAGGGTCTGGATGGCGAGACAAGCGGCAAGGCGGGCGGGCATCAAGGCGGAAGGCGAGGAGTCCGTCGCTCGTTGCTTTGTGGACGTTGAGGTGGACGAGGTGGGAGAGGCGGACGGTGACAAGGCGATGAGGCGTCAAGGCGGACGGACAGCAAGGCGTCGAGGCGGACGCGTTGGAATTTTTTCTCCAACGCGTGATCCATCCGATTCGAGCGGACCACGAAACGAAGGAAAATACCAAAAATTTTCCTTCTATTTTCCTTTGAGACTTTTCTGTCCGTCCCGATAAAACCTGGAAAAACTACTTTTCTCTCCTTTCTCTCGCTTTTCTCCTCTTGTAAACACAGTGTAAGTTTTCTTAGTTCCTCAACCCATTTACTATAAATGATAAGTAATTATTGACTTATATTATATGGTTCATGTTAATTGTCCTATGAATAGTGATAATGTTTTCCATTAACAATGTTCTCCTAATACTGTGCTATTAGCAAGAACAGGGAAAAGATCTTGAGTTCACATTCATTCTAGCGTCATTTCATTTTTTATTTTTTATGCATATATGTTTCCTTATAGCATTCATGGGTTAACCAATACCTTACACATCCTAAGTCAATTAGAATGATAAGCCTATTGAACTATGAATCTATTAGAGAAGGGATATGTCATCTGGTACTCTAAAATCCCCTTACAATGCAATTCATTAGTACGTTACAATATTACTAATCAATCATAACTTCAACTTCTTAGAAGGTTTTAGCCAGAAGGCTCCAATGCACAAATAAGCACCTAGGAAATACTACAGGAGTTAAAAATTTTTTCTTTTCCTAGCTTTTATTCCATGATGATGATATGATGATTTTTATACATCTAACATATTGTCATGAATCATTAAGTGTTCTTAATTTATCTTTAATACTTTACCCTTAGGTCAGTTATTAGAAAGTTAAAGAATTTAAATCTCCATCCCTAACTTTATACATTATCATTCTTTTCTTCTAAATACTCTATGAGCCTAGTGTCCCAATGACACCTATAGCCATTTGAGGATGTCATTTACAACCACACTCAAACTATCTTCTAAATGACACAAATCTATTCCAGCCCAACTCATCTATTCATGAGGGTCCACCATACTTTAGCTGTGCAACTCTGATCAAATTAAATTACATTAACATAACCTCACCATATAGGCTTAGTACTCAATCCATACAAATACTATATGTGCACAATAATCATTGTGAGGTTTTTTTTCTATGACATTTACTGATATAAGTGAACATGTGTTTATATATTTCAATTTGTTTATGTGTGTTATTTTGGTTTAAGTATATAAATCCTAATTGCATCATATGTCTTAGTCATAGGGTTTACCCTAAGTCCTTATGACCAATTTGACTCCCAAGCTCAACCTACAGCTCTTATACCACTAATTGTCATGCCCCGATAAGTACTAGACCTCGGCCAGTAGCCCACTTGTGGCACATGACAATTGGGCTTGCTAATCCAATCTGAACCATCAACTAATAACATAAAACTAACAATCAAAGCTCAAAATCTATATAACATAACAATAAGCTCTGTCAACACCGATGGTGCAAAAATATAGCCATAAGACTAAACATCAACATATAATGATACTAACTAGAACATTATACAGAAATATCATATAACTAATACTAGAAAGTCATCTACAACTATCTATCTACTTATTGATTCACCCACGATAGAACCGCACCAAGACCTGTGACAAAATCACAACAACATAGGTTATTGGCCAGAAGGGCTAAGTAGGGAATAAATATATAGTGCATGATCGATAGGGTGAAAAATATGTCATATCATCCAATGTTTCCAAATATAATACATACATATGCAGACACTAAGTTGGGGGCCAACCTATCCTAAAGGACACACAATCATACCTGAGTGGTCCCTAGTATCAGCTCAACAACTGGGAACGACTACTCATTAACAGCCCTCGCCAGTATTGCTTCCAATACCCTATCACACTCGTGTTGTAATAGCACATCTTTTATGATGCTGACTAATAATATCATAGTCTATGAGGTCACCCTCCACAGAACTATATATTTGGCCCAAATAACACCAGTCAACTAGCTCTTCAGTCTTGCTATTACAGCCCTAAGAAATTAACACATCATGTCAGTCAATACAAATATACAATGAGTAAATGCTAAATCCCACTAATATGGGAGAAGATCATTATAATGTCAAATAAATAACATATTAACGGTCATAATACGCAGCAATGGTAATAGAGTGCAACGGAAGGAACTCATCATAATATAATCAATTATAAGGTGTCTTTAATCAAGCAGTTAACACTAAATTATAGAGTGCCCCTTAATAAAGCGGTGGACACTGTGATTAAATGATAAATAACAATTAATAGAGTACATCAAATTATACGATGCCCCCCCCCCCCCCCCCCCCCCCAATCAAATGGTAGACACCATGATCAAAGGACAGGAAGGATCCTACTTGATCATTGTAGATCTGATATGTCCTGTGCTAGTATCCTCATTGATCCCATTTGCCATAATCATTCATTCCTTACTAGCATATAAATAACAAATGTTTATTTTTCTGTCTAAAATACCTATAAACTATTTTATTTTATTTATTCTTTTAACTAAACTCACATCTAATATATCTCATGTCAATTAGACTTACATATCATTATATCACATTATTTCTATCATTATCTAAATTTAATAGTCTTTCTCCTTATTTATTAATTGTTCATTAGGTCATTTGGATTTATTGATTACTATTATTTCAGTTTAACATTTATCCATTATTTGATTATTAGTAAATAGTATTATTATTTATTGTGTCAATCTAGAGTAAGCTTAATCGTAACAATTAATGTAAAATATTTTATCTACTAGATACATTGAAATAAAATATAGATGGGTTTAGCTCTTACCTAGTCCATAGCATGTGCGGATGCTAGTCAATAGTCGGAGGTCACCAGATGCGAGAGGAAAAAGGCATGGTGAAGATTTGCTAAAGGGAGACAATGAGGGAGAGAAACAGGTGAGGGAGAAATGGGGAGAGAGAGGGTGGGGTTGGGTTACGGGCAAGGCTAATAGAGTAAGGAGGGAAATTTTTTCTAGGCAAGGGGGCTATCGAGGATATTTTCAGTAACGCCCCCTAGGATTTTAGTACCGAATCTTAAAGCACTTAGATTTTATGAATCTCAAAAAATAGTTAGCCCCATTAACGCCCCATTACTTTTTTTAATATCTATGATCTTATTTTCAATATCCATGATCATGTAAGTTTTATCCACGATTATGCAAGCTATTTCCACGATCTTTTTTTAATATCCACGATCATGTAGGATGTATCCACGTTTTTTTTTTAATATCCATGATCATGCAGGCTATATCCACGATCATGTAGGCTATAACTACGATCTTTTTTAATATCCATGACCATGCACACTATATCCATGATCATACAGGATGTATCCACAATAATGCAGGCTGTATCACGATCATTTTTAATATCCACAATAATGCAGGTTATATCCATGATTATGCAGGATGTATCCACAATCATGCAGTCTGTATTATTAATTTTTTTTTAATATTCATGATCATGCAAGTTGTATCTACAATCATGCAGGTTATATCCACGATCTTTTTTTAATATCCACTATCATATGGGCTATATCCACGATATTTTTTTTAATATTCACAATCATACAGGCTATATCCACAATCTTTTTTAAATATATTATAAATAAATATTTATTACAAATAAATATCTAATAAAAATAAATATCATTACAAATAACCACATCGATAGGTAACAGAGTATTAACAAGGCTGACTATTTTTTTAGATTTATAAAATTTGAATACTTTAAGATTTGGTACTCACTCCCCAGCCCATTTTTTTATATTTATAAAATTTGAATACTTTAAGATTTGGTACTCAGTCCTAGGGGGCGTTGCCAAAGAAATCCTCAGTAGCCCCTTTCCTAGCAAATTTTTTAGAGAATAAGGCTCTCATCTCATCAATTTTTTTTATTTGTCACGGGCGCAACATAATAACATTCATCCTTTCAACGAATATTTAGCCTAAAAAACTACTTTGTATATTAATCTAGTTTGATTTGTTAGTTTCTAAAAAATGCTTATGAAAATTATTTAATTTTATTTAGAATATTTAAGAGTGTTTATTGGCCAAAAATATTTTAATAATAAATATTATTTAATAAATATCTAGCATAAATGCCTTGTGGGTTATTATCTTATGATGTGATATCCAGTTAAACTTTTTAACAATTTGGATGTAGTAGAAAAGTCACGATTGTATTCTACGTCTATATATTTATTTGTCTAATCTTCTTTTTATTTATTTACATTTTAGAATAATAATTGTGTGATATTTATTTTTTAAATAAAAGAATAACATTTGAGACAGTTCATGAATAAGAAGACAAAAAAAAGAGTCAATTGAGACTGACAACAGCTCCGTTTGGCCCAGCTTCTGATTCTAACTTTTGTTGGTTGAAAAAGTGCTGGTTGAAGAAGTTTGAGTATGTTTGGATACACAGCTTATGATTAGGTTATTCTATTTATAATAAATATTTTTTTCTTAAAAAAACTATTAAGAGAAAAATTATATGATTAAATTTGTAATTAACTATAATTAAAATATTTATTAAAAATATTATGAGTTATACGATTAAAAAATTATTATTACATATAAAAAGTTATTAAGTACAAGCAAGTCGGGGGCCAGAGAAGCAGCTTTACTCCTGCTTCTCAGAGAAGCAGCTAATTTGTGGATTGGAACAGAAAAGCTAAAGGGTCAAACGCCTCAGCTTCTTGATTTCTACTAGCCACAAAGCCATAAGCAGACCTAGAAGCTAGGCCAAACGGAGCCAACATAATGTAAAAGAATCCAAGTACGGTGGACTAAACCATGAATTAGGTGAACTTAAGGACAAACTGAATTTTTGTAGATATTGTTCCACATAATATTGAATGGTAGTAGCACAATAACTTTCAAAAATCACACGAACAATGGACATCCCAATAAAATCTAGCGAGATATAAATTACAGATAATTTGAAAATACAAATCGATAATATGGCAGGGAAACAACTAAACAGAAGCATAGATGAACTGCATGCCTATATCTAACACTCGCACCCAGAGGATCTTTGTTGTCTTGCACCACCCGCGACATCAATGGTATCAGGAAGATAACTTCAAGAAAGATATAAGATGGCGAGGGAATTAGCACATAAACAATCCTATTATAAGATAAATGCCAATCAACAGGATAAATGCAGAAGTTACTAAAAGAACTTTTTTTTTCATTTACGTAAGAGTGCTTACTATTAGGTGTAAATATTGCAAATGTAGGAGCCAATACTTACATGTCTTCCTCTGGTTCATTCTTTAGGGCGTTCTTTGAAATACACTGGAAAGCAGCTTCCACATTGAATCCTTCTTTCGCTGATGTCTCAAAATAGGGGATGTTTCCCTTGGATGCACACCATGCCTTTGCTTTCTTCTCTGAGACCTGAAAATAAGGGGATGGGGAAAAGCACATCAAAACGTTTAAAATGTTAACACAATTGCATAATGCAGTTCCATCAAATCGTGTCTTGGAATAAAAACAAAGATTGTCTTACCACTCGGCTGCTGCCACCATCAATATCTATCTTGTTACCCAAAACTATGAAAGGAAAGTTCTCAGGGTCTGAAGGGCTAGCCTGATATTTGATTACCAACAAAAGTACCGCATGAACACACGTTTCTTCAACAACTGGTCTCTTACTCACTGAATATCAATAGAGTAAAAAACTTTACCTGAACCAGAAATTCCTCACGCCAATTATTCAAATTATCAAAGGATTTCATAACATTAACATCATAAACAAGAACACAACAATCGGCTCCACGATAGAAAGCCACACCAAGACTCTGAAATCTTTCCTGCCCAGCTGTGTCCCATATCTGAAGAACCAAGTGCTAAGTGAGCTCACAGAAAATTAATTTAAGAGAGAGGCATCCAAAGTGGAAGACTTCTCTAGTGTTTTATGAATTTCTATGAAAGGATCAGTAGCAAATCAGGAAAATGGATTAAGTTAAACACTTGCAGAATTGAATTTTTGGTAAAACTTCAACTTTATCCATATTGCGTATCTGTACAATTAACACTGACAGCTCAACTCCAGCCAATTAGCCAAATACCACAAGCAAGATCAAATAGGTTATTCTCATATTGGCGGCTGATCCTCTAATTTATATAGATGGTGACTGGGCCAACCAGACTACATATGAATAATCACTAATTTGTAGAATCCTAACAATTATCTAGTTATTCCTGTTCTTGCTTCTTTTTTGCAAGAGGAAGCAAAGGGAAGCAGCAGCTAATTCTCCATTTGTGCCAAAGCCAATGATTAATAATAATCGGATACCTACTACCACCTGCATAATCACTGTCTTTTACCAGACATGTTAGAGCTGTGAATATCTTAGAAAATTGTGGAATTCTTCTTTAATCTCCCAGTGAAAATAACAGCAATGCAAGAGTTCCTAGTAGACAAAATGAAATAAATTACAGAAAATTGTGAGAGAGATGTTAAATAGAAAACATATAATAGTTTTGGTGAGTGCAATTTAATTCATAGGCGAGTTGATCAAAAATTCACATAGTAAGTTCCCAAACAGTGCATTTGAGCTTAAAGTTTAGTATCAAAAAGCACATTGAATCAGTATGCAATAAAGTTAGAACAGAAAATTAAAACTAAATATGACGTAGCGTATCCGAACTAGTTGATGCCAACTACTTGGTTAAATGACACATGGTTGTTTCCCGTAATATATGCCATAAAAGCAATAACGAAAACAAAAATACATGCTATTATTTACTCGTGAACAAATGAAAGAAAAATAAGATTATGCGCATAAATGAGAAGGGCTAAAAAATAACTGAATATCTAAATCAATTCTGAACTCAAGGCATGGTCAATACGTTAACCATGGAAGAAAGGAATACAATATGTATTTTGTGGAACTAGTGCTAGATTTGCACTGTATCATGCGTTCATGTCAACAATAGAAATACAAATAAAATATTCCACCCTTAAAAATAATCTGGAACCATCATGAATCTCAGGTCCAGAGTTGTAATCCTTAGGACAGACATAGATGACGAGGTATATAAATGCTGTCCATTTAAGCCACGATGTGGAGGTCTGAACCTGCAATGTGAACAATCGATCGTCGATCTGGACTTCCTTGGTCAAGAAATCGGCACCAATTGTAGCTTTGTACTGGTTGCTGAACTTGTTGTTCACATATCTATCCAATTATCATCCACCAAAATGAAATTACTCCAAATCAAAACCACAAACCTTTTGCTCAAAACTAAGATAGAAAGAGAACTAGGCTGAAAGGCTTGGAGCTTACTGATTCATCAAAGATGTCTTTCCAACCCTAACAATGAAAGCAATTACACATAAGCAAAGAGTTTGGCAAAAGTTTACAAGAAGATGAAAAAATATACAAAAAAATCATTTTGTCTCAGAAATGGATGGAGTATCTCACCCGCTGTCCCCAAGGATGATAACCTTGAGAAGCATTCGCCGCCGGGACGCCATTGATTCGGCGATCGGCGAAGCGGAGTACAGCGGAAAGTCCCCGAGGCCTCGCAATCTGGCGACTCGTCCGTCGCCACGAGAACGAGCCCCGCAAGTGTGCCCAAATCGGGAGAAGCGAAACGGAATATCCAATTGACAAATGGCCCCCCAAACCAGTAGACCGAAATGCGCCGACTCAGCCACGCGCACATGGGTTAATTTTCATTTCCACCCACAATTTACCAGCGTCTGTTTAGCCAAAAATGCGTTAATTTCACCGTGGTAATTCACACTGTGCTTCCAAGCTTCTTCGATCATACTATGTTTAATGGAGAGGAAAGAAGAAGAGATAGGGCTATTCAAAAAAAATTGAAAAATTGAATCGAACCGAAAAATCGACCGAATTAAACCGAACGGGCGGTTAACCGAATGGATCGGTTCGGTTCACGGTCGGTTTTTTGAGTATAATGGTTCGGTTCGGTTCAGTTACGATTCGGAGAAAAAATTTTGACCGGTTAACCGAACCGACCGGTATATATATGTATATCTCAAAATTATATTTGGATTGTTTATCTAGTGCAATGGTTGAAGGTTATTTTGCGAATTAGTAGGTCATGAGTTCGAAACTCATTCACTACAACTTAAAAATTAATTTTTTAAAATATTTAATTATTAAATAATAATATTTAATAGTCAAAGTTAATTTTTTAAAATAAA
>CM050443.1:28164633-28196151 GCA_027562315.1 Costus pulverulentus
ACAACCTGAATAACAACCATTGCCTTTATAAACATAGAGTTTATACATGATACTGAAATAATCCCAAGGCCTCAAACATTAGCCTTAAGGGCATACCCCAACATATTGCATATCTATTGGAATTGATATTGAACATCCTATAACACATGTTCATACACAAAACAGACTTACATAATCATTCATTAAGTGCTTATAATTGATTGCAAGAGCATTGTTTATGAGATCAAAGCTTCCAAATTCTACTTGGGGACATGCAATCTTGCATTTTATAGTATTGATTCGCATCAGACCAATAAGTTATTATAAGTTCTCCCTTTTACAATGTTGGAAAACCCCAGGGATATTTTATAATTTTTCACAGAGATTACATTACGAATGCAGAGGAAGAATATCCTCGAAACATGCCGGTCCCAAAAACCCAGTGAAGATCGTCTTGCAAGGAGGTCGATACGATGAGATAAAAAATACCTTAAGAGTAAGATGAGGCCGATATTGAGGTAAGCGCCCACGTGTGTGCCCTCTGTAGTCTCGCACACACGGATGCCTCGAGCTCTCTTCTTCCTCGCCCGGTGCTAGCCTCGGGAAGAAGATTCAAGCTTTTGTGCTCCTTCTCCTATGCTTACGCCACCTCCAAGGATGATGCGCTAATGATGGAGAAGGGAGTGAGAGATTGCCGCCAAGATTTTCCCTCACTTGCACATGAGATTCTTGTATCTTTCTGTCTATTTATATTTTCGTATTTTAGTGATGAATTGATTGCCTAACAAATAGCAAGGTCCAAATTTAAAGCTTTGATGAAAAATCTTAGGCATGATCTAGAAATTTGAGGCAAGTAAAAATTTGAGCATTGAATTATAAAACAAAGATAAAGACCATATCTATATTGCTTTAAGATACGTACATTATATAAGACAAACGACTTAGATTTTACTCTGCACAAGACCTTGGAAATTTGCTCCCCCATTAGACTCATTAGCGATATGGGATCGGTTCTTAAACCGTTTGGATCCAAACCCGCTAAGCGTACCGCCGCCATCTCCGACCCTTTTCTTTTCGCTGTGTAGGGTTTCCTTCTTGGTTGCTTCGTCCCTTTTCTCTCTTTTGCAGCCATATTGTGATCCGGCGGAGAAGGGCCGAAAGGATTCGATGGGGACGCCGGAGACATCTAGGGAGCCATGCCCAGATCGTATCCTCGATGACGTCGGTGGGGCCTTCGGCATGGGCGCCGTCGGCGGTTCCGCCTTCCACTTCATCAAGGGTCTGTACAACTCCCCCAACGGGGAGCGCCTTGCTGGCGGCGCACAGGCCGTGCGCATGAACGCTCCCCGTGTCGGCGGCAGCTTTGCCGTCTGGGGTGGGCTCTTCTCCGTCTTCGATTGCTCAATGGTCTACCTCCGCCAGAAGGAGGACCCCTGGAATTCTATCTTCGCTGGCGCCGCCACTGGCGGCTTTCTCCAGATGCGCCAGGGCGCTGGCCCCGCCGCCCGATCCGCCCTCTTTGGCGGCGTCCTCCTCGCCCTCATTGAGGGTGCGGGGATCATGCTCAATCGCGTTCTCAGCGCCCCTCAGAACCTTCCCCCAATGGAGGATCCCAATCTGTCCGTGCTACCTCCCAACATTCCTGCCACTGACAGGAGGCCTGGGACAGAGCGAGCCCCATCAGCTCCAACTGGCGGGTTCCCTCAGACTGGTTACCAATCGGTTGATTCCAGTGGTTCCTCCTCTTCATCATCTGCTTCTTCCTGGTTTGGAGGGTTCTTTGGAGGTCGTGAAAAGAGTGATAACGACTCAAAGAGCAGTGACAGCAGGACCCAGGTGCTGGAGAGTTTTGATTCACCAACTGTGCCCATACCTAGTTTTGAATACAAATAGAAGGAATATGGATCGTCTTCCGAGAAAGGTACTTCTTGTAGACTTTCAAGTTAGTTAGTCAAGCAGCTTGTTTATGCAAATTAGAAACCGTTATAAAAGCTAGCTCAGAAAGTAAATTGATAACTTGCTTTGATGCTTGGATTTGTAGATATTAGACAATTGCTTGAAAGTCAAAAAGCTTGACCTTGCATGAATTCCTTCCTAGTTTTGAATAGACTTAAAGCAGTAAATTTTATTTATGAAAAAGAATATAAGGATATTTGACATTTGTAGTAATGCAAAGTCAAGCCTACTATACTGTTATTGACTGCCTGTGTTAGTTGTTGATTGTTTATGTTGACTGTTAAAGCATTGTTGATTCTGCACAGTGGTGGAGATTGTATTCGAGATTGATTCTTACATTACGGCTAATCCATATATATTTGGGGTATTAATCATAACCCGAATTAATTACAAGATTCACAATAAACTAGATATTATATTACCTAGATTAATACTAGCTATACTAATTAATAATTATTGAATAATTACAAACTAGTTAAATTAAATAATTTATTTAATCATTATCATCTACCAAACAGAACTCAACTCTAACTAGTTAGGCTTCAGCTTAGCATTTGCATCCTAGCGAACACCAAACTACAAGTATTAGTATGCTTTTGGGTAATCGGATTCAGCAGAAGTTGTGGAGCAGTGATGGTGTTGCTAAGATTCAAGATACCTGTCTAGTGCTAATTTTTGTAGCTTTTTTTTTTGGTAATTCATGTATCATCTAGGCTATATTGCCTAGTCTATCAAACAAGACACTAGTTACATGTTCTCTTTGATGAAATGATAGTTTGAATGTCTTGTATTCTTGAATTGTTGGTGGTGATAGTGTCTCCTTCCACAAAATATATATATTCACACCCTAACACTCTGTGTACTAGTGAGGAAGGAAAATAAGAAGGAAAAGAAAGTTAGGAGGAGAGGAAAGTTAGGAGGAAAGAAAAGTGTAAAGATTTTCCTTTCTTGTATTTCTTTATAAGTCTGGAAAGTTATAAGGATGGATTTTATTTTATATGTGCACTCCATCTTTATATTTTCACCATCATATTATAAAATATAATTAAATACTTATAAAATTAGTAAATACTATTGAATATATTTATTGTTGAAAACAATTAAATACTATGTTTTATACAAAATATAAAATTATGAAAAA
This sequence comes from Costus pulverulentus, assembly GCA_027562315.1. Classification (NCBI taxonomy): domain Eukaryota; kingdom Viridiplantae; phylum Streptophyta; class Magnoliopsida; order Zingiberales; family Costaceae; genus Costus; species Costus pulverulentus. The sequence continues at coordinate 28,167,710 of CM050443.1, forward strand.
CTAAAAAATTATAACAAATACTAAAAATATTAAAATTATTTTTTACAACACATTACCACACAGATAAAACATTCACAACATATTACAAAAATAATTATAACAAATAACTTGAATAATTATGAAACTACATCAAAGTATACCACTACAAATATTGACATCAATATTCTAAACAATAATAACATATAAGACAAACATTTGCACCACAATACAAAATAAATATAACAAGGAACTTAAATAATTATATCAGGCAATACCACAAACGAGTATAGCAAAACTATAAACATAGTCAATACAGATTAAGGATATGAAAACTCTTACAATATCCATAATTATTACAAAAATAATTATAACAAATAACTTAAATAATTATGAAACTATATCAAAGTATACCACTACAAATATTGACATCAATATTCTAAACAATAATAACATATAAGACAAACATTTGCACCACAATACAAAATAAATATAACAAGGAACTCAAATAATTATATTAGGCAATACCACAAACGAGTATAGCAAAACTATAAACATAGTCAATACAGATTAAGCATATGAAAAGTCTTACAATATCTAATCATTAGAACTACAACATCCATAGTAAAAGCTCTTACAACAACCACAATAAAAACTTTTACAACAACTACAATAAAAAGTAGTTTGACATAAGAATAATAAAGTCTTACAACATTCCGCTTCAACGAAGCATCACATGAAATTAGCTAGAGCAATCAAGACATATCACAGTTCAAAAGGAAAGTCATTTGAATAGGAGCATTCAAGAAGTTGAGCCATCCATTAATGCATTAAGTACTTTCAAACGTACTTCTTTCGGAGTTGAAAAAAAAAGTCTAGCCTTCTTTTTATTGCTTCCTAGAGTCACATAAGTATGCACTATCGGATGACATGACATTCCAATTTTTTTTAACTCATCCTAGAGTCACATAAGTATGCACTATCGGATGACATGACATTCCAATTTTTTTTAACTCATAAATCTCCTTTTCTACATACTCTTTCACCTCATTATAATGTGCCAAATGTTTATCCATGGAATTATGTGCATGCTTCATGCAATTGACTATGTCATTCAAATTTTGATTAGTATCCACCAACTTCTTGAAATGTTGAAACTTTTCTCTCACCACCAATCTTGCTTGATGTGGAAATATCAATAGAAGCTTTATTTGAGGGTGTGATACATCAATTGAACTAGTTTCATCACCATGTTCATATGACGTCTCATGGTCGACAGTCATAACAATATCATTACGGTCTTGACTTTCTTTTCTCCATATCTTCATAAAATCACTACAAATGCTAGACATATTACCTGGAGCTTGATCCTTTGAGAAAAACTCCTCCAACTTATCATAATTATAAACTGGAGTACTCCTCAACCTCCTCATAAGAGAATTAGCCTGCAAAGATCATAAAGTCATTAAATTAATGCACAAAACATGAATGACCACAAGAGAAAAATAACAACTAACATACTTTGATAAGTTCATCTCATACTTGATTGTCAGCTTTAAACATCTTTGCCTCACTACACCATGAGATACCACTCTTGTTCAGCTCAAGACATGTACTAAGTTGCTTTTAAGAGTTTTTATTGATTTTCAAATTGTCTTTTGTTAAAGCTTGACCAAATGTACTTTGACATATGATAAGCATATTTTTATTTGCAGATGGGGTAAAGATACCATCCACTCTATTATTTCTCTATCATTACATCAATAAATACATTTTCCATTTCTTAAGTCTACTTGACATTCTCCTTCTTTGAACCTTCACGGCACTTATTAGCTTTTTACTCATCTTACATTGACATAAAATTTTTTTTGTTAGGCTATGACCATAAATCATTATGGAAGTAAGAAAAATTAAATCATTATAAAGTAGAGACTAAACACATATGTCAATAAATCATCTAACAATGAAATTACTGATTGAAGAAGAGAAATATAAAAATGTAATTTAACATCACTGCATCAAAAAACTACCAACAGTGTTTTAATAAAATTGAAGTACAGCAAACATAACAATTTATGAATTCACAAGGCATAATCATTCTCCATTTATGAATTCCTTTTTTAGTATCTTCGAGTCTTTCCATACCAAGAGTATCATGACTTGTACTTACTAACTCATCAACTTCAACAATTATGCTTTTATTAGGATCACCATTCACTAAGTAGTTGTGTAGAACACAATATGCTAGGATAATTTGAATATGTGTGCTAATAGGATAACATAGTTTTGTTCCACTTGCTATTATTGAAAATCTAAGTGATAGTGGACTTCTCTAAAAGGTGTGATAAGAAAACTTTTAATTCAAAAGCTAGCACCACCTATATAATACTTCCCTATGACAATTTTATAGAATTTAATAACAATACAAACAACTAATAAGGGTAGTGTTTAATGAATGAAGGAAAAAATTTACCTTCTGGAATGGTTAAGTTATTGTATCTAGCAGGACATCCTTTACTATACGGAAATCAGATGTTGTCCCTTCCCACCTAGGAAGTACACAAGTAAATTTCATATTAATAAACATATGTTGTTGGCCAATCCTTTCTCCCCTATATCTAGTGTATCCTTAGAAGGTACTTTTACACGAACATGTGTTTTGTCAATAGCCCCTAAATAGTTATGAGGTTTATTTAGTTGGTTTAGCAAGTAAAATAGTGAGGTTCATACTAATATACTTTTAGAATAACATATCTTGAAATAAGGATAAAATTTGGTCTTATTATATTAGGAGTATCAATTGAACCATCAGGTTGCTTGATAAAGTGATCATGCAAGCTACTAACAATTCTCAACACGGTGTGAAAGTGACAACTAATACTTCTAGGAGAATGATAAAAAACAAAGTTCTCGATTCTTGGGGTGACCAAATATAAGAAATTCGTTACTTTTCTTCAACACTAGAATTTTTAGTATCGTTGACTAAATTTGTGCCTTGTAGTATTTCACACAAATTAGAAAAGAGATTCTTGATCATTCTTAAAATGTCATGATAAATTTGATCAGAGCTAGTTAATTTTTTAAAAGGATCTCGACGCTTGTAAACCTTATATCTAGTACTCTCTAGTAAAGGCTTATCAACATATGAGAGTGAAAGAGTATAATTTGGTGCAATTGTGCACTACAATATCCAGATGCAAGTTGAGAATGCCTAACTTGGAGGTTGTGCAATTGAATAAATCCCTTTTCTTTGCTTTGGAGCCATTATAATAAAATCTATAAATGAAAAGATTAAAATAAATCAACAAGTCAATGAATTAACATATGAATTAGTGACAATGACTTTTTAATTAACAAAATCATCATTAAGCTCATCATTAGGTTGAAATTCTAATTGCAGCAGATGTACTAATTAAAAAAATATCAGCTGCGTACTAGATCGTGTAGGATACTAGAGAGGTTATGTGTAAAGAATATACAAGAGTATATAAATATGTTGATTAACAACTTCATCATCAACCGCATCACTAAATATCATTAATTAGATGTGAATTATTAATCAAAAGATCATCAACCACATCACCCTAACAAGCACACAGCAACGCAGCGGTTCAATATTGCAAATTGAATTGCTTTTTCTGGCATGGAAGCAACAAAGGTAATCATAGTTATTATTTTTTTTTAAAAAAAAGAAAAAGAAAAACAAAAACAGCAACGGACAGAGCAAAACGTCAGGGTGTATGAAAAGCAAGAAATGCTGCATCATAGTGATACTAAGAGAGAACAGTTAGGGCCATAGAGAAGGTTAACATTGCATACAACAACAAAAGAAGGTTAACAAGGTGCATGTGATACTTTTCACGAGTCCCAAAACAAGAACAAATATATTTTATACCTTTAAAGGTGCGAAGAATAAAATAGTCATCATGTTCCTGATACCAAATTCACAGTACAATAACCCAGAAGATAGACCAAGACAATAAAAAGTTGATCCAATAAAAAAACCAACAAATCGAAAATGAAAAGAAAAATACTCTTGATGCAATTTTGTGCGCAATGGAAACAGAGCTAAATGTCAGAAGCATTTGTGGCAAATATAAATTGTTGACTAAGAAATTTAAGGTAGGCAAATATAGTATTGAACTTTCTTTGTTCAAGGAAAACAACATTATTGCATTAGCTAACATGAAAAAAATGCAGAAATAATTTTACATCCATTATTCAACAAGATACACTGTTGCAGTTTGAAGCTAGGGTTTAATTAGCAAAATATGAAGAAGAGAAGAAGGGGTTTGTTTACTTTTCAGATTTGAAAGAGGGAAAGCTAGTTTGGGGAGGTCTTGGAAGATGGGAATTGCAGCTGAGGCGGTGAGAATGGTGTGATGAAGAAGTGGCGGCGACAAGCAACGGCAGTGGTGGGTGGATCAGCGCTGTTGGCAAGGTGTAGCGGCAACAGAGGAGATCGAGTGACAAGAGTGGGCGACGAGAAAAGATCATGGAAATATGATAGCAACAACAAAGAAACACGAACCTGGAGATGGGAGATAGTAGAACCTAGAGATGAGAGGCAGCTTGTGAGGAATGATGAAGTGGTGGTGGAAGGTGTAGTGGCGGTAGCGGCATGGCATATAGAGATGATGATGGCGTGCAAATGACAGGAGTAGGGCAGCTTGCTAAGTTGAAGAATAAAAGGGTTGTTTTAACTTGGACAAGTTGTCGTTCTTATTTTCTATCCTACATTTTCCATCTGCTCAGGTATATGAGGGAAAATGTTACTTTCCCTCTTTTCAACTCTCTTCCCTTTAAATAAGCATAGCCTAACATTGTGTTTACTAGAAGGGAAAAAGGGTGGAAAGGAAAGAAAAGTTAATTTTCCCTTGTTTACTTGAATGGATAGAAAAGCTCGGAAGTAAAAATGAAGGAAAATTGAGTACGTTTTCCCTAGTTTTGTAATTTGCCCAATTCGGGCATAAAACAAAGAAAAAAACAACGGTTAATGTTACCTGAGCCGGTTGACGCTGCTTCCTTGCTCCACAAGGAGGTGACGCCTAGTGATGTGGGGAAACATGCTTTGACAGAGACGAAGTTGCAAGCCGCTCGCCTCTTGTCGATGGAGACGAAACCGCTCGCCTCTCATCGACGGAGACGAATCTGCTCGCTTCTTGTCGATGGAGACGAAGCTGCTCGCCTCTAGTCGATAGAGATGAAGTTGCCTTCCCTGCGTTCGCAAATGCCGACGCTGCCGCTTGCGTTTGTGTTCGTAGAAGACAACGCCGCCACAGCCGCCGCTTCGTTCGCTCGAGCGCTAGAGGTATTTTGGACGTTGACTGGAATTTAACTCAAGCTTAGGCGTGCGGTTGGGGCCTCAACCAAAATTTTTCTTTTCACCGATTTTCCTCTCCCTCTGATTTTTTCTTTTCCACTAGTTTTCTATCCTCTCTAGTAAACACAGCCTAAGAGTCATAGCTGAACCTAATAAGAACTCAAACCCTATTTAATCAAGTCAAGTTGGTCTCGGTACTTAGACATTTTTCTATCTGCTTCTTGCATTTGATGAGTGGAGTAGTTAGCTTTCTCACCTTCTACAATAATTTTGAATATATCCTTATAATTTTATTTCCACCAACATATTTTTAAATGTTCCTTTGCTCTATCCATGGTTTGATAAATGTATTCCATTGTTGGCCCTTTTGCAAATCTGCAAAATGAATACCCCTAGCAAAAGGATCCATTGCTTTTTAAGTGCATAATTCATGTACTTCTAAATATGATGGCGTCATAGCTATTTTGGTTGCCTTCTTTCATCTTTTCTCCGTGAAAACTCCAAGCCTTACCAAATTTTCTTTTTTGTAAGTGAAGCTAATCACATGCTTTTCCCTCTACAAATTTTTTTTCACTAATGAAGTCTTCCCCTCCATTATGAGATTGATAAAATAAGCAGAATCAAACAAAGTTGTCTTTTCTTTTTTTTTTTTGCTTGTAGTAGCTTGCCTATTAAAAATTTAAAAGAATTAAATATGGAAAATTTATGTGTCAAATATAGTGACAGAAAGTAGTCCTGGTTATTGCATAATTACTTTGATATCAATCATTGTTTAAACAATATTATGCTTTCTAATTTTCTACGCAAACTTTATCAATATTTAATGATCTTAAGTATCTTTTCTGTAGATTTTACTGAAGACACATCAATTGACTCCAAAAACGATTCCCCCTATAATTTATAATATCTTGTCTCAGTTCATGCATAACACATAATAATGCTTCCGTGCTATGCCCATATATCTTGATGAGTTCTCATCAAATGATTAGTGTAATCACACTCAAATGGACCATACCTAGTAATTTCTTCTGTCGTCAATTTAAAACTATTTAATTTCGTAACATTGATTGGAATTCCTGCTTGTTACAAAAAAGTGAGCGATGCACTGATTTGTTGTATCTCTTTTTTCTTTGACACATGCATCACTTGTTTGCCTTAGTCTCCGACTAGATTCGCTCTCTGATCCATTGGAGCTACATGTTGATACTTTTCAGTTCCACTACATAATTTTTTTTTCCACAATAGTTTGATTCTTCAATGTTTTATCTTAATCGGTATTGCCCCTTATTTAATATCATCAAAATTAGGTAAGTGTCATTAGAATTCTTTTTTCACTCCTTTTTATCAATCATGTAATTATCCAATTGTATCTCATTTGAAATGCCATTGTAGCTAAACTAAAGAGGGAAGGAGGGATATAAACAAAATTAACCTTTGGGCTAATCTGGAATATAGTTTATCACATCTTTTGCCTTGTTTCATATCTTCATTTTGTGTTTATAAAATTGCAGTTTATGATTCTGGAGTCATTTTTTCCTAGACTTTGCATAAGTATCGACAACTGGATGTACGTGCTATTTATGATTATTTACTCATAGCTTAATGCATGATATTTCAATAGGTGAATTGATCTCAACACTTGGATAAATTTTATTTTGGCTCCAACACTTTTTGCAATTTTCTCAATTTCACTGCTTGGGTTTATGAAATCTCAATATGGTTTTAGACTTCTCCTTTCAATTTGGTGTTAATACTAATGCTAGTTTATTATCCCAAATCAGAATACACCATAAAAAAGATGACAAACATACTTATATTGATGAAAAAATAATTAATTTGATTTTGAAATCAATTGGAAAATTGTGCCTTGGAATAATATTAAACTCATTATATCTCATTTGAGATGCCATTGTAGCTAAACAGAAATTTGAGGGTCGTGTAGAGCTAGTCCGATCCCTTCTGAATGCATATTATTTTTTGACTTGAATGATAATAGGTACTTAGACTTGTCTATCTATGTTTATTTAACTATCTGCTTCGATGGTTCCAAAATCTCTATATTGGTAATGATATGTGGGTCTTCGAAATAACTAATTATTGGCAGTTTGACCATTGGAGTAAAGCCTAGATAGTATTTAACTCTATCAAAATATGAGTTACAAACTTGGGAGATTCTTTTTGTGCGCTTTTAATTTATTTTAGCATGGATAATGAATATTCTTTTTCAATATAGAACAATATACTCTACAACTGAGGTCATTTTCAGGTTAGTTTATCTTAAATTTTTTTGCATAAATTTTGTAGTATACCAATTATAACTGCTTGATTTGTATATGTACAAGTAACAACACCTGTCAATATTTAATTAATTTCTAAAAAAGTAAATGTTTTAATTTTTGCAAATTTTAGAAAATTTGAATACACACCTGGACAGTCGACGCACCGTGTGTTATTTAAACGCATAGGATATTGCAATTTTATGTGTCAAAAGCTCTAGATAAAATTGGATTAATTTAAATAATATTTATATTGTTTTAAGGTTGAGTCTTAATATTCATTCTTTATTGGTGCAGGTTGTGAGCTTTATGGAAGCACTTATCTGAACCTATAGTTATCCTAGATACCCCATATATCAGTGTCGAGATATACTGCAACTCTTGTCCCAGTGTCATTTAATTTTAACCAAATAAAGAATTTTGTCTGAAATCTGAGATGGTGTATTACTCAGTTCCTACTATTTGGTATGTTTTAATCTAACAATCAATCACTTAAGAGGAATGAATTGCTGAAAGTGGTACACTAATATTGGATCACATATTATGCATATTTACACTGAATTAAAAGGTTACGAGTGTAGCATGCTCAGCGTTTTAAAGTATCCATGCATGTAGCGGGGTCAGATTGTTGTTGTCATGGAGTAAAATCAGTAATCAATTAGCGCGGTGAGGAAAATAATATTCACAGATGAAAATAGTGGAGCGATGACTCGTTCTTTATCTTGTTATTCTAGTGAATGAATAGAATTAGAACATATGTTGCTAATTCTACTTGCTGTGCAGGCTGATCAGAGCACATGACTGGAAATTTTTATGGTGACTAAAATCTATAAATGGTGTGCATTTGATATGAGAAATTAGTTGGCGACGCCGCAACGGATCCAAAATTGAATTATGGCCTCTTAATTTCAGTTGAATATAACTTTTCAACTACTGAATAGTCAGAATGTAAGTTGACCGCCAATGAGAGGGAAAATGTCCCCATGTTTATACAAACTTTTGTTTATTTAGACGTTGACTCTCAAATAATTTTGTGACTTGGGGAAGATCGGGGTTCGCAACTGTCTCGAAAGCTCGAAACATGGAGGTGAATATTGAAATTTGCTTTCTTCCGTTGTCGTTATATTGTCTAGCCAGTTTTGTAGTTGCAAGTGCCTTGAAGCCGATTTAGGCCCTGTTTGGAATTATTGGCGGAGTTGTAGATCGCGCGGGCCATAGGTGCAGAAAGCAGCAAACGCAAGCAGTAAATAGTGCTTTCCACTTGCTTGAATGGTTGACGGACGCTGACCTGCCAACAAACCTCTGATTCCACCCACGGGCTCCCTCGTGTAGGTCACGTGGGTTAAAAAAAATTAAGGGAAAAAAATAGCTTGTGGAGTTTAGCTGTTTGGTGAAAATAATAGATTATGAAGAGAATATAAGTTTAGCTGTGTGATTATCCACACGCTATTTGGTTCTTTAATAATAGATTTTAATACTATTGTATTATCGAAATCACCGTGTATAACATTTGAATACACAGTGTAAAGTGGATAGGAGATATATTGCACGACCATCTTAAAAAGTATAAAAGGATGATGAGAATTGAGGTAAATAATTTTTTATAATTGTGTCATAACTTGGAACATCATTATGATCTAAAGCCGTTTAGAAATATGGGGGTTATTGAAAAAGCAAATATTTTTGTATTTACATTAGCCTAAGGTGCTAAATAGACGAGTACAAGAACATTTTCAATATTCACAAGAAACTACAAGTATAATCGTTCATTAGTTTTTACTTGCAATATGTAAATTAGCTAAAGATTTAATTAAACCGACTGATTTAGAGTTCAGAGACATCTCACCACAAACTTTGAACGACATGTATTATATGCCTCATTTCAAGATAAATCATAAAGTTTAAAATTATTTTTTTTTGTATACAACTAAATGAATACTATCTAATTTTCTTATATTTTGTAGAATTGTATTAGGGCTCTTGATGAGACTGATATCGATGTTGTAGTTCATGTTGCATAGCAGGTTCGCTATATTGGCTGAAAAGGTCGACCAACACAAAATATATTGGTTGTATATAGTTTTGATATGTTCACCTATGTTTTAGCTAGTTTTGAGAGTACAATTTATGATAGTCGTGTTTTGATAAAAGTAATTAATACACCAAAATATGAATTCCCTAGACCTCCATTATGTAAGAATTTTTGTATGAATTTGATATGATTACCACATGAAAATATAGTATATTTTACCTTGGATTTTTTTATTACTATAGGAAAATATTATTTAGTTGATAATAGATATTTACAAATGATTGGATACCTTGGGCCATATAAAGGAGTATGAATCATCTCACTGATTATCAACATGGCCATCCACCACAAGGATACAAGGCATTGAGAATCCCCGGGCCAATTTAAAATTTAAATACAACGGAAGCATTGGCCCGAAATAGAACTCCCAGAGCGTGCTAGGATCCCTTACGAGTGAAAAACCGATGGATGTGAAGAGTGTACCTTTTATACAATTTTTGGAGCAAGCCAATGATGAAGACGCGCACGTGAACGTCCTCTGCAATCGCACACACATGGGCTTCTCGAGTTCTCTCCAACCTTCGCGCTTGGTGCTAGCCTCGGAAGGTGAGATCTACGCCTAGAGAGGGTTGCTTGTTGCTTGTGTCAATCACCAAGGAGGAGGCGCCAACAAGCTGTCCACTTTCTTCTCTACTTGCGCCAAGCACAATGCATGCACCAAGGAGAAGAGGAGAGGCAGCAAGGAGAGGGAAGCTCTTCCACTTGCCCCTTGGATGACGATGAAGATGATCCTCAAGCTTCCTCTAGTTGTCGCCACTTCTAGGAAGAAGAAGAGGGTGGCGGCTCTCTTCAAGTTGGCGGCTAGGACTTGGAGGAGGAAGGCTAGGCGGCTAGGGTACTGGACAATCTCATATGCGCCTATGCCCTCCTTTATATAGAGAATTTGAGCGGGTCCCGTAACTTAAGTTACAAATATATTTAATAGAAATATTCACTTAAGTTGCGCGTGGCCCCACGACTTATGTTATGAATATATTTAATATAAACATTCACTTAAGTTGTGCGTGGCCCCCATGACTTAAGCTGTGAATAAAATGAATATAAATATTCATTTTAGCACTACAGTCGTGGACCCTGTTGATGTATATGCCCTGCAGACCAATGTATGTACATGGTCAGACATTGTTTGAATGTACTTTGATAGAACTATTATTCTTTATAGAGGCATGGTTGTTGTTATGCAGATTTTTCTACCTGCGTTGATGTATAGAGTTGCATAAATAATGTCTCAGGAGTTTGGTTAGATCCATTCTCATAAGCTATCCCCAGTCAAGGCACCTTAGCAGATATGGGACAGCTTTGGTGCATGTGAGACTGGTGTATGAGCTGGTTAGGTGCGGGGTATAGTAACGCAGACATATAGGTGCATTGGATGCATTGGAGTGATCCACCGTGAGGATTGACTTGTCTAGTCAACAAGTCAATCTCACATGCAAGAGGTTTGCATTGATCCTTAGACTTGAGGTATTCATGTCTAGATTTGATGATGGATATGCTTTGATGCAGTCTTACGTCCCTCCGTAATTGGGAAACTAAAACGACTGTCATTGGGCATGTCATAAGTCATATAAAGACATGGATGATCAACAGTAGGATTTTCCCCTTCCTTCAAAGGAAGCATGATATCCACTCGGGGCGCCCCACCTCATTGGTGCATGACAGGAATGTGTGGCCACATTGATTGAGTCATGACCACACTGATTGAGTCATGACCAATAGATTGGATTGATAAACTTGAGACTAAATCCAATTGCGGGATATCAGTTTAGGCAAAGGGATATATATATAATGCATGAGAATCCTCGTTGCTTGTTTAGGAGTTGTTGCCATATGACTTAAGTCCAATGACATGGGTAGTAGTGATGTGTTGCTAGATACCCCTCACTACTTATGATGATCTATCATCATTGCCATCGTCATTTGGATCCTACGGGGTCACACGCAATAGACTCTTGACGTTGCCTTATGATCAGATGAGATGGAAGAAACTTATTAGGGTCAACTTCCATTTTTGACATATTGACCAAATTAACCATGGTTAGCTTCATTTGACCTTGGGTTAAATTGGATTGGATCCAGTTACATGGTTAGCATGCATAATGGACCTTGGGCCAAGCCCATTGCTTAATGGGGCTTGCTAATAAGTTGTAATGAGAAGCCAAGAGGCTAAAAGGGTATAATGGGATAGACGCTTATGGATTCCTAGTTGGACTAGGATTTATGCTAATGCTATATTTGGTATCTCCTAGGTGATTGATTCAAATTGGATTTGAATTTAATCACTTAAAATAATTAATTGGAAAGTATTAGGCGCATATGGGGCTGATTATTTATATAATTAGAACCCTAACTCAATTAGGATTTGCGTCTATACCTAAAATAGGCAAGCTATCTTCATGCCTTGGCGCATGAATGAGATTGATGCCCTTCCAATTAACCATAACCGCCATTGATCTCTATAAAACAAGCCCTTGTCGCCCCCTCTTATCTAATCTAATCTCTTGGAGGTGTGAAGACATAGAGGGACGACAACTTGAGAGCTTGGAGCTCTCCTTCTTCCATCAAAGGCGCAAGTTCTTCTTCTTCTCCATCTCTTCTTGGCACAAGGAGTCTCGGTGCTTGGTGGCATCTCCTTGCCACAAGCCCCCCTTACTTCGTTGGCCATAGGCGCACCTTGCTTGAAGGTGGCGCAAGCATAGAAGAAGAAGGAAGTACTTGGCACATCTACTTCATCCTCACCTCTTCTTGGCGCTTCTATCTTGGAGGTGGCGCAAGAAAAGAAGAGGGTGACAAAGGCTTGATTCTCTTCCCGAGGCTAGCACCAAGCGTGGAAGGGAGCAACATTGAGACGGTCGACGCGTGGATACTTGTAGAGGGCGAACACTTGGGCGCCTTCAACATGGCTTCAACATCTCGACAAGCAAAAGAGGTGCATCTCTAACACATCATTGTGTTTTCTCTCTCGCATGGATCCTTGGGAAAGGAATATGTTTCAGGTGTAATGATTCTTCCGCTATGTCCTGGGACTGTAAAATTTTAAATTACACCCGGTATTCCCTAACAGGCCCGTCATGTCATGTTTATTTAAGTCATAAAAACCTTCGAATAATTCTGGAGCTAAAATATGATTTTTGACCCATTGACTTGACCCAGTCTATCGAGGTCACCCGAAGGTCAATCGGGTCAAAGCACAACCAATCTCCATATGATCATCTCAGTCTCATCAAATGCATTCGAGATGCATCAAACTCCCAAATAGATTCGAATCAACCAAATGATTTAATCTAGGCTATCCGGTCAGTATGATAACTCGAATGTCTAGGTGTGCGACTCTGTAGGTTCTTCAGACGTTAGCAGTGATAATCTCAAATCATCATAAGCAATGAGTGACACCTAACAGTACATCTTTGCTACCCAATTCATCAGAATGGAGTCATCATCGATATCCCCTCAGGCTGATCTCCAGATTGGACAAGTGTGTCACACTTGTTTATCCCAATCAAATAGTTATGACCAAATCAGGTTCTCACCTGGGTATGGCCGTACACTTTCAGTCATGCATCCATGTAGGGTACCATGGACATCAAGCTTCCTCGCGAGGAAGGGGCAAATCCTATCTTGGCTCATTGAATCTGTCTAATGACTCATGATATACCCAATGACAACCATTATGACTCCCCTTCTACAACGAAGCGTTATATTGTATCAAAGTGCATCACTCACCATATAGAGATGTCAGTGCCCTCAAGTCAAGGACAAGCATATCTCTGTCACTGTGATATTCATCTTGTGACACCAAGATGAATCCTCACTGTGGGTCGGTATAGTATATCTCCCTTGATATACCTATATGCCTGGGTTAGTAACCCGTGCTCAACCGGTGCATATACCAGTCTCAAAAGTATCATAGCTGTTCCATATCCACTATGATACTCGACCGGGACAAAAGCAGAGACTAGATAAAATCTATCTTTAGGGACATTGTCTATGCAAATGTACATTTGCAGCAGATGTACAAGATGCATAACAACGACCATGCCAGGATATGTCATCTATCAAAAATAGATGTGACACACATCACACTAGATCAATCATAGGTCCTAGGGCATCAACACTAACATAAGGAAGTATTCAATAAAGCACATGACTCTTTGTAGAACAAACATTTGGTGTATGGAAAAAAAAGGGGATATACTACGTGAAGTGCCATCTTATAATTACAGAACTTAGGTGAAGATTGTGGTTGCAATAATAATATTGCATAACTATATTAGGAGATAACATGCAATGATGAAATATTTCAAGAAGCTAATGTTGATTCGAATTTGGTGGTGGAAAAAAATTTGTTTGATGATGAAAAAACATACCAATCACATCAACATAATGACGTTAATAATATTCGTGATCAAATTGCATTAAGTTTGATAAAATCTAGAAATTTATGACTATATTTTTATATAAGAAACTTGATGTGAAACTTTAGAATTCTAGAAATTTGTGATTATATTTTTATATAACAAATATGATGTGAAATTTTAGAATCTATAAATTTATAATACTTTATTTGTTTAATAACTATTTTTAACTTTTATATAGAATTTTGCTTAAATATATTTTACAGTGCTTTTTCTAACAACAATCTACAGTATTTCATAGCAAATGGTACTGTTTTTAACCTTATAGTATAACACTTTTACAACATGTAACTACAGAACCTACACTACAATATCAAAACCTACACTACAATATCAAACTAGGCCTTAAACCCAAACTATTTGAGGCTACACAGACATTATCATAGTGGATAAACTTGCAGATTGATCACCGGCTATCAGGACAATAAGAGTTAATTGTTACAGTCACCTATGGTGTTGATTTTTTTTTCTTCCTCTTCTTCTCCGCCCTTGCTGCTTCTAGTGACTTGACTAGTAGGTCAAATGCTCATGCATCCACCCTTAGCTTTCATTGTAATAGATGGAGGATTGTGACAAAGCTATTTCCTAGTGACTTGACCAGTAGGTCAAACTCTCATGCATCCACCCTTAGCTTTCATTGTAATAGATGGGGATTCTAACAAAGCTGCTTCCTAATTTTAGTTCGAATTCACATGCTCCTCGCAACACTGGTTGCTTTGGTTGTGCTTGACCATGATGACGCTAAATAAGGAAGATTGCCTTGTAGGAATCTAGTTGAGGTTCAACCAACTTGGCTTTCTATCTACCAACCGGAACCACTTGGATGTGAACTAGCGGATTGCCAGTTGACTCCTACTCTTGCCAAGCTCACCGAACACCATTCCTCGTAGCATTGGAATGGTCTCTCTGGAACTCTATTCTAATGTTGAACACCCTTCCTTCCTCCATGCCTCCCCCTTCTCATTGGTAGCTAGTTAAGGTGTCCTAACCACGGCGACAAGGCGTTGGCATGCTCTAGCAATAAGTGGATGTTGAGCCCTTGCAAGAATCTAGTCAACCATCCTTAAGTCTCCCCAATGACCCTAGCTAATTTGTGTGAGGGAGGAGTTGTCACTATGCAATTGCATGTTTGTTAGATCTGATCCTATTGGTTTGCACTCGAGCGCATTGAACATAGATGCCAACCCCATGCATGCAACTTTGATGCATACTGTGCACAATAATTTGGTGAGCCCAACCCAACTATGTCTACCCGAGTGAGTTAAAGTGTGAATGCATAAGCCCACATTTGACTCAACCCATATTCATGCTCGCAATATTCGACTCGTTTGTTATTGTGACTCAATCCAAGGCCAAACCATATGAGCGGCTATATCTCACTCAAGTTACCCTTGAAGTGTGCTTGAGGTTGGTGACTGATGATGGTGTAGGCACATAGTGTCCGCCCTCTACTAGCATCCTATGGCATATAGTGTTCACCCTCTACCAGTATCCATATAGTGACCCCTTAAATATCACCTTGTTCCACACTTTGTGCTAGCATAAGGGGAAAGGATCAAAGCCTTTGAAACTTTCTTGTAGCTCTTGGTCACAAGGAATAGAGGGAGAAGGGGTAGCGGCTACAGCGAGGCAAGAGGTAGAATAGCAGACAAACCCATACTCAGTCTGACTCGACCAAACCGACTCAATTTTGACCATAAAAATTTGAGTTGACTGGTCTTGGGTCAGGTTTGGGTAAAACCTGATTGTTATAAATTAAATAAAGATCGGGCATGAGATTTCAAATACCCACCTCGAACCCGAACCCAAACCCACCCCGCTTAAAAAACGCTTAACCTATCCCCTTCTCCCTCCCCTCCCCACACCCCTCCTTTCATTCTTCCCTCCTTCTCCTCCTTGCTTCCCTTACTGCTCTTTTGTTGCTTTCCTTGCTGCTCATCTTGCTTCGCCTCAATGCTTACTACTTTGCTCGCCTTGCCTCGCCTCGCCATGCTACTTGCCTCACCTCGCCTGTTCCCCATCAGGGTCGAGTGTAGGTCAGAGTTTTTGAAATCTAATGAGGTCAGGTTCAGGGTCAGATGCAGGGTTTGGGAGTCAAGGTCGGGGTAGTGTTTGGCACTACCTACCTTCACTCTGACCCATTGCTAGCCATAGCAAGAGGGCAACAACAATAGCTTGTCTATTATTATTGTCACCGTGCATGCTTATTTATAATAAGCATAATTGGCTCTTTTATTATGGTAAAGTAGATAATTAGTTCTGTTGTTTGGAGCAATAAATAATGCCAATTAGTTAGAGAAATCACCATGCAAAATTAAATATATTAGTGATAAGTGTCCCACAAGTGCATGGGTCTATCGAAGTAGTAAAATATCGATCCCACAGGGACTAATGAGCAAGCACCGACTGATCTCAAATTTACTAGTTAGACAGAGCAGAAATTGGTAGGATTTAAATGCTGAACTAGTTAAGTGAGTAAGAATGTAGATGGCAGGAATTATGCGAGAGAACTTGGATGAAAGGTAAATCAGGATATGGGTTCACCTCTTTGACCTCTTATGAGTGAACAATCGAACTCCAAGACTAACTTCCTATCTAGTTCAAGGGAGTTCGTACCAAAGATACGGGTTACTCCCACCGATAGCCCTACCCATTCCCATGGATAGGTTATCGGTCTAATCCGTATGGTTCTGACATTCGGACGGCTTTTCGGCATACCTAACACATCTAAGGCCCTACACTCTGGGCGGGCAAGTACAGTTTGCCAATGGGTTTCCCCAAGGTTCCCTGATTTACAAACCTTAACCGGGAGAGTGTAGGCTCAAGCGCACCCTTGTTGTGTCCGCAAGTTCACGGATACTCGAAGTAATAATTAAGATATCGAACCACAAAGACCTCGTTTGCCAAGTACCGAATAATTAATTTCTTACTAGCTAGGCAACCGGAAATATGAAAGTAAACTATTGAAGGCTACACACGAAGATATCAGAGGGAGAAACTAGGACTAGGGTTTCATCCACCATAATTTCCATGACTAGATATGAATAGATGTTCGTCAATCAAATTTTATCATGATAAAGATATAATTTACTTCATAGAGAAATCATCTCACTTTCACATAGACAATTTACAAAGAACCGATCCTCACTTTCATGCAGGATCTATTCAATGCTGAAGAAAAGTAAATCATTGATAAAGAACTCGAAGATCACTTTCATGCATCCGAATTCTAAATCAATCATCTCAAGTGAAAATTACATACTTTCATACTATAATTTTCACAAGTTCTACTTAAGGTTTTCCAACAATCCAATACTTGATTTCTCACAGTATCGTCATGCTTATCATAATAACTCAATCATAGATTCAGATTATTAACATGACATTATACTTCTAAAATCGAGAAATAAGAACAAACCTAATTTCTTACGATGAGTTCCTAACATTCAATTTTAGGGTTCCAAGTTCTTAGCAAATCACTTTTCAGTCCATATTGCAAAAACTCTAAAACATGCTAACAATATGAATTTATGAGAATCAAAGGCAATAATCACATAAGTAGAATTATCATAGTAAAATCATCATGATCAAAGTAAAAATAATCTTGTCATTAAGAAATTGAGGGGAATTACTCTCCCATGTCCCATAAAGAGTTTAAGCTAGCATAGTTAAAGAATTACAATAATCCATAGTATCAGAAGATCAGGAATCAAAGAGAAAGGGGAAAACAACTTTACAGCACGGCTGTAATAGAAATTACAGCCATAATTTCGGTGGTAAATAGTGTTGGCGATGAGTGTTCCGTTGATTTCTCTTCCGATCGATTTCCTTTCATTCTAAAACTTCTGGGGAATCTTCTTCTTCTCTATGCGTAGCTTCCCCTTAAATTTCAAAGCTAGAGATGCAATGTATGCTTCCCGGCGGCGAAACCTATGGCGACGGTCCAGAAGTCAATTTCTCTTTGAATCGTCGATAAAAATTAGGGCTTTTCGTCTCCCCCCAATCTCCTTGATCCCACCCCTATTTTGCATTTTTCAGATCTTCAATTGATGGCCTGGATCGTTCGAAATCATCCACGCAAGAATCAGGCTTCAAACTATTGGGAAACCCCGGGGATTTTAAAATTTTAAAGACATGCACAACAGAAGCAATCCCCGCAATAGGCCAGTCCCAAAAACCCAGAAGATCGAGTCATGCGAAGGAATCGACACGGTGAGCAGGAGATGATACCTTGTAGTGAAGAAAAGGAAGTGATGCAGGCGCCCAAATGTTCGCCCTCTGCAGTCTCGCACACAGCCGACGCTCGAGTTCTCTTCTTCCACGCCTGGTACTAGCCTAGGGAAGAAGATCCATGCCTCTGGGAGAAATCCTCAAGAACTGGAAGAATTTGCCAAGGTCCAACCTTGCAGTTGCCTAGAAGAGGGGGAAGAATGGAGTAGGCGCCAAGAAGAGAAATCTTCCAAAGAGATCAAGTTCAGTCGCCAACTCTTCTCCCCCTCTTCTTTTATAGAAACCCTGGTGACCCTTGGTATTCTGTAATAAATTCATAATTAAATTCTGAATTAATTCAACATTAATTATAGAATTAAATTCATAATTAATTATAGAATTAAACTCTGAATTAAAGTCTCATAATGACCTATTAAAACTTTGAATTAAAGTCTTATAATGGTCATTAATGATATGACTCTTCAAATTCAGAATTAAATTTAAAATTAAATTCATCATTAAACTCAGAATTAATTACAGAATTTAATTCCCAGAATTAAATACATGATTTAATTCACTATGATGTCTATTGGGCCCAAGCAACTTATTGTCATGGCCCATTGGGCCTCAAGGCCCATTAGGCCTCACACCCCAACTGGGCTTCACGCCCATTGGGCTTGGAGGCCCATTGGTCCATGCTCCATGCTTGACTTCATTTAGCCCCATTTGACCCAATTGGCCTACTTGGCCTATTTGATCTATTGGGCCTATTAGACCCATTTGGTCAAAAAATGAAGTCAGCTCCATTAAGTCTCTTCCATCTCATCAGGCACAATGGCGCTGATGGATTCTTCCAAATAAATCTGAGTTATCCAATAACTCGATCATTAGGCTATCCGATCAAAACGAGAACCCGAGTTTCAAGTTGTGCGACCTGTAGGTTCCTCTGATGTTGGCAGTGATGAACTCAGGTCATCACAAGCAGTGAGTGGCACATAGCAGTGCATCGCTATTACCCAAGTCTTCGGAATGGATATCAACATTGACATCCCCATCATCGCAACAAGATACCAATGCATTACAGTCTCTTTGCCAGACTGAATTCCGATTGGACAAAGTGTGTCACCACTTTGTTTTCATCCAATCACATGGTCATGACTACATCAGTCTTTCACCTGGGTATGGCCATACACTTTTAGTCATGCAACCATAGGGGGTCCCTATGGATATCAAGCTTCCCGCAGGAAGAGACAAATCCTATGTCTGTCCATTGATCTTCTCATATGGGTTATGACATACCCAATGACAATCGTTATGACCTCCCTGCTACGGCGAGATGTTAGGTTGTATCAAAGCATGTCCCTAACCATATAGAAGAGTCAATGACCTCAAGTCAAGGGATCAATGCATCTCCTGTCACTTGTGAGCTTAACTCATGACACCAAGTTAGAGCCTCACAGCGGATTGGTCTAGTATATCCACCACTGATATACCCATATGCATGCGTTAGCAGCCCGTGTCTAACCAGCTCATATACCAGTCTCACATGTACCAGAGCTGTCCCTTATCTACTCAGGTACTTGACTCGGGACACACCGTTTTAGCATAGATCCAATCTGTCTCTAGGGACATTATTTTTTATGTACATAATTGTTGTGTCCGCAAGTGCACGGATACTCGAAGTAATAAAATAGATATCGAACCACAGAGACCTACGTGTTAAGTACTAAATAGATGTTTTCTCGCTAGCTAAGCGAACCGAATATGATGAAAGTAAACGATCGAAAAGTGCACAGATAAATATATTAGAGAGAAACTGGGACTCGGGGTTCATCCACCTTAATTCTAATGACTAGAAGGAGATAAAGGTTGTCAATCAAATTTCATTATGATAAAAATTTAATTTACTTTATAAAAGGATCATCTCGCTCTCGCACAGACAATCATACAAAGGACCAATCCTCACTCTCGTGCAAGATCTATCCAATGCTGAAAATAAGTAAATTATTGAACAAAGAACTCAAGGATCACTCTCGTGCATCCGAATTCTAAGTCAAACATCTCATGTGGAATCTCAAGGATCACTCTCGTGCATCTGAGTCTCAACACAGGTTCTACTTAAGGTTTTCCAATGTTCCGATCTTCACTCTCGTGTAGGATCTTCACGTTTAACACATTAACTCAATCCAAAGAATCAGAAACTCAACATGGCAATAAAATCACTAAAAATCAAAATTCAAAGAACAAACCTAATCTCTTACAATAAGTTCCAAACTCGATGATTTTTAGGGTTCCAAATTTCACAATCAACCTCTCAGTTTATTTTGTAAAATTCTAAAACATGCTAATGCTTATAAAACTAAGGAGAATCAAAGATCAATTAATCACAAAAGTAAAATTATCATAATAAACTTATCATGACAAAAGTTAATGTTTTCTAGTCATTAACAAACCAAGGGGATTACCCCCCATGTCCCATAAAAAGATCTAAGCTAGCATGGTGAAAGGATTACAATTAACCATAATTTTATAAGATTAGAAATCGAAAAAAAGGAAGAAAAGTTACAAAACAGGTGCTGTAATGAAATTATAGCACCGTAATTGCCTTTGAATAGCGTTGTCACCGCTGTTTTGTTGTCCTTTGATTAGACTCCAAATGCTCTAAAACTTCTGGAGTATCTTCTCCTTCACTAGGCAAAGCTTCAGTGTAAATTTCACGGCCTGAAGTGCTCTCTACGCCTCTCGACACGAGGCAAAACCCTAGACACCTCTCTGTCGATTGCTCTCTCAATTCTTAATAAAAATTGGGGCTTTTGGTCCCTTTATCTTCTCCTCATTACGATGAGTCTTCCACTTCTTTCGGATCTTGATTTGGATTTCTGGATCAAAAGATATGGTCCGCGCAAGAATCGGGCGAAAAAATTAGAAAACTGGGTCAAAAATACGGTACCGTATTTAAAATACGGCAGTGCCGTAGTTTGCCCAAAAATTTTGAAACTTTCTATTTAAAATTCTCTAAAAATACAGTACCCTGATAGTTAGTCCCAAAAATACGGTAGTGCCATATTTTTGCAAATTGGCTTCGATTTTCATGAAATTTGATAGGGAACTTCGTCTCAATGTCTGGAATTTGGTGTGCTCAAATCTGTCTAAATCCATCAAAATATGGTATTTTTAACCTGAAAATGATCAAAAATAAGAAATTGTGTAGATTCTGCAATATTTAACAAATAAGGCTTAAAAACAAGCAAAATAACATAAATATGACACAAAAAGACCAATGAAATGACACAAAATACACTATGAATTTTGGTGTCTTTAATAATCGCAGATGTAAACATAGCATAATAACGACAATGCCAGAATGATA
Organism: Costus pulverulentus; assembly: GCA_027562315.1. NCBI lineage: Eukaryota > Viridiplantae > Streptophyta > Magnoliopsida > Zingiberales > Costaceae > Costus > Costus pulverulentus. The sequence goes on from CM050443.1 coordinate 28,189,371, forward strand.
TATTAAATATCAATGTCAAGTAGTACAAGATAGACCAACAACGGGTTTAAGAGCATATATACCAACAATCTCCCACTTGCACTTAGACTTAGTTGTTGAGAAATCTCAACCTCATGTCCCTTGTATGACCAACACGCTTCTGCTGCACCAAAGCCATGGTCAGTGGGTCTACTAGATTGCTATCTATGTCAACTCTGCTTATCTTGACATCACCTCTATCAATGATCTCCCAAATCAGGTGAAATCTCCTAAGTATGTGTTTCGATTTTTGATGAGACCGTGGTTCCTTTGCCTGTGCAATCACTCTATTGTTGTCACAATAGACATCAATCGGATCCACAACAGTTGGAACCACTTGAAGTTCAGAAATAAACTTCCTTATCCAAACGGCTTCTTTGGCTACCTCAGAAGCAGCGACATACTCAGTCTCGGTTGTAGAATCAGCTACAATGGACTGCTTAGAGCTATCTCAGCTCACAGCACCTCCACTTAATCTGAACACATAGTCTGTCTATGATCTTAAGTCATCAGGGTCTGACTAGAACGATGCATCAGTGCAGCCCTGAACTCTGAGCTCTTCCTATCCCCCATAGACCAAGAACAAATCCTTAGTTCTTCTCAGAAACTCAAGGATGTTCTTTACAGCCACCTAGTGCTGTAGACCTAGATCAGATTGGTATCTGCTGGTTATGCTCAGAGCATCAGCCACGTCTGGTCTAGTATATAACATCGCATACATGATCGAATCTATTGCCGAAGCATAGGGTGCTCAACTCATGTCGTCCCTCTCAGCCTGTGTGGTGGGACACTGGCTCTTGGAAAGAATAAGGCCATGTCTCATTGGATGGTATCCTTTCTTAGATTGCTCTAAGTCGAATCTCTCCAGGACCTTATCAATGTAAATACTCTGACTAAGGGCCAGGAGCTTCTTGGATCTATCCCGGTAGATCCTCACGCCTAGGATATAGGCAGCCTCCCCTAAGTCTTCATCTCGAAACACTTCCCCAACCATGTTTTCACAGCTTGAAGACTAGGGTTATCATTTCCGATGAGTAGTATGTCGTCGATATACAAGACCAAAAATGTCACTAAACTCCCACTAAATTTTCTGTATACACAGGCATTATCTTCGCTCTTGATAAAGCCGTAATCTCTTACTGCCTCATCAAATCGAAGATTCTAACTTCTAGAATCTTGCTTTAATCTATAAATGGATCTCTTTAGCCTGCAGACCTTATTGGCCTCTGCAGGATGGATGAAACCATTAGGTTGTGTCATAAACACATCCTCTGTCAGCTTTCCGTTAAGGAATGCTGTCTTTACATCCATCTGCCATATCTCATAATCGTGATATGCAGCTATAGCAAGCAAGATTCGAATGGATTTGAACATGGCAACTGGCGAGAAGGTTTCGTCATAGTCCACCCCGTGGACTTATCTGAATCCTTTAGCCACAAGTCTACCCTTATAGGTAACTATGTTGCCATCCATGCCAGTCTTCCTCTTGAAGACCCATTTACACCCTATAGGTTTTACCCCATTAGGTAGCTCAACCAAATTCCAGACTTGGTTAGCCGACATGGAATCCATCTCGGATTTCATGGCCTAAAGCCATTTCTCAGAGTCCGGTCTAGCGACCGCCTCATCATAGGTCCTGGGTTCATCAACAACAATGAAGATCCCATCGTATTGGGTCGGCAGCGACCCTTACCTCTCAGGTGCACGACGAATCCTCCCAGACCTATGAGGGGCTTATGTCTGAGCATTTGGTTGCCCAACAACTGGTGCAAGTGGCTCAGGTTCCATCTCAGTATCTTGTGGTTGCACTTGGACCTCGTCCAAGTCAAACTTCCTCCCACTGGCTTCTTTTATGAGAAATGTTTTTCTATAGAAAGACAACACACCGAGCAACAAAATATTTGTTCTCGGTTGGAATATAGAAGTAATATCCTTTAGTTTCCTTAGGATACCCCCACAAACACGCATTTATCAGATCTGGGTTCTAGCTTGCTAGAATCTTGACGTTTGACATAAGCCTCACATCCCTAGACTCTGATAAAAGAGAGATTCGGGCGTGTCCCACTCCATACCTCGTACGAAATCTTGGAGACACTCTTAGATGAAACATTATTCAGTATGAGAGAAGCTGTCTCAAGTGCATGTCCTCAAAACGAGGGTGGTAGAGTTGCATGACTCATCATAGATCGAACCATGTCCAACAAGGTTCGATTTCTCCTCTCTGACACACCATTCCATTGAGGTGTTCCAGGAGGAGTGAGTTGGGATAGAATCTCACACTCTCTAAGATAGTCAAAGAACTTACCACTCAGGTACTCTCCACCACAATCTGATCGAAGAGTCTTAATAGATCTACCAAGCTGGTTCTCTACTTCATGTATGAACTCCTTAAATTTCTCAAAAGATTCGGACTTATGTCTCATCAAATAGACATAACCATATCTACTGAAGTCATCAGTAAATATGATGAAGTAGTTGTACCCTCCTTTGACTTTTTTACTGAATGGCCCACACACATCACTATGTATGAGATCCAACAAACCTCCTGCCCTCTCACCGATCTTGGTGAAGGGCGCTTTTGTCATCTTCCCTAATAAACAAGATTCACAGGTATCAAACTCCTCCAAGGAGGTTGAATCTAACAATCCATTTGCATGGAGTTGTTGAATGCGATTCTTGTTTATATGGGTTAATCGACAATGCCAAAGGTACTCACCAACTGAATCACTCAGTTTGATCCTTTTATGATTTATGTTACATATAGAGTTATCATGTCCAAGACATATAATCCATCGCACAAGTTACCATTCCCATAAAACACATTTGCAAATGAAAAAGAATAAGAGTCCTATTTTATTTCAAATTTAAATCCTTTCCTTGCCAAGCAAGGAATAGATACAATGTTTTTGGGAAGGTACATAATAGCAATGATCTAACTCTAACTGAAGTCCAGAAGGCAAGGAGAGAGTCAAAAGTCCTACAGCAACAACAACAACCTATGCTCTATTTCCAACTCGTAGGTCAATCTTTGCAGGCCACACTGATTTACTTCTCTTGAGCCCTGGCATATTTGTACAAATATGAGCTCCGCATGCAGTATCCAATACTCATGACATAGAAGTAGAAAGGTTGACTTCGGTAACATAAATACCTGAGGCAGAAGAGAAGCAAGGCTTCTCTTCTCCTCATTTTGAAGTCGCACCATGTCAATCATGTGAGTTGGCACTCCACTTGAATAGCACCTATTGTTCCTGACCTTTTCCATCTTTATCTTCAATGTCTTAGTTATGCCTTTCGGCTCAACACATTGAATGTTTACTTTCGGAGGGTTGAGCCCAACCAATTCATAGAAGAGCTGCCTTAGATTATAAATAATCATAGAAGCACTCTTCCGATCATATTGCCCTCGTAATTTAGGCGATATATTGTTTAACATCAAATTAGCAACCTTCAAAGTATCTGCCTGATGCTTATTAAAAGCATCCTTCTCAGCCGCTGAGGCTGAGCATGGAAGTGGCTCAGGAATAGGCTGCCCAAGGACATATAACTTCCTCTCGAGCTTTGAGGACGATCCTCAAGTTTCGATACCAGTCCATTAAGTTGGTCCAACTAACTTATCCATTTCCAGGATAGATCGCAGTAACCATCTGCTATTGTTCGTAGCCATTGATCTACAACAACCAAGAAAGTAGATTCGTACTACTTCGATCATTTAATCTAGACTTGAATTAAATGATCATGGCTCCCACTATTTTAATCGAATTGACAACCCACAAAGCCAATCGGGAAATCCAGGATTTCCTAGTGAGATAGAATCCTTGTTCCTCACACGGCCTCACGTTCCGCTAGGGCAGGATGTACTGCACGAGGTGATGCATGTATCCCAATGTAGGTGTGCCGGCCAATTGTAACTTGGCAATTCCCCTTCTCAAGATAGTTCAAGCATTTTGTGCCCAGCTAGGGCTAGAACAATACAAAACCCTAACTTCTTGAGGCTGCCTCCAGAGTTCCATCACGTGGCCACCACATATGAAAAACTAGTCAAGTCTATCCTGACTGTTATGCCCAGGGCCAACAAATTCCTTGCAAAGGCGCATCCAAGATTTTAATTGGACCGGGGAAACCATTGTCACCACATGCCTTCTAAAGATAGATGTGTGTGTCCAATAGGGTGGAAATAATGCACAACACCATCGATCGATAGTTTGATGAGGGCTACACGTTAGAAGGCTATTTCAGACTTGATATTATTTTGAGGGTTTTTGAGGTCTCATCCTTTTAGTTTTATCTTTTGTCTAACATTACAGGCATGCAATCCTATAGTGATAACAAAACGATAAAACACATATAGGCATGCTTTTGCAGATATCGAAAGCAGTAAACTAGCGATGTGGTCATAGCCTAATCAACACATTGAACCATCACATGCCAAAGGATGTTCAATGCTTGACCTAGGTGACAAGCCCCAACCAGACCTAACCTAGCCATCACGAAGAAATATCTTCAAGTGCGGCTCCAAGGTCCTCCAGACCAAGGCATAGCACACAAACCCTAGGGTTCGGCCAAGACCTTGATGGCTCCTCTATGCATGATGCGCCATCATGCTTGTGCCAAGAGGGATAGCTCACAAACCCTACGGTTCGGCCAACCCCTTACTTGCGCCACCAAGCAAGATGCGCCATCATGGTTGATGCGCCAAGATGCAAGCTCCATGAGGGATGCGCTCCTAATCTTCTTTGTGCGTTTACAAAACAAAAAGAAAAAGGCGGCATACATGCCTCACATAAATACATCACAGGCATACAAGGGGCTTGACTATGACCACAACATGATGCACAATCATCTCATGCTTTTTTATATGCTCATGAAAGCATAAAACTTTGGTTTTATTTTCTTAGAAAACATGTTTTTCAACCTCAACGTCCTTTCACAGATCTAGGATTTTTTGTTTCTCTCGGGAGTCTGCAAGTGGCGCATGCATACTTCAAGCACGCTTGCCGCCTACCCTTGCAATCCTTAACTTGCCAAGATTAGGACAATCACCTTGCCCCATAATCGTGACAAGTCCCACACAGTAGGTCTATCCTACATGCGTGGGGAGAAATTAATTTTCTCATATATGGGTCTATTCCACCATGTGAAGAAAGCAAAAAATCAAAGAAATTGAATAGATGTTAGGAACGAAAAACTTACTATTTTTCCTACTTAGAAAAACCCATACGCATATGCAAATTTTCAAAAAACTTCAGATGGCATGTGAGCATACAATAAAATCATAAAACATCATTCGAGTTTCACAAGTTGCTCTGATACCACTGTTGGGAAATCCCAGGGATTTTAAAATTTTAAAGACATGCACAACGGAAGCAATCCCCACAACAGGCCAGTCCCAAAAACCCAGAAGATCGAGTCATACAAAAGAATCGACACGGTGAGTAGGAGATGATACCTTGCAGCGAAGAAAAGGAAGTGATGCAGGCGCCCAAATGTTCGCCCTCTGCAGTCTCGCACATAGCCGACGCTCGATTTCTCTTCTTCCAAGCCTGGTACTAGCCTCGGGAAGAACATCTACGCCTCTGGGAGAAATCCTCAAGAGCTGGAAGAATCTGCCAAGGTCCAACCTTGCAGTCGCCCAGAAGAGAGGGAAGAATGAAGTAGGTGCCAAGGAGAGAAATCTTCCAAAGAGATCAAGTTTAGTCGCCAACTCCTCTCCCCCTCTTCTTTTATAGAAACCATGGTGACCCTTGGTATTCTGTAATAAATTCATAATTAATCTCTGAATTAATTCATCATTAATTATAAATTTAATTCATAATTAATTATAGAATTAAACTCTGAATTAAAGTCTCGTAATGACCCATTAAAACTTTGAATTAAAGTCTCATAATGGTCATTAATGATATGACTCTTCAAGTTTAGAATTAAATTTAAAATTAAATTCAGAATTAAATTCATCTTTAAACTCAAAATTAATTACAGAATTAAATATAGAATTTAATTCTTAGAATTAAATACATGATTTAATTCACCATGATGTCTATTGGGCCCAAGCAACTTATTGGCATGGCCCATTAGGCCTAACGGCCCATTGGGCCTCAAGGCCCATTAGGCCTCACGCCCCAACTGGGCTTCACGCCCATTGGGCTTGGAGGCCCATTGGTCCATGCTCCATGCTAGACTTCATTTGGCCCCATTTGACCCAATTGGCCTACTTGGCCTATTTGGCCCATTAGGCCCATCTGGCCCAAAAAAAGAAGTCAGCTCCAATAAGTCCCTTCCATCTCATTAGGCACAATGGCGCTGATGGATTCTCCCAAATAGATCCGAGTTATCCAATAACTCGATTATTAGGCTACCCGATCAATATGAGAACCCGAGTTTCAAGTTATGCAATCCATGGGTTCCTCTAACGTTGGCAGTGATGAACTCAGGTCATCACAAGCAGTGAGTAGCACCTAGCAGTGCATCGCTGCTACCCAAGTCTTCGAAATGGATATCAACATCGACATCCCCATCATCGCAACAAGATACCGATGCATTACAGTCTCTTTGCCAAACTGATATCCGATTGGACAAAGTGTGTCACCACTTTGTTTTCATCCAATCACATAGTCATGACTACATCAGGCTTTCACTTGGGTATGACCATATACTTTCAGTCATGCAACCATAGGGGGGCCCCGTGGATATCAAGCTTCCCACAGGAAGGGGCAAATCCTATGTCTGTCCATTGATCTTCTCATATGGGTCGTGACATACCCAA
>CM050443.1:28196251-28208293 GCA_027562315.1 Costus pulverulentus
TGATCTTCTCATATGGGTCGTGACATACCCAATGACAACCGTTATGACCTCCCTGCTATGGCGAGGTGTTAGGTTGTATCAAAGCATGTCCTTAACCATATAGAATAGTCACTGACCTCAAGTCAAGGGATCAATGCATCTCATGTCACTTGTGAGCTTAACTCATGACACCAAGTTAGAGCCTCACAGCGGGTTAGTCCAGTATATCCACCACTAATATACCCATATGCCTGCGTTAGCACCCCATGTCTAACCAGCTCATATACCAGTCTCATGTGTACCAGAGCTGTCCCTTATCCACTCAGGTACTTGACTGGGGACACACCGTTTGAGCACAGATCCAATATGTCTCCAAGGACATTATTATCTATGTATATAATCGCAGATGTAAACATAGCATAATAACGACAATGCCAGAATGATATATTAAATACCAATGTCAAGTAGTATAAGATAGACCAACAACGGGTCTAAGGGCATATACAACACAAACAGTCCGAGAAAGTCATGGATCTGGGTTGTAATCACTGTTGTGAAAACTGTTATGGCAGTGCCATAATTTCAACAGAAGTTCTCGGTACAGAAATCATCCAAAATTACGGTACCGTGAAATGCATTACGATAGTGCCGTATTTGTATCAAATCTCTTGGGTGAAAAATTGACTTGAAATACAGCCCGTGATTTTGGTCACGGTAGTACCGTGAAATCCAATAAACTTTCTATACGAAATTGAACCCGGATTATGGCCCGTGAAATCCATTATGGTAGGGCCGTAATTTACGCGAAGCTTTATGTACAAAATCATTCCAAAATACGGCAGCACTCGAAAATTATGGTAGTGCCGTGGTTTGTTCTATAGGTGCATTGAAACCACCGTACCGTAATTTGGATTATGGCCCTACCGTATTTTGGTGTGATGCTCCAATTTGCGTAAAATTTGACATGTAATCTTCTCTTGATGGTGGGAATTCATCCACGCATCTAAATTTGCTTGAAAACGCCTAAAAATAATGCCTTTTTAACCTGAAAATCATCAAAAACCAAAAAAGTTGTAGATTCCGCAATAATTGATAAAAAGACATAAAAATAAGCAAAAGAGCATGAATATGACACGAAAATACTCATGAAATGACATGAAATTTACTATAAATTTTGGTGTCATCAACCCTCGCGGGTTACGCAGGCATAGAGCACCATAGGATTAGATAAACCCTGACTCAAATGGTTCAAACATGTGGACGGCCTCTCAGCATACCTGACGCCTCTAAGGCCCTACACTCTGGGCGGGCAAGTACAATTAGCCAATGGGTTTCCCCCAGGTTCCTTGATTTACAAACCTTGACCAGGAGAGTGTAGGCTCAAGCGCTCCACTCAGATCACACAAGCATAGAGTGTAATAAGGGTTAGACAAAACATCTAATCCAAATGGTTCTAGCGTGTGGACGACCCATCCATCTCCGATGCGCCTAAGGCCCTGTAATCACTCCGAGCAAGTACAGTTCACCAATGGGTTTCCCCCAGGTTTCTTGATTTACAAACCTCGCCCAGGGCGAATGCAGGCTCAAGTGTTCCCCTCGGAGCGCAGGCATAGAGCGCCATAGGGGTCAGCAAAGGTTCATAGTTCAAGTGGTAAGATAGTTACACTCATAAGATTATCAAAGGGCTTCCCCAAATTCTGATTTGAGGCCTTAAGCTAACGTATTCATCATGAAGGTACACATAAAAATATGCTCATTCATTCCAAATTTTTATCTAGAAGGTATATAAAATGAGATTGAAGACTCCCCTAATCCGGATTTGATGCTTGAGATGATTTGCTGAGAGTTTTAGGGAGTTCTTCTTCTTCTCCTTGCGCTGTAAATGATGTCTTCGTTCTTGCCCTGCGCAGGATTTCAACCCTTCTCCCTTGGCTTCTCTCAAGTTCAGCCATGTCCCCCCTTCTTGCTCTCTTCACTCTCATGAGACTCCTCTTCTTAAATAGGCTGAAGCTTTCCTCCTTTTCTCCTTCAATTGCTAGAGGTTTGTTGCTTCCCCAAGCTATACAAATCTGGAAAATCACTCTTTGTTTTCAGCCGCCAGAAATCTGTAGCTTTTCTTCTCCTTCTTTGGCTTCTTCCCTCTCATTCTCAATCTCCTCTGATCCCTTTTTGAAAGTCTTCTCAATCTCTTTTATCTTCCTCCAAGTAGGCTACTGTCCCTTTCCCATATTCTGCGAAATCTCTCTCAACCGCTGCAATTTTTCCAGTAAGAAAAAGTCTTCGCTGCTTCTTCCCCAAATCCTGCAAACGCTGCCACCCTTATCTCCATAAAATCATCATTTCTTTCGCTGATTTCTCCCTCCAAAAGCTACTTTAGGGTCACTAGTAGAGGGGGAGGAAAGGACCTGGTTGCCCTCCTTCCTTCTCTTAGGTTAAGTTAAAGAAACCTTGGTTAAAATCATAGTTTCGAAATAGGTGGGTCCGCAATCATGGGCTTGATTCTAGTCGTGACCTGCTCAAGATTGGTCAGTTGCAGGTTCAGGCGCAGAGACGAGTCGCGGGCATGATTTTGATCGTGACCCGGTCATGATTCTTAGCGGGGGCTCCAATAAATCCAAAAATCTCTAGTTGGACTCTTCTTGAATTAGGAAGAGTTCCTCTAATGTCAAAAGTCCCAAAATCCATCCTCTTTGTAGTCAACCTAAAAATGTGAAATATACCAAAAGAGGTGTAGATTCCATAGATGTATAGTAATTAAGGCAATAATGGGTCGTAAACCATGAAACGGAGATGATTCCGTAAGTAAATTGCACGTAAAATGCTCTATAAATTTGTGTCAACAATTATCTACATTAGGCATACAATTTTTTCATTAACCTTGAGCTAATAGGTATTAGCTTTCCTTAGTGTGTCACATTTAAGTCTTATAACCATGGTTTAGATGAGCTACATTTGTGATGATCCTGCACTTGGCATCATTATGATAAGAGCTATAAAGTTAACTAATAGGAGGTAAGTTTGTTTAACCCAAGCTAGTTGATATGGATAAAGATGAATGTTTAACTTAAGTCCCAATTCTATCATGACTATCCTAGAGATAACATTGAGATACTACCACTATCTATCACAATTTTACACATATCCATTGCACTTGTGTAGGTATAAGAGATGCTTATATTGTTTTTTAATCAGTATTCTGTTTATGTTGGATGAGAAAGTAGCTCATGACATTTAAGGTGGGTGTAGCAAGGTTGTCTTCACTATTGTACTTATTTGTATACTTATCCCTTTTTTGACTTTCATTCAAAAGATTATTACAAATTTATTCACTTTCTGATATTAATTATTAACACTCAGGTCAATACTTATGGTGGGTGATCTAGTACATCAAATACCGATGCACCTGTGTGCCTGAGTTGGTGCCTAATATCCAACCAACCCATATGTTAGTCTGACATGCACCATATCTATCATTTATCCACTAAGGTACTTGATTGGGTATACTTTGAGAATGATGTATGTCATTCTCTTGGGACATCATAATATAATCTTATACAATATACAGGTACAACAAAAATATAACAATGATAATGCCTTTGTTAAAACACATGATGACCAAAACAATTGGTCTTCAGAGCATATACATCAATATAAACAAGTAACCCTATTATGCTCCATTTGGTTCTAAGCATTCCTATTAAAGCTAAAGGGTTAAAGTTTGAATTTTGGTTATTCCAATTCATGTTAGGGCCACAACTAAGTCTTGAGTAGTTCTAAGGGTAGCTTTGGCTTGAGTTAGGTGTAGGTCAACTAGGGGTATTGGGGTAGGCCTCATATCCACATGCTTGAGGTCATATTCAATGTTATAAGCCTTGTGGTAGACCAATCAAATATATCTATGATTTTCCTTTTGATCTCATGTCTCTAACCACTTTTAAACAAAATATTTGATTAGGCTCTTATGACCTAATCAAGAGTTTGTCAAATTTGGTCATATATTTGGCTATGATATCGTTGTGTTGGTTAGGTTAGTTAGTTGATCAATAGGACGATGCTTAAAATAAGAAGAGACATATTTCTCCTTTAATAATACTTCATCTCATACTAATGAGTTATTAGAGTTTGTACTGACTTTCTATACTTGTTATGAGGCAATGTAATTGATAAGGGAGAGAATATCATATTCAAGGAATCCATGTATATATGAGTTATTAGAGTTTGTACTAACCTTTCTATACTATTTTTCCCCAAAAGGAGATTTTATTAAGTAGTCAAATGCATTACATCATTTTGCAAAATATGACCTAGATCATCAGGCCATTTTTCAAGCCAACTATTATAGAGTTTAGAGTGTTTAGCATGAATAGCTCATTAGTGGGCAGCTCTATTAGCCTTCCATGAGACTTGCTCAAAGATTACATTGATGAACTTTGAGGTCAGGAATATGATTTCCTTTTGTATGCTTTTAACTTGTGGCTCCATATAACATCATTATCTTTGGTTAGTTTGATAGCTACCTCACGATTTGTTTCAATTACAATTCTTTCTAAAGGATGGTAGTTGTTGTATAAATGGTGGAGAGCACTCATGATGGCCATCATCTCTACACAAAAAGCTGAAGATTCTTGAGTATAGGCTGCAATTGCTTGGATACATTTATCCTGTGTGTTCCTTATAAAACCAATTCCAGCATACTCAGTTGAGATATCCCATGCTCCATCAGTGTTGATCTTGATCCAACTAGCTTTTGGGGCTTTCCAAATTGTTGATAACCCGACATAAAGTTCTCCATGAAGCGTCCCCTTGGAATATGTTATTTCAATCAGATCGCAAAGGTCTGCTATTGCATTCCTCATGATTTGTCTTGGGCATTCAAAATTACTCTTACTGAATAACCTATCATTTCTAAACCTCTAAATATGCCAATAGATAAGAAGAATTCAGGATGGTAAGTATCAAGAAGAGCCATACCCTTTAAAAAATCTAGTTACTAGCTTTCCAATCTAGTTTTGGCACCATCACTATATGATAGCTATGCTTCAAAATATCGCAAATTTGCATCACAAATTCACATTCAAAAAATATATGATCAGTAGAATCTTCATGGTCATCACATAAAAGACAGCTCGAGACTTCACAAATATTAAATTTTGCCAAGTGAGAGGTGTAGGAAGTCAATTATGCAGCAACTTCCAACCAAAGATCTTAATCTTCGGGGCAACTAATAGCATCCCCAATTTCTTCCAACCCTTCCAAGGGAGATTTGATATCTTGGTTGACATTAGAAAGTGATAGGTTGTTTTAGTAAGAGCCATTCCATTTAACCCAAATTTCCACACCCATTTGTTCTCATTAGGGACTATTGAAAGAGGCACCTTTTGAATTAGTTCATATAGTATTTGATTGCTTACCTTGAGGATTTTTTGCTTACACCAGTTTCTCGCCTACATAAGACTAGAAACAATAAGTATGGTATGTCTGTTATGAAACATGGCTTGAACTTGAGAGTCACATCAGTGCACCAAGGATGAGAAGCAATACTAGTTTCATTCCTATGCCAATGGTCTTGAGAAAACCCAACTTTAATGAGTTTGCATCTTTGTATAGGCTTTTGCAATTGCTACTTTGTTTCTCTCAAGAATTACTAGACCGGCTCCATATGTCAAACTGACTATATTTGGTTATGTGAGTTCAAACCCAAATGTTGTTGGTTTAATTAAGAAGATTAAGAATTATACTGCAATTTAAAGCAAGTTTCATAATCAACATGTCCTTAATAGCTAACCACTAGAAGCTTTAGGGAGGACAACTTTATCCCAGCTAATGAGATGGATGCCCTTTTGTTTGCTAGGATTAGTCCAGAGGAAGTTATTAATGTGAAAATTGATCAATTTAAGCTGGTTCTCATTCATGTGGAAGGAAGCCAAAGTGTGCACTATAGTAGAAGTGAGGGTAGAGTTAATTATGACTATTCTACTTGCTTGAGAGAGATATAAAGCCTTCCAATGATTGAGCTTCTCCCATAAGATGTTGGTACAAAGATGAAAGTTGGCAAGTTCATTCATCTTAGGGGATATGAAAATACCAAGGTATTTAAAAGAAAAGATTCTTTTCTTTACCCCCAAAAATGAATGATATGGGCTCTAGTCGAGTTGGAAAAGGACTTTGCAAAGTATATAAAATATTTCTTAGTATTCATCTTAAGCCCCATAATTTCATAAAAAAATATTCATAGTATGGGCAATGAACTTGTAGGTTTTCTTAGTAGCTATAAAACATATATTTAAGTAATTGACAAACATGAGATGAGAAATCATACCTTTTCCATAAAATTGGAACGGACTGAATTGATGGTTTTCTTCACCCCTCAAGAGTAAAATGCTTAAGATGTTCATTAGAATAACAAAAAGGTAAGGGAAAATAGGATCTCCCTGCCTTATGCCTTTATCACTAGGAAAATATTCAGATTGAATACCATTTATAAGGTAGGAATAAGTAGGACAGAAAATGCAATTCATAACTTTGCCATAGAATTTGGTAGGAATGTTATGAAGTCTCATACAAAGCTCAATAGCTTGACAATTCACATTATCAAAAGCTTTAGCCATATCAATTTTCAAAAGGATGACGGATTTCATACCTTTGGTATTATGCATAATATCAACCAACTCATGGGTAGTGATGATATTATCAAAAATATTTCTCCCTTAAAATGAAGGTTGATTGATTAATGCTGACTAATTCATGAAAAAAGATCTTTAATCTATTGGCCAAAATTTTAGAGATAGTACTATAATTCACATTACATAAGGAGATAGGCCTGTAATCACCGAATCTCTTAGAATTAGCAGTTTTGGGTATAAAAACAATATGAGTTTTGTTCCAATTACTTGGAAGAGTAGAATTTTTGAAAACCATTAGAAAGAATGGACATGAAATCAGGCTCCACAAGGCACCAAAATTTTTTATACAATTATCGTGTGAAACCATCGGGTCAAGGACTTTTACCATTAGCAAGCTTTTGAACCACATTCTCCTCCTTACAAAAAGGATGGTTAGATATCACTATTTGGTCCAACTTTGAGGTTCTTTCACATATGAAATTTACAATCTCCTTTTTGAAATTATGAGGATTACTTTGAAGGCAAAGATTTTTTTGGTAGTATCGCACAAAATGATTTCTAATATTTCTTTCTTCCTTGATTAGATTATTGCAACTATCTTTGATAAAGGAAATTAAGTTTCTCCTCGCTAGATGGAGGTGAGCTTATGGAAAAATATTGTATTATGAAATGTAAGTCTTTTTGTTTATGTATACACACATACTGTACAGGAAAAATATCTATTTACTCTGAAGATATATTTTGTTCATCCATGTGCGGGTATTAAAAGGATTCCATGTACACATAGTAATACAAGTATTATGGATTGCACGAACAAATGAATATACGTACAATGAATAACATGCTTATGTACGTAATATTAAATGTGAATGAATTGTTGGCCTAATTATTTTTACCTCCCAAAAAATTAAAATTAATAAAGTTAAAATTAATGTTGACAAAATTAATTAAAATAATAAAAAAAAAAAATCATCAAATGTGTTTAGTAGGCAAAAAAATTCAATTAGCTATGGGAAGACGAAAAAAAAAAAGATAAGAAAATAAAATAAAAAAAATAAAAATAAAAGAGAAGGGGGGGGGGGGGGGGGGGGGGGGGGGGGGCGGTGGTTTTGGGTATAAAAAAAAGAGAAAAAAGAGGAAGAAGAAATTAGCAAACTCAAAATAGCAAAAATAAATAATAATAATAATAATAAAAAACAATAAAATCAAGTGAAAAAGATAAAATAAAATAAAAAAAATAATATTTTTTTTCAGTCATCTCCTATATAAGAGAGGCCAAACACATGTAAAAAAGAAAAAAAAGAAGAAGAGAAGACTCTCACGGCAGAAAGAGAAGACTCTGCGCAAGAAATCTCATTAAGTAAACTTTGCTGGGATCTTTATATCCCCTCATCGATGCTACCGCTGTTCTGATTTTAAGAGTTATGCAAGATTACATGTGTTCTTTGGACGAGAAAAAGGTTATGTTGTCGTCACTTGAAGCCCCGATGACCAACGCCGAAGCCCTCTTCTTCCACCGACACCTCCACTGCAAGAACTTGACATCCAACCTTTGGATTTCCCTCAAATCATGCTTGTATGCTCTCCTCACACCCATGAACCTACAATCTAGAGGATCCGTTCATCCAAAATTAGATCGGGGGAATCGAATAATTTCATGCCGGCAACCTTGTTTCTACTAAGGCGACTTTGAACCTTCGATTCGTTGTAGATTCTCCATCGGACAGCGCCAAACTCTGGCCATGGGTCCTCCTCGATATAAAGAAGGTACACCCAGAGCCGATTGGGCAGAGGAGTGGCGAATGGCCGGTGGCAATGAACCCCAAATCTCGCATGCTGCCGCCTCCGTCGTAGGTGATAAGAAAAAGAACGTACGGTCTAGATCTATTCAAACAAAATCAATGGTCTAGATTCAAATAAAATTGGCGATTTAGATTAACTCAAGCCACATCGGACGACCGAGATTAATCTGTTATAATAAATTCAAATCAGCGGTTCAGATCCGTTTACACAAAATCCAACGGTCCAAATACGTTCAAATGACGACAAAGAACAGTTTGATTTAATAAACCAAATCTAATGGTCCAGATCCGTTCACAAAAAATCTAACGGTCCAGATCTAAAAAAATTGACAATCGAGATTACTTCAAGCTTAATTGGATGGCTGAGATTAATCCGATTTAATAAATTGAATCCAGCATATTAGATTCGTCCACATTATATCCGATGGTCCTGATTTGAATAAAAAGCGGTGATCCAGATTACTCCAACCAAAATCAAACGAATCAGATATAAATTTGAAAATAATGGCTGAGAATGTTTAGAACATATCTAGATTAATCGGATGAATTTTGACATGATCAAGGTGTCGATCCCTACTAAATTATACCTAATCTCTCCAAATATGATATCCGATTTTCAATCTGAATTCTGGATTGAAGCAGATCTGTGAATTTAATGGAATAGTCACGATGAGTCTAATCTAAAATTTAAATCAACAGCTGAGAATGTTCGGAACATATCTAGATCAATCGGATGAATTTTGACATGATCAAGGTGTTGATCCCTAATAAAGAAAGCTTGATCTTTCCAAATATGATATCAGTTTTGATCCTAGATATGGATTGAAGCAAACCTGTGAATTTAAATGGACGGTCATGATAAATTTGATCTAAATTTCAAATCAACAGTTGAAAATGATTTGCATGAATCTAGATCAATCGGTTGATTTTTGACAAGATCAAGATATCGAACCTTACTAAATCAAATATGATCTTTCTAAATACGGTATTAGATTTTTAATCTGAGACCTGGATTAAAGTAGATCTATGAATTAAAATCAATGATCATGAGTAAATCATATATTTGACAGCTGAAGATAAATATACAACAAGCCATCACGACCGGATATATTTCAAAATTCAAATATCCCATAAGCCATTGAGGCTAGATAAAGAATCTCTGAAAACCTTAATGTATCACAATAAAATATTATTTAGGAGGTGCATACGTCGACATTTACTATCCCGGCATAACTCCTCAATATGATATTGTGTTCGTTAAGGCTGAAATATCCAATGCACCATTAAGATAGGATATCTTCCAAATCCCAAATATCCAATAAGGCATGAAGGCCGGATATTTTTTGAGATTAAAATATCCAATAAGTTGTTGTAACTGGGTATATTTCAAATCAAATATCCAACAATTCGTTGAGGCTGGATAATTCACAAATATTGAACAAGCTGTTGAGGCTAGATTTTTTTTTAAATATCCATCAAGCCGATAAAACCATATATCTTTTAAAATATCCAATAAGTTATTGTGGCTGGATATTTCTCAAATTGAATATCCAACAAGCCGCTGAGGCTGGATAATTAAGAAATTAAAATATCCAATAAACCATTGAGGCCATATGTGATGTAGGAGGGGGGAGGGGGTCTTGAACATTCAAACAACGCTTTTGAAAACCAGTTTGATAGATAAGTAAATAGTAATGGAAAACCGATTTAACACTAATAGGTTTGAAACTAATTTTTTTTGTATTTTATATAATAGAGGAAAACTGAGATTAAATTAGAAAACTATAAATGGGATTAAACTAGAAAGCGTTAAATGCAGGAGGTAAACTTACAGTGCAGCCCTTGAGAATTGAAGGGCTGTGCTTCCCATTCTTCACCAGTCCTACCCTGATGGAAGGTATATAGGGTGGAGATTACAAGCATTCACAGAAAGATCCGTATAGGCCACAGATTTTAATACAAAAATAAAGGATCAAGAGGGAGGTTAAGCCTCACAAGTTCGCTTGCTAATCCTAGGTTTAACTAAAGAGAAGGGGGAGAAAGGAGAAGAGGGGGTACGCCCCTCCTTGATCCACTCCTTACGCAAACTAAAATTGTAAACAATCAAAGTTTTAGTGTAGAGAAGAGTTCTTAAGACAAAGTGAAGAGATTA
Organism: Costus pulverulentus; assembly: GCA_027562315.1. Taxonomy (NCBI): domain Eukaryota; kingdom Viridiplantae; phylum Streptophyta; class Magnoliopsida; order Zingiberales; family Costaceae; genus Costus; species Costus pulverulentus. The sequence goes on from CM050443.1 coordinate 28,206,808, forward strand.
GAGGAAGAGACTTAGCCGAGTGTAGGGAGATCTCCATGATGCCGAGAGTTGAAGATGTCCTTTTCTTGTTCCAAAATGAGGATGAAGAATGGGGCTCTCTTAGTGGCGAAATGAGAGGGAGAGGATCTTTCTTAGAGCTTTGGTGGGGAGATGGAAGAAGGAAAGAGGGCTTGGCCTGAAGGACTTATACAACTAAAGGGCGACACTAAAATTAACCTAGGAAACTAACAGACAATTTTATTTCATCAAAGTTAAGGATTACATGCGAGAGGGGCTACATTTATAGATGAGGGGAAGAGCTAGTGCAGGATGGTCATTGCTTCCATGTGCCCTTTACAAAGATGGAGAGTTTTCGAATTTTGAAAGCAAGAGGGGCTGGCGCAAATTTGCTTGGAGAACTTCCTTCTTTGGTGAGCTTCAATTGGCAAGACATTGCATGTGTGGGCTGGCACTTCTTGTGTTGGCGAAGGACTCCTTCCTTACTGGTTGTTGGCGCATGGATGAGGAATTCAAAATTTGAATCCCTTCCTGATGACACAAAAATATATAGTATATTTTGTATCATTTTATATATCTTTTCAGGCTAAATTGAAGCTCTTTTGCTTATTTTTGTGCCAAATTTATCAAATATTGTAAAATCTACTTCTATTTTGGTTTTTGATGATTTTCAGGTAAAAAGGCACTATTTTTAGGCATTTTCAAGCAAAATCAAATACATGGAAGAGTTGCCATCATCAAGAAGAGGATACATGACAAATTTCAAGCAAAATGGAGCCATGAACCAAAATACGGCAGAGCCGTAATATATATTACGGTACCGTATTTTTGTACGCTGCCGCAATATCAGAGCACTGCCGTATTTTGGCTAAATTTTCATCATAAGATTTTACGCAAATTACGACACTACCGTAAGAATTTACACGGTACCATAATCTGTAGCGCCTTCAGACCAGAGACATGCACTGAAATTACGGCACTATCGTAAACCATTTTACGGTGCCGTAATTTCCAGACGTTTTCGACCAGAGAGTTCAGCCAATTTACGGCACCGCTGTAAACCATTTTACGGTGCCATATTTTCTAGAGATTTTGAATCAGAGAACGCGACTGAAATTACGGCAGTGCCGTAACATAAAACACGGCCATAATTCTATTTTTGAATGCGACTTCCACGGTCAAATTTGAAGCCCGATTTTTGCGAAGATGATTACGGATGATCCAAGCCTTTAAATTCAAAGCCGTGAGAAGAAGAAAGAGAGCCTTAGAGGAGGAGAACACGCCAAGAGCGAAAGCCCTAATTTTCATCCACCATACGAAGAGAAATTGAGTTCCACATTGCCGCCAAGGGTTTCACCGCTGTGAAGCACATAGTGCATCTCTGGCGCAAATTTGCTTGGAGAACTTCCTTCTTTGGTGAGCTTCAATTGGCAAGACATTGCATGTGTGGGCTGGCACTTCTTGTGTTGGCGAAGGACTCCTTCCTTAC
>CM050443.1:28208381-28235600 GCA_027562315.1 Costus pulverulentus
TTTAGGCATTTTCAAGCAAAATCAAATACATGGAAGAGTTGCCATCATCAAGAAGAGGATACATGACAAATTTCAAGCAAAATGGAGCCATGAACCAAAATACGGCAGGGCCGTAATTTATATTACGGTACCGTATTTTCGTACGCTGCCGCAATATCAGAGCACTGCCGTAGTTTGGCTAAATTTTCATCATAAGATTTTACGCAAATTACGACACTACCGTAAGAATTTACATGGTACCATAATCTGTAGCGCCTTCAGACCAGAGACATGCACTGAAATTACGGCACTATCGTAAACCATTTTACGGTGCCGTAATTTCCAGACGTTTTCGACCAGAGAGTTCAGCCAATTTACGGCACCGCTGTAAACCATTTTACGGTGCCATATTTTCTAGAGATTTTGAATCAGAGAACGCGACTGAAATTACGGCAGTGCCGTAACATAAAACACTGCCGTAATTCTAATTTTGAATGCGACTTCCACGGTCAAATTTGAAGCCCGATTTTTGCGAAGATGATTACGGATGATCCAAGCCTTTAAATTCAAAGCCGTGAGAAGAAGAAAGAGAGCCTTAGAGGAGGAGAACACGACAAGAGCGAAAGCCCTAATTTTCATCCACCATACGAAGAGAAATTGAGTTCCACACTGCCGCCAAGGGTTTCACCGCTGTGAAGCACATAGTGCATCTCTGGCCGTGAAATTTGAGGGGAAGCTCTGCCTGGAGGAGGAGAACACTTGCCAGAAGTTTCAAAGTGAAAGGATATCAATTGGAGGAGAAATCAAAGGAAGAGGAGGCGCTGACACTGTTCACAGCGCTCCCTTATGCAAATTACGGCTGTAATTTATATTATAGCTGTGGTGTGTTTTCTTAAACTCTCTTTTCTCTTTGATTTTCGATCTTTTGAAACTATGGTTCATTGTAATTCTCTTTGCATGCTAGCTTAGACATATTTTGGGACATGGGGGAGTAATTCATCTTGATTTTATATGACTAGATAACTTTTATTCCGTCAGTATAATTTTGTTATGATGATTCTACTTATGTGATAATTGTCTATAGATCTCCATAGGTTTATATTTTCATGCATGTTTTAGAATGTTGCAAAATAGACTGAAAGGTTGATTGTGAAATTTGGAACCCTAAAGACCATTGAGTTTGGAACTTATCATAAGAAATTAGGTTTGTTCTTTGAATTTTGTTTTTTAGTGATTTTATTGCTATGTTGATAAATTGAATCTAGGACGAGTTATTGTCTTAGACTTGATTTGATCTTGCATGAAAGTGAGGATCGAGTCGTCGGAGAACCTTAAGTAGAACTTGTGTTGAGACTCGGATGCACGAAAGTGATCCTTGAGATTCCACTTGAGATAATCAACTTAGGATTCGGATGCACGAAAGTGATCCTTGAGTCCTTTGTTTGATGATTTACTTATTTTTAGTGTTGGGATAGATCTTGCCTGAAAGCGAGGATCGGTCCCTGCATGATTGTCTGCACGAAAGTGAGACAATACATTTATAAAGTAAATTATATCTTTATCATGATAAAATAAGACTGACGACCTTTTATTCATATCTAGTCATTGAAATTAAGGTGGATGAAACCCTAGTCCCAGTTTCTCTCTGTTTATCTTTATCCTTTTCCTATCATTTATTTGCATTATAATCGACTGCTTAGCTAGTAAGAATACAATTATTTGGTACTTAATAATAAGGTCTATGTGGTTCGATATCTTTCTTTATTACTTCGAGTATCCGTGTACTTGCGGAATACAACAAGTTTTTGGCGTCGTTGCCGGGGACCTTAGTTTTGTTAATATCAAAATAGTTGTTAGTATTGCTAGACTAAGTTTTATTTGTTTTAGATTTAACTTGTTTTTTTGTTTTTGCAGGTTTTGGATTTTCACAAGTTGTGACAGAACTGTGATATCTGAACATTTTGTATTTGCTTGTGTTTTGTGTTTTTTTTACATATTTTGAAAAAAAGAAAAAAAATAATTTGATTGATTGGTGTTGAATAATCTTTCTGTTCTTGATAGATTTGAAGATATGTCTTTTAATTACAACTCCTGGGCAACTAAAAGAGTTGAGATATACATGCCACAAGGTAAGTATGAAGATGATTCCTTGTGCACTCTTGAGGATAAGTTAGATTATTTTGCTAATAAATTAAACTCTTATATGCACCCTATTAGGACATCTTATTCTCCTGTTAGATGTGATATTTGTGGATGCTTTGATCATTACACTTATGATTGCCAAATTTTAATGCCTCAAAATTCTAATTTATCATGGTATCAAGATGATCATTATAATTCTAGATGGGAAAATCAAACTTCTTTTTATGAGGATTGCTCAAATCATGTTTCTGAACCATACTTTGAGGATACTGAAGAATCTAGGTTAGAATCCATGTTTGAAAAATTCATGACAAATCAAAGCCAAATCATGATGAATCAAAGTAAGAATATTGAAGATCTTAAAGGGATAGTTAGTCAGCTTGCTTCTCAAGTAAAATCTTTAACTGCTAATTCTGAAATTTTAGAAGCCCAGTTAGCATAACAAGATTGTTTATTCGAGTTTGAATTAGAAACTGAGAAAATTGATTTAGAAAATTCCCCCTCTGATTATGATTGTTTTGAGATTGAGCCTTATGTGAACATTAATGAATCTCACTCTGATTTTGATAATTGTAAAATTGATTCTATTGATAATTTATTTATGGAAAAGTTTGAGAAAATTAAAATTGAAAAACCCTCTTTTGATGAAATTGATTCTTTTGATGATATATTATTTGTGGTTAATTCTGATGACGGATAAAAGAGGACTAATCTAGAAAAATCTTACTCTGATTTTGTTGGTAATTTTGAAATTAATAAATTATTTGATGATGAGCATGAAGAAGTTGAAAAGGATTTGAATATTTTGAATATTGATGAATCTCACTTTGATGTTCTGCCCATATCTATTGTTCAATATTCTGATTTATTTAAAAAATTATACTTTATTGAAGAATCTAATGTGAGACAGAAAAATTATTTTGATGATCCACTGCTTATATCTTTTGATCAAAGTCCTATGACAATTGAAGATTTAAATTTGAAGAAAGGACTTATGATTTTGCTTTTTGATAAATAGAGGAAGATCATTGAATACCCTTTAATTGAAATTGATAATTTTGATTTTGATTTCCGCATATTTGAGAAAGCCATGTCAATCTTGATTTATAAGAAATTTTGGATATTTGAATTAGTGGCTAAACTTTTTGGACAGCGAAAAAGGAAAAAATTGCATGCTATTTACTTTGGTACTGATTCACCTGCTTCACCATGATATTTGATTTTTGGTCAAGCTATAGACCTAAAATTATTCTTGGGAGGCAACCCAAGCATTATCACTTAGCTCAGTTTCTTTTATTTTAGTTTATCTTTAGAATTAATTTTTCTTTTTCTTTTTGTAGGAAAATAAAATTTTACACAAAATATGGCACTACAGTAATCTTGATCCGATTTCATCAAAGAGTTTTTAGCATTTTATAGCGGTACCGTATTAGTTTTTATGGTACTATATTTTTGGGTATTTTTGATCCGAGACTTTTGCAAACATTACGGCACTGCCGTAATTTGTTTACGCCCATAATTTTAACTCTGCAGTTTGCTTATCTGATTAGGTATTTTCTCACTGTGATTTTAAGAAATTGGGTTAGGAAAAATTTTGATCTTTGGCACCATCACGAAGTACTCATCTTTGTCTATCACCTAGATATTTTTGCTGAATTTTAAAGTCCATGGATCATTCTAAAACACATAGCATCTTTTTGATTCTAATTAATTTCTGCAGTAGTTTTCTTTTGACTAATCTGATTAGCGTTTTTGCTGCAAGTTTTTAAGATGCTTTAATAACTTGAAACGCTGATTTTTTGCCTAGAATATGAAGTTCATGTTTCATTCTATCTTGAGGATTAGTTGTTTTCATGAAAATATTTTCTGATAATTTTAAAACACATAACAACTTTTTGATTCTGATTAACTTCTGTGCAGTTTTTAGTTTTGTAATCTGAGTAGCCTTCTTTCTCTTGATACCCTAAATTCTTGATAGATTTTGATCCTTTGATTTTCATACACCCGGAAAGAACAAGTTTCATTCTATTACATGGTTCTGTCCATTTTCTTTTTGGATCATTAAATCTTATTTTTGGGTATGACTACTTTTCATAAAAAATTCACTGGCTGCTCTACTTGCTTTCTACATGTTATAGCTTCTTTTGCCTCCAGATCCAGAAATCTTCAAGAGCAACTATCTTCTACCTCTAGCTACCACTGCATCTACCTTTGACGTCACTATTTCCAGCCGTCGACACTGGATTATACCATCAACAGACTCTTACTTCTTCTACTGCCTCTATTTCCATTTATTTGATTTATTTATGCAGCAGACTCTTCATTAGTGACTGATTTTTTTTTATCTATGCAACATTGTTTCTGGCACCCACCTGCTGACGATGTCACCTCCAGGACTGTATTCTCTAGTAGGCCACTAGAGATTACTCACTCTACTGTCGGCACCATCACCATCATTGCTAGTAGCTTTTCAGCCAGCCTCTGTTCCACTTCTGCTTCTCGCCTATATCAGCTCTTTCCACCAGGACTCTTCTGGACCATCGATGATATGTCTGATTCTCCCTTGAGAAAATTATTTTTTTTAGAGACTATTTTTAGACTGAGCGTTATATATCTTAAATTGTGTAGGAAAAATTTTCAAAAGGCACATCTATGGACCTAGCAGCATCTGCCCCGACACTATATTTTATTTGAGCCTTATGTATTTTTGGTCAGAGCTTGCTATATAGTTTTGTGAGTATCGTTTGCACTCTCTTATATTCATGATTATTTCATATGGTTGCATCTTTGATTTGCTTTAGATGTATCATTCACTGATATTTCTTCGATATGGTTGTATGATGATATGATTGTTCATGATCCATTTTCTACTATCTTGTGGTGTGATTCTATTTTTAAAATATTTTCATTGATAAATATCTTCCTTGAAAATGAATAAACCTGTATTCATGATTAGAAAGTAACCTATCATGTTAGATTTATTTCTTCATTGCATATCTATCTTTTGAAATTTGACATTGGTTGATGCATGAAATTTTGGGTAGATGTGTAATTTGAGGAATAAGATCTAAAGGTGAAACTACTCCTTTAAATAAAATGAGCATATGAGTATGATTACTGAATTGATATCAATTGATCAACCTAGTAGATGTTTAGTCTATTTTGCTATTTGTTGGGAAGGAAGAATCCAAGATCCATAAAAATAGTGAGAGACTCCCCTACTTGGCACTATGTAAAATTGATAGTGGTACTGCCGTAAGAATTTACATGGTACCGTAATCTATAGCACCTTCAGACCAGAGACATGCACTGAAATTACAGCACTACTGTAAACCATTTTATGGTGCCGTAATTTCCATACATTTTCAACCAGAGAGTTCAGCCAATTTTATGGCACCGTCGTAAACCATTTTACGGTGCCGTATTTTCCAGAGATTTTGAATCAGAGAATGCAACTGAAATTATGGCAGTGCCGTAACATAAAACACGACCGTAATTCTATTTTTGAACACGACTTCCACGGTCAAATTTGAAGCTAGTAAGAATACAATTATTTGCATTATAATCGATTGCTTAGCTAGTAAGAATACAATTATTTGGTACTTAACAATAAAGTCTCTATGGTTCGATATCTTTCTTTATTACTTCGAGTATCCGTGCACTTGCGGAATACAACACTTCCATAAGAACTTGGGCGGCAAAGCATTGATGGAAACTTTCATTAAAGGCTCCCCTTTGATTGTGGATCTAGATTGGGGCTGATTTCAATTCTTTCTTTGCTTGGCTGATGTGTTGGCGCATATCCATGATTGGTTCAAGGGGAGGGCGCCTAACAAATAAGGAGATTGAGTTGGCATGTGAGTTCATCATGGCTTGACTTGAACTTGCACTTTGAAGTCTTCTTTCCTTCTGGGGCTGAGCCTCTTGGGTGGAGCTTTGGACTGACCTTGGAGTGTCTCTTGAGCTGACCTTTAGCTTGAATAAGCTGCTAAAATATAACCTATGCATGTATGCCCTATCCTAACATGATGCAAGAGTACATAGGAGTTTCATGAGTTACAATGCACAACCTACTACACTTGGACTTGCCATAAATGACTACATGATCCATGGCTTATTGAAAATTTAAACTACCTACATGCAATGCAAGAAAAGGGACTCTAAGGGAACCCATATCTAAGGGGTTTCCTCTGAGCCCAAGCAAAACTCCTCAGAGCAGGGCTACTGCCTCCATCAGGATGTTTTTCTTTTAAATCAAATGTCCAACAAGCCAATGTGGCTGAATATCTTTGAGGTTGGATAATTCACAAATTAAAATATCCAGTAAGCCATTTGAGGCCAGATGTTTTTCTTTCAAATCAAATATCGAACAAGCCGCTGAGGCCGGATAATTCACAAATTAAAATATCCAATAAGTCGTTGATGCCGGGTGTTTTCTAAATTGATTATCTAATAAGTCGTTGTGACTGGATATTTATAAAATCCAAAATATCCAATAAGCTATTGTAAGGCTGAGTATTTGACAGATACAATTCATTCAAGTTGGCGAAGATTTTTCTTTTCCGCCATTTCCTTTTGAACTCAATCATGTATTCTTGTTATGATATTTAATGACTCATATTGTTTAGTCATTTTTTTTATTATTTTATTTCATTACATAGATCTCTCAATCAATGATTCCCTGATTTTCAGGGGTAATTAATAATGAGTGCTTGTGCTCATTGGAAGCCAGAAGCTAATAAACAAAAAATCTTTATTTTTTTATAAGGTGAATTTGAAAGGTCAAATCATATTAAAAATGACCAAAAAAGACCCTACAAATTCTGGCACACCTGGTGGGACCTGACTTCTCCTTTCATCTTTGAGATCTATATTATAGGATACCTTCACTCTTTTATAGTTATACTTTTCTTGTGCTGTGCAACAATGGCAAAGAAACTGAACATCTTCGTTGAGGACGCATCGATCATTGTGCACGACATACAGTTTATCTCTATCTCGAAGGAGGATGTCTAGTTCATTTACTTACCATTTAAGGATTCCAAGAATGTCAAACGAAAGTTGATCCTAACAACTAAAACTAAGACATCACTAAAGAAGGAGGAGACCCCTATGACACTGAAGAAAGAGCAACCCTCATTCATTATCATTAGGGGCAAATTTGACTTTCTTGCTTCTCTCTTCCCTAAAAAGGTCAAAAAGCAAGAATGACAGAGAATGCAAAAGCGAAGGGCAAGACTTATGAGGCAAGGTTATAGGACATGTATGAAGAAAAAATTGTCATTTCGCAAAGTTATGACATTGCCAGCAAACAAATTTGTGCCACTTTTATCTGTTCAAAGAAATTCCAACATGATAGAGGGGATACAGTTGAGAACTCGCATACAAGAAAAATCACATAAGAAGCCAAGGATGAGCATCCACAAAAAAATGCTATCTTAATAAATCTATGATGTCTATAAGAAGGCTCGAATTTCCTTAAGTCAAAGGAATTTCAAGCTAAGGTGAAGAAGTGGAAGGAAGTAAAGGAATATGAAGTGCACACAGTACACATGGTGGAGTATGTAAGAGAAGCAAACTCTAATTCTGAAAATGAGATGCTCTAGAATATAACAAAGAAGATCAAGGGCAAGAAAATGGCTTCTGTGGTTATTCAAGAACCCACTAAGCAGTATGAAACAAGAGCTCCATCATGACAAGAAGTTTCAGAAGATGAAGAGCTGTTGGGAATCCCTGGACCTTATAAAAACTTTAAACACAGCAGAAGCAAAGGTCTGAAATAGAATTCCAAGAAACACCAGGATCCCTTATGAGAGAAAACCGAAGGATGTGACGAGTAATATCTTGTCAAGCAAATTTAGGAGCAGTCGATGATGCAGACACACAAGTGTACGTCCTCTACAATCGCACACACACGGGCTCCTCAAGTCCTCTCTAACCTCCAAGCTAGGTGCTAACCCTAGGAGATGAGATCCATGGCTCTAGGATCTTCTCAACTTGTGCCAATCACCAAGATCTAGTGCCAAGGAGAAATGGGAGTGTTAGGGACAAGGAGTGGGCAGCACTACCACTTGTCCCAACCTTGAAGCAAAAATTCTTCTTTTATTATCACCTTCAAGACCCTCACTCTAAGGAGGAGAGGGGAGGCGACAATAGGAGATGAGAGAAAGAACTGGTGCAAAAATCTCCCAAGAGAGCCTCTCTATTTATAATAGAAGAACCAGCTATCCTTGGAGATTTTTTTCCATGTGGGACTTTGTGTAGGCACCTATTTAAATCCCATAATTAAATATTTAATTGAAAAATGTGCCTATGCATATTCATTAGCCAAGAGAAAAATTCTCTTATAAATTAATAATTTTATTTTATTTGTGTGACTAAAGTGTCAAGTCCAAACTTGTACTAAGACCCTTGTTTGACTCATTTTGATAACATAGGTCAACAGAGGTCAAACATGGTCCACTAGAGGTCAACTAGTGGTCAAACATAAACTAAATAAATTATCATCTTCTCAGAAGAAATCTCAAAGCATCAGTCTCCCAAAACGATTCGAATCACACAATGATTCGAATAGAGGCTAAACTATCAGTATGAGAACTCGAGTGTCTAGGTGTGCGACCTTGTAGGTTCTTCAGACATTAGTAGTGGTAATCTAAAAATCATCACAAGCGATGAGTGGCACCTAGCAGTACATGATTGATACCCAAGTCATCAGAATAAATGTCACCATCGACAACCTCTAAAACTGCAATAAAGTGTAAGTACAGAATTGTCCTTTTGCCAGATTGATATCTAGATTGGGCAAGCATGTCACACTTGTTGATCCCAATATTATGGCATTACTAAATCAGGTTCTCACCTAGGCATTGCCATATACTTTCAGTAATCCATATAGGGGCACAATGGACATCAAGCTTCCTCATAAGGAAGGAGCAGATCCCCTCTTGGCACATTGAATCTCCCATATGGCTCATGATGTACCCAATGACAACCGTTATGACTCCCCTTTTACGGAGAAGTATTACATTGTAACAAAGTGCCTCATTGACCATATAGAGATGTGAATGCCCTCAAGTCTAGGACAATTGTAACTCTGACACTGTGATATTCAACTTGTGACACCAAGAAGAATCCTCACGGCAGGTCGGTCTAGTATATCTCTCTTGATATACCTATATGCCTGCGTTAGTAGCCTGTGCTCAATCAACGCATATAACAGTCTCAGGTGAATCATATTTGTCTCATATCCACCATGATTCTTGACCGGGGACAAAACTAAGATAAGACAAACATCTATCTCATAGGGGCATCGTACATGCAACTGTACATGTGCGCATATGTACATATTTGCATAACAACGACCATGCCAGAATATCTCATCTATCAACTAGATGTGATACATATATCCCGTTGGACCATCCCAAAGGTCCTAGGGCATAAACACTAATAATCTCCCACTTGCACTAGGACCATGACCTCAGCATCGTCTCCCAGGCTCGACCTGCCATGCTCGAGGTGCGCCAGAGCACCGGTCAATGGGCCCACTATGTCAATGTCAAAATCTACTATGTCTTTATTACCTCTGTCCCCAAGACAAGGTATTAGCACTTGAGTATGTTGTATTGAATCTTATGAAGTTCATTATAGAACTCATATAACTCCCACTCATTCAAACTTCTTCTCAAAAGCATAAACATACTCTGCTCTTATGTAGTCTGCTTTGAAGCTCTCATAGCTTTAAGCACTGCTACATAGATAGCTAGAATGTCACTCTAGTCTAGCTGGAACAAGCTGCCAAATGCGAACACTGAGCCTTTCCTGCCATTTTAAGACCAAGAACCACCCCTTAGTTCTTTCTAGAATCTAAGTTTATTCTATGTTCCTTATCCAGTGCCTAGCACCTGGATTGGACTTGGTACTAAGAAGTCTCCAAGCTCCCACTGAACTTGGGTACTATAAGGCGAAGATTCATAGTCCTTGCTAGGAGTTACCCATAACACAGGCACACATGAATCGATTCAACCCTTATTCCCTTATTTTTTGAAGCCTACCTAGGCCCACAACCTGTCTACATGGTTCAGATTCCATCCTTGATTATCTGTGTGAAGTGGTTGACCTTGGACCAGATCCAAGTCACAATTTCCTCCCATTAGATTTTTCAAAGAAAGACCTTTCCAAGAAAAATAGAACTATGAGCAACAATTACTTGTTCTCCTGTGGGTCTATGAAAATTTGTATCCCTAAGTGAACTTAGGATACACCACTTACGCTTTATCAGATCAAGATGAAATTATGTTTAATGTGGAAGAAGCTTTTAGCATCACCTCAGAAGAGATATATATGAATTTCAATTCTCCCACTTGAATCACCTACCAAGGTATTCTTTAGGAGGTATAAGCTATGAACTGACCTCATACTCATAATGATAGTCATCTGTGGCTCAAGTATTCTTCATCCTTCCTAGACTGGAGATCACTCATGAATTTTTATAAGCTAGTTCTATATATTTTTAATAAATTATGAATTCCTTTCTTTTGACCTTTTAGTCTACTTCTCCTTACTTGGTGAAGGACATTTATTTTTCACCAATAAACAAGTGTCTGCCTATCTTTTACGTCTCGAAAGAGGTTTAGATAGCCAATCTCCTAGAAGGAATTGATCCCAAGAGTTCATTTGCATGAAGTCATTGGATGCGTCTCTTGTTTATGATAAAAGATAGCTAGGTCATAAGATTGGTATTCAATATGAACCACTTATTAAATTCACTTTACTTGAGCCTGAAGATGAAGGATGACTTCTGTTCATCTCTCTTTGAGGATGTTTGCAGTCTTTGCGCCAATGGCCCTCCTGCCATAGTTAAAACACTCATTCCTCCTCACCTTGGCCTTTTTCAATGCTTTGGCCTTGGACTTACCCTTACCCCTTTTCTGCTTCTTACTATTCTCAGTTGTTTTGAGCAGTTTCAGCAGCACCTCATGAGTACATTCAATTTTATTCATATTAAAATTGATAATGAATGCACTGTAACTCGGAGGCAGCGACTGCAGGATTAGATCCGTAGCCAAGTTTTGATCCATCGGGTGTCCTAATCTGTTGAGATGTGACAAGTGCCTAAGCAGCTTTAGCACATGCGGTCCCACTGGTGCACCTTCAGCCATCTTGCACTAATAGGTAGCCTTGAACGTTTCAAACCTTTCTGTTCTCGCCTGTGACTCGAACAATTGCTTTAAATGCGTGATGATCTGAAATGCATTTTGATGCTCATGCTGCATTTGCAATTCGGACGACATCGTGGATAACATAAGGTAGACAACATCCAGGGCGTCATCCTGGTGCTTACGAAAAGCTTCCCGATCAGCCACACGTGCTGTGGATGGTGGTGGAGGAGGAAGTGCTTGTTCTAAGATATATAACTTCTCTCCTGCTTGAGGACTGTCCTCAAGTGGCAGTACGAGTCCATGAAGTTGACTCCAATCAACTTCTGTTTGTCCAGTATAGAACGGAGTGACAATCCACTGTTGTTGTTGTTGTTAGAAGCCATCTACAACAAGGACAATAACATATTAGTATCACATCTTTAACCATTTATTCTGGTCTTTTATAAATGATTGTTTCTTACTATTTTATTCAAATCGATAATCCTAAAAATCGATCGAGAAGTCGCCCGACTTCCTTAGTGAGATGGGATCCTCATTTCGTACATGGCCTTGCGTCCCACGGGGGTGGGATATACTGCACAAGGTGACACATGCTTCCTGAGGTAGGCCTCCGGCCAATTGTAACTTGGCAATTCCCCTTCTCAAGATAGTTTAAGCACCTTGTGTCCAACAGAGGCTGGATACAGCACAAAGCCTTAACTTCTTCAGGGTGCCTCTAGAAATCTCATCATGTGAACCAACACATATGGAAATCTAGTCATGTCTGACTTGACCGTTATACCCAGGGCCAACAATTTCCTTGCGGAAGGCATGTCTAGTGTTTTAACTAGACTGGGAAATCATTATCATCACACGCCTTCTAAAGATAGATGGGTGTGTCCCATGGGGGTGGAAAATAGTACACAACACAAACGATCGATAGTTTGATGAGGGTTACACGCTAGAAGGCTAAGGAATGGGACTTGATATGATTTAGTGAGGATTTTTGTGGTCTTAGCACCACGACCTTTTATCTTATTCTACCAATATAGGCATGCAATCCTATGGTGGAATAAAACCAAAAGTAGTAAAGGCAAGCTGAGGCAAAAAGCAGTAAAATATGATGTGATTAAAGCTCATAACTCGAGCAACAAGCCCCTAAACCTAGTCCTAGTCCTAGCCACCTAGTAGTACCAAGGGCTATGAGCCATGGACTCATGCTAACAAGTCCTTAGCTCATCCTTGAGTGCCCTAAAGGCTCTGCTCCCAAGCCCTAAGGTGTGCCACCTAGGTCTTCAACTCCATGGGTCAGCTTGCGAACCCTAAAGGCACCATCCAGACAAACCCTAGATCCCCTTTATGTTCAGCCAGCCCGAGACTCCTCCATAAGTGAGCTCGCAAATCCTAGGCTCCTCCTAGGATTCGACCAACTCATATCTCCTTCTAGAAGATAGCTCGCAAATCCTAGGCTCCTTTTAGGGTTCGGTCAAACATCCATGTGCCATCCTCTCCATGTGTCTCACCACCCTTGCTAGATTCTCCACTTCCCTTGCTAGGTGCGCCACCCATAAGGTGCGCCCTTTTGCTTGAATGTGTCATCATGCAAGTGTAGGTGCTGTTCTTCTCCATCTCAGCCCTTGAATGTATGAAGCGCCCCTAAGAGCCTTCTTATTCATGACTAATAGAGAAAACAGCCCCTTACCAAGGTTAGGTGTGCTAACCATCTTGATTAGCCCTTGAACCCTTAGATACATCACTAGGCAACTCTAGTAAGAATCATGGTTTGTCTAGTCAAGTTGATCAGCCCCTTAGGATGCTCAACCTTCATCATTAGCCCACTGTTGCAGTTCGCAAGTGCACGGATACTTGAAGTAATATTTAAGATATCGAACCACAGAGACCTCAATGTTAAGTATTGACGAATTGAGTTTTCACTAGCTAAGCGAATCAAGAATTATGAAAATAACGATCGAACAGTATACGGAAAATCAGAGTGAGAGTATTGGGACTAGGGGTTTATCCACCTTAATATTTATGACTAGATATAATTAAGGATTCATCAATCTATTTTCATTATGGTAAAGATATAACTTACTTAATAAAGAAATTAACTCGGTCTCATGCAGTTAATCTGCAAAGAACGATCCTCACTCTCGTGCAAGATCCATTCAATGTTTAATAAAAGTAAACTTTGATCAAAGAGATTAAGAATCACTCTCGTGCATTCCATCTCAATATCAAGATCTCAAGCAAAACTAAGCACTCTCGTACCTTAGTTTCACAGGTTTTACTTAAGGGGTTCTAACAATCCAACATCTATCTCTAGCATGTTTTCAAGTCTAAAATAGTAATAATCTCTAGGTCAAGACATCAACAATAGTTAAACTTCTAAAATCTAATAGTAAGAACACAACTAATCTCTTACAATGAGTTCCTATTATAAATTTTAGGGTTCCAAGTTTCGTGATATCATCTTCTCAATCCATAACAGAAAACTTTAAAACATGTTAATGCAATGATACTAGAAACTATTAAAGGCATAAATCACTTAAGTAAAATTACCATACCAAAAATATATTGATGTATGAAAAAAAATCATCTAGTCATTGAAATATCAAGGGGATTAAACCCCCATGTCCCAAAGGAAGGTTTAAGCTAGCATGATGGAAGAATTATAGCAAAACATGGTTTTTGAATGATTAGAAATCGTAAGGGAGGAGTAAAAGTTACAAAACAGGGCTTTAACCTAAATTACACCCCGTAATTTGCCTTGAAGTCACGATGAACAGTGCCGCGGCCGCGTTTTTGATGACTTCTCCCTCGATTGATCTTCTATCGCTCTGAAACTTCTGTGGTGTGTTCTTCTTCCTCAAGCAAAGCTTCCTTTCAAAAATCGTGGCCGGAGATGGTCTGTACGACGAACGACATCAAACACATAAGGGTCAAACTTTGCTTGTCCTCAAGCAAAAATCAAGAAATTGAATCAAAAGAAAAGACTTTTTCATGACGAATAAATTTCTAAAATACAATTACCAATGAAAACTTTCACCAATTGCTTCATGAAATTTCGAATAGACATATCATCCTTTGAGTTTGATCCTCAAGATCCACTGTTTAGTCAAATAAAACTTCACAACTTGTATAATAGGTAGAATATGAATCTCAAGACTTCATCTAGTTTCAATTCATAACTATCAACTTTTGTTTACAAGATTATGGTTTCCAAGATCTTTTTCCTCTCATAATCATTTATTTCTTTTTTTTTCATCATCGTCCACATTCTCTAATTCGACTACCACCTTTTTTTTCTAGTGATGAAGTTAGAGTACATTGATCACATAATCAATGCAATAGAACTCATATCTTTTTAGTGGAAAGAATTTTCCAAAGATAGCGGAGCTAATGTGGATCGATTCCTCTCCATGGCTTGCATCCGCATAGATACATGCTTTTTCTCTTTATTACTTCAACCCATGTCCTTCGGTACCACTGTCGATTTTACACAGTGCCAAGTAGCGGAGTCCTCACTTTATTTGGATCAAGGAACCTTTCTTCCCAACAAATAGCAATTAGCATGAATATCAACTAAATTAATCTATTAATATCAATTCAAGAATTACACTCATATGCTGATTTTATTTAAAGAAATAGCTTCACTTTAAAATCAAACTCATCAAATAATATGTTGACCCAAAATATCATTTATCAATCAATGAAAAATCTCAATGGTTAGATATGTATTAGAGAAATAAATTCAACATAATAGGTCTAATCCTAATCACAATTCTGAATATATATATTATCAAGAAAAAATTTGGCATGATAGCAGCAGCATTTTCATGAATAAACAAACCAACATAGGCATAATAACAGTAATTATCATCAATTCATAACACACAAAATATCAATCCAAAATATCAAAATATCATGTACAACCATATCGAATCATCATCAAACAGAATTAAGTATCACAAGAACATCAAGTACAACCATATCGAATCATCATCAAACAAGTGCCAATATCATCACAATACATCCATATCGAAAGTATATAGCAATAAAAACTAAGAGGCGAGGATCCGTAGCAGTAGGACACAAGAAGCATGACAAAGTCATCCTTCCCTACACAAGTATAAGATCGATATCAATCAGTAAACACAAGCAAAGCATGGGAATAAGCATAAGATACTCACAAAATCCTACTCATATTAATGCATCTCCTCGTCGTCTCTCTCGGCCTAAGTAGCGTCCATGGGAGCATGAAAAACTCCCTCACCTCCATCGCCATAGATACCACCCCTCCTGGAGTCTTTGAAGCCGAGATGATCATAGAGAAAATTCCCCATGTTTTCCATGTAGTTCCCCAATGCTTCGACATCCAGGTGGATGTGACTCATTTGATTGGACATCCTCCCCATGGCACCCATCATCCTCTCCATGCGCTGCTCCTGTCTGTACATCTGCGCAGAGAGAGCTTGAAACCCTAGGTCTCGGTAACTCTGCCAATCACTCTGATCTGGAGCTGCATGATGTGAGGATGATCTGGTGGCTCCATGCGGTGGCAGATCGATGGCTCTAGCTGGTGAGGAATCGATGCCCATACCAAATGGGCCATCACCCCAAGCAGGAGGTGGTGGTGGTATTGATGTCTCGGGTGCAGGTGTAGCGTAAGATACACAGCTCAGTGACAACTTCCAATTCTCAAGATTTTGCGCTGAGGTCCGTCGAGGGTTAGGTAATGGCAATGTGGGAAGCCAGGGCTGCAAGATCAAGCAATATGTGTTGCCATCTCGTACAATCATCTTCATGGCAACACAAGATTCGATGTCGATCCTTGCATTGCCCCTAGCGACCTCGATACCATAGGGCTCAATCCCTAAAAATAATGCTATAGGAGTGAGAAAACCTCCTATCACGATCGTGCCTCTCTTGGCTCTAGCCACTTTATCCAAATGCTTCATGAAGAAGAAATCCACATCTACCATATAACCATGAAGCATACCCCAAAGAGAGAATAACTCAGCATGGCAGACCATACCGTCGCTATCTCCTCGCTCGAATATGGTGTGTGCATGGACGCGGTGGGCATATCTGATGCATGGGTTCGAGATGCTTGAGGCCCTCACTGTAGATGGTGAAAATTGAGTTTTTGATGTGATTTGACTCTAAAAAATATTCTCAATAAACCCAATTGGCGGTTCAGTGCGCCCCCTCTATGGAAGATGGAATATGCGTCGAATTTCTTTGAATGAGTGCTTCCTATGTTCATTTGCCATTTTGAATCTGATTTCTCCCTCAGCTGAATGATCCACATACTCATCCCAATCTACCTCTAAACTGCTAAGAAACTCCAAAACAATAGGTAGATAGGTTTGAGGTGTCATGTCAAAAAATTATCTCAAAGCCATCTTGTCAAACATCCATAACACATCATCCTTCAATCCTAAGAGCTCCAAAGCTCTTGTGTCAGTGTATTTTGTCTTCATAATGTGTCAGGTAAGTAGTAGGTTGTATCGCTATTCTTGAGCCTCATCTCGGAAAACAATCCCGAAAGGGTTTGGTGGAGGCATTGGAGGTTCAACAGGGGCCTTCCCCTTTCTCTTCGAGACCATCCTCTTGCCCGGTGACATGGCAATGGAAGTAAAAGCATCAAAAACGACTGAAGAAAACTGGAAATAGAAGTGTTACCGAAAGATGCGAACATGGGTAAAAATAGGGCTGGATTCAAGCTTCGAATCCGACTTTCTAGGTTGAAATCGAGCTTCAAAACAACTTGGGAGATGATCCTCTACCTCCTTTGAAGCCTTCTACAGCTGGAAGCGGCTTGATTGACACCCGGACGAAAGAAAATGAAATGGGCGAAAACAGTGGTGGAAAAGCAGCAGGCGAGCTCGATCGAGCTCGAAATCTCTTGAATATTTGGTAGAAATCGGTTGGAAATCACTAGGAAAGCTCACAAGAGGGTTACGGAAGCAAGGAATCGAGAAAAACACGAGAGGTCGGCGCAAAATTGGGTGAAAGAACCCTAAAAACATGGCGTTGAACCCTAAATACGACATGTGAAAAGCATGGGGTCGGAGAGATTACTGCACCATAAAGGGATTACGGTAGTGCTGTAAGATGGCAGCAGACTCTCGACAGGAAAAGTTTGCAAATTATGGTAAGGTGAAGGGTTTACGGTAATGCCGTATTTTGTTCGAAAATCCCAAACGTTTCGGCAAGAAAATGACCCATTTTTACGGTACCATGAAAAACGCCACGACACTGCCGTAATGTTCAAAAATTCTCTGGTTGAAATCGCCTGAAAATACGGTACCATGAAAATTGTCATGGTATTGCCATAAAATGCTCAAAAACTCAAAAACATTTTGTATGAAAACTGACAGAAATTACGGTACCGTGAAATTTTCCATGGTAGTGCCGTAATCCACGTAACTTTTCTGTAAAGAATCAACATAAATTATGGCACCGTAATAACAATTACGGTAGTGCCGTAATTTGTAAAAATTCACGAAAATAACTGAAAAACGTATCTAAAAACGGGAAAAAGAAAAATTAACCCTAAACAAAACAAATTGAGACAAAAAAAAAATCAAAAACAAAGAAAAAAGTGCCTGGGTTGTCTCCCAAGAAGCGCTAATTTAATGGTAATTAGCTTGACCGTTCTGTACTCAGATTTGCTCGCAGTTCATCAAGTAGAAAATTCTCTCATTCTTCAATTTGCTCTTCATGGTAGTAGTGTTTCAACCTCTGTCCATTAACTTTGAATACTCCCTTCTCCTCACTCCATATATCAACGGCTCCATATGGATAGGTCTTCTTCACCTGAAAAGGTCCAGACCATCAAGATTTAAGTTGATCGGGAAAGAGCCTCAACCTAGAATTAAACAAAAGAACAAAGTCACCTGGATGGAATTCCTTTCTGAGTATGTGTCGATCATGCCACGTCTTAGTCCTCTCCTTATAGATCTTTGCGTTTTCATAAGCACTGTGTCTAATCTCATCGAGCTTGTTCAGTTGTAACTTTCATTTTTCACTCGCGCTCTTCAAGTCAAAATTCAATGATTTGATTGCCCAGAACGCCTTATGCTCGAGCTCTACAGGAAGGTGACATTATTTATCATAAATCAATGAAAAAGGAGACATACCTATTGGTGTTTTCAAAGCAGTCTGGTATGCCCAAAGTGCATCATCAAGCTTGAAAGCCCAATCCTTCCTTGTTCTTGACACCGTTTTTTCCAATATCCCTTTAATTTCTCTGTTTGATATCTCCACTTGTCCACTTGTTTGGGGATGGTAAGGTGTTGCAACTCTGTGATTCACCCCATATTTTCTAAGCAAAGCTGAAAATCTATGTTCAATAAAGTTGGAGCCTCCATCACTAATTACAACCCGTGGGATTCCAAATCGTGGAAAGATAATCCTTTTAAATAATTTCACCACAACCCTAGAATCATTAGTAGGAGAAGCAATGGCTTCTACCCACTTGGAAACATAGTCTACCGCCACGAGTATATACTTGTTACCTCCAGATGATGGAAACGGTCCCATGAAATCAGTACTCCAAACATCAAATATTTCAACTTCAAGTATTGTGGATAAAATTCCATGACATCTCATTCCTTCTATTGATGTTCCCCATCCTCTAACAACTATCATAAGACAGTATAAAATTCCTTGCATCCTTAAATAAAGTGGGCCAATAAAATCCAGATTGTAATACCTTAAAAATAGTCTTCTCAGTACTAACATGCTCTTCATATGATGATCCATGACACTATAATAGTATATCTCTGATTTCCTCTTCGGGGATACATCTCCTAAATATGCCATCTGCACATCTCCTAAACACATAAGGCTCATCCCAAAAATTGTGTTTGACATTAGCTAAAAATCTTTTCTTGCCTTGATAGCTCAAATGAATAGGAAAGATATTAGCAACAAGATGGTTCACTATGTATGCATATCAAGGGGCCTTAACTTGATCAATCCTCAAAAGCTGTTCCTCAAGAAAGGAATCATTGATATCACCTTTATCATTTTCTACAATTATCCTTAAAAGATGATCTGCAACAATATTTTCAGTTCCTTTCTTGTCCTTGATCTCTAGGTCAAATTCTTGTAGAAGCAAATCCATCTAAGCAGGCGCGGTTTACTGTCTTTTCTCTACATCAAATATTTAACTGCTGCATGATCAGTGTACACCACAACTTTTGCATTTATCAAATAAGATCTGAATTTATCAAATGCAAAAAACTATAGCTAATAGTTCCTTCTCAGTGGTGGTGTAATTCCTCTGTGTCTCATCCAAAGCTTTACTAGCATAGTAGATCACATAAGGCTTCTTTTCCTTTCTTTGTCCTAGAACTGCTCCTACAGCAAAGTCACTGGCATCACACATGAGCTCAAAAGGTAACTCCCAGTCAGGTGGCTGCATGATAGGTGCTGATATTAGGGCTTTCTTTAGTTCTTGAAAAGCAAACAAACACTTGTCATCAAAGCAAAATTTAGCATCTTTACAAAGTAAATTAGTGAGTGGTTTAGCAAGTTTAGAAAAGTCCCTAATAAAACGCCTGTAAAATCTTGCATGTCCCAAAAAACTTCTAATCTCCTTAACCGTGGTGGGTGGTGTTAGCTTCTCAATCACTTCAATCTTGGCCTTGTCCACTTCAATCCCACTCTTTGAAATAAGGTGAACCAAAACTATTCCCTGTCTAACCATAAAGTGACACTTCTCCCAGTTAAGGACAAGGTTAGTTTCTTCACACCTCTGCAAAACTCGAGATAAATTAGCCAAGCAGTCATCAAAGGAAAAACCATAAATAGAAAAGTTATCAATTAAAACATGCATAAAATCCTCAATAAATTCAAAAAATATAGCCATCATACATCTCTGAAAGGTAGCAGGTGCATTACACAATCCAAAAGGCATCCTCCTATAAGCAAATATACCATATGGGCATGCAAAGGTGGTCTTATCTTGATCATCAGGATGAATAGGAATTTGAAAAAATTCAGAATAGCCATCAAGAAAACAAAAATAAGAATGTTTTGCAAGTCTCTCAACCATCTGATCAATAAAAGGTAAAGGAAAAATGATCTTTCCTAGTGGCAGTATTTAATTTCCTATAGTCAATGCACATACGCCAACTAGTAACTATTCTAACAGGTATCAATTCATTATCCTTATTTTTCATAACTGTGACACCCCCCTTTTTAGAAACATAATGTACAGGACTTACCCACTTACTATCAGAGATAGGGTAAATAAAAACAGCATCTAGCAATTTCAACACTTCCTTCTTTACAACTTCCTTCATAGATGGGTTGAGTCTTCTCTGAAAATCTACATGTGGCTTATGCTCATCCTTTATATGAATCCTATGCATACAAAAAGAAGGATTAATTCCTTTCAAGTCATCAATGGTATACCCAATAACCTTTCTATGAACTCTCAACTCCTTTAAGAGCAGATCAGTTTCCCTTTCATTTAATTGAGCATCAACAATCACAGGGTAAGTAGAGTTAGGACCAAGAAATTCATATCTAAGGTTATCAGGTAAAGCTTTCAATTCAACTTTTGGAAACTTTTCTTTTTGATTATCAAATGTAGCACAGTCTAAAATATCAGGAGTTTCATTACAAGAATCATCAACAAAGTCAGAATCATAAATTTCAGCATATGAATTTTCATAAGAATCAGAACAAGAATCAGAACAAGAATCAAACAAAAAACAAAGATCATAAACCACATCATCAACAACATGAACACTACAGCAAGAACTAGCATATGCGGGTTTTTTCAATGAATTATTCAAATCAAACTCAATTTTATTATCACCAATATTCAGAGTGAGTTTACCGTTCTTTACATCAATTAGTACTCCAGTAGTGGCTAAGAACGGTCTACCAAGAATAATAGGAATTTTTGCATCTTTCTCCATCTCAAGAACCACATAATCAGTAGGTACAAAATACTTACCAATTGGATAGGAACATCCTGAAGAATACCTACTGGATACTTCACTGAGCGATCGGCGAGCTGCAAAGATATTTAAGTTGGCTTAGGAGCTCCCATATCCAGTTTCTTGCACACAGATAAAGGCATTAGACTCACACTGGCTCCCAAGTCACATAAGGCTCAGTCTAAGGCAACACTCCCAATCAAATAAGGGATAGAGAAACTACCTGGATTCTTTAATTTCGGTGGCAACTTGTTTTGAATAAGAGCACTGCATTCCTCAGTTAGTGCCACAGTACCATAGTCCTCTATTTTTCTTTTATTGGATAAAATTTCCTTTCAAAATTTTGCATATGAAGGCATATGAGATAATGCATCAGTAAATGGAATATTAATGTACAATTTTTTCAACACTTCCAAAAATTTCCCAAACTGCCTATCTAACTTAGCTTGCACAATCCTCTCGGGAAAAGGAATAGGTGGCCTATATGGTGGTGGTGAACTAGGTCTATGAATCTCAACTTCACAAGTCAAGTCACCATTCTGTGAAGGTTTATCCTCCTTGGAAGGTGGAGAGCTTGCATGGGATTGCACAAGTGCAAGTTGTGATTCCAAAACTGGTTCACTGCTAGGTTTAACATTAGGCTCTTCCTCATCATCATCTAATGGTCCCCTTGGATTCTCTAACTGTTTTTCACTCCTAGTTGTGATGGCGTTACAATGTTCCCTAGGGTTAGGTTCAGGTTTGGTAGGTAATTTCCCTGGGAGTCTATAAGATGTACTAGCTTGTTGTGCTATCTGAGTCTCTAAAATTTTATTGTGAGCAACAACACCATCCAACATAGAGTTAATTTGTTTAAGGCTCTCTATGATTTCCTCATTTTGTTTCATCTGGGACCCCATGAATATCTCAAACATATCCTCTAAACTAGATTTTTTGGGTTGACTCTGATTTGGATGTCTCTGATTATACCCCCTATTCTCATTTTGTCCACTAGCACGATTGTTACTTTTCCAGGATAGGTTAGGATGGTTCCTCCAACCAGGGTTATAGGTATTGGAGTATGGGTCATTACTTCTACCTTGATTGTAACCCCCTACTGCATTAATTTGCTCACTACCCTGATCAACAATAACTTTACACTCTTCAGCATAGTGCCCATGGTTCCCACATACATCACAAATAATAGAAGAAACAGCAGTAGTTTGCATCTGAAAAGAATCAAAACGATTACACAAAGAATCTACCTTCTTTGCTAGAGAACGCCAACCATCACCGTCATTCTTACCATGAGGAGGACGATACAACACTCCTCTCTCAACTGTCCACTGGTTGTGATTTAACGCCATCTCTTCAATCAAAGCATAGGCATCTTCAATAGTCTTCTTCATCAGTGCTCCCCTTGCAGCAGCATCAACAGTTAAGCGAGTGTATAGAAAGTTTGAATTAAAACCCAATCTTCTATCCCATGGTGAGGGCACTTCCGTTGTAATTCATGGAAACGCTCCCATGCTTCACTAAGTGATTCACCATCTCTTTGTGCAAAGCCCGTGATTTGGTTCCTCAACTAGATCATCTTACTAGGTGGAAAGTACTTCAGCAGGAAGACATTTGACAACCGCTCCCAAGTAGTGAATGTCCCAGTTGGATGTGAATGTAGCCAAGCTTTTCCTCTGTCCCTGAGAGAAAAAGGAAATAGTCTCAGTTTAAGAGCATCATCAGATACACCATTAATTTTTATTTTATTACAAAATTCAAGAAAAAGAGATAAGTGTTGATTTGGATCTTCTAGAGGAGATCCTCCAAACTGATTCTGTTGGATCAGGAAAGCTGGTTTAATTTCAAAATTGTTTGCATCAATTGTAGACCTAGTAATGCTGGAACGAATTCCCTGTGTACTCGAGGCGAAATAGTCTCTAAGTATTCTTCTTTCCGCCATGATGGATTCTTCTTCTCTCCCTTCTGCAAACCTCAATTTTCTGCGCAATCTAAGAGTTATTAATTTCAGGATCAAAAGGAACTAATGGTCCTGACCTAAGATTTCTGTGCATAAACAAGTAGAATGTCAGAAAAGTTCAGATTTTTCAAAAAATAAAAGAAAATTAGAATCTATCACAGAAAAATAGTAAAAACAAAAACCAAAAGGCTTAGTCTAGCAATACTATCAATTATATCAATATCAACAAAACCAAGGTCCCTGACAACGGCGCCAAAAACTTGTTGTAGTCCGCAAGTACACGGATACTCGAAGTAATATTTAAGATATCGGACCACCGAGACCTCGTTGTTAAGTACTGACGAATTGAGTTTTTACTAGCTAAGCGAATCGAGAATTATGAAAATAACAATCGAACAGTATACAGAATGTCAGAGTGAGAGTATTGGGACTAGGGGTTTATCCACCCTAATATTTATGACTAGATATAATTAAATATTCATCAATCTATTTTCGTTATGGTAAAGATATAGATTACTTAATAAAGAAATTAACTCGCTCTCGAGCAGTTAATCTACAAAGAACGATCCTCACTCTTGTGCAAGATCCATTCAATGTTTAAATAAAGTGAACTTTGATCAAAGAGATTAAGAATCACTCTGGTGCATTCCATCTCAATATCAAGATCTCAAGCAAAACTAAGCACTCTCGTACCTTAGTTTGACAGATTTTACTTAAGGGGTTATAACAATCCAATATCTATCTCTAGCATGTTTTCAAGTCTAGAACAGTAATAATCTCTAGGTCAAGACATCAACAAGAGTTAAACTTCTAAAAGCTAAAAGTAAGAACACAACTAATCTCTTACGATGAGTTCCTATTATAAATTTTAGGGTTCCAAGTTTCGTGATATCATCTTCTCAGTCCATAACACAAAACTTTAAAACATGTTAATACAATGATACTAGAAATGATTAAAGGCATAAATCACTTTAGTAAAATTACCATATCAAAAATATATTGATGTAAGAAAAAAAAATCATCTAGTGGTGTAGCGCCAAGCTATGAGATGGGGAAATCTCCTAGACCGACTCTAGGAGGACATGCGAACGATTCGGAAAACACGCGGATTCTAGGACATTGGATATGTATAAGAGCAATGGATGACAAAATAGATTAACCAAGGCATTCAACTACAAATTAACACTCAAATGAAGCTACTAACCATTACAATCTAAGAAGGAGAGGTATCGAGACGAGGCCAAGGATCGTACACCTTGCCTCCACCCTCACTCCAATTCCACACACTACGTGGAGTCGAGGCACCGACCACTACTTCGGTAATCACCGACCAATAGTACAATCATGGCCGTGATTAGAATCATAGCTAGGAGAGAGAAAATTTATATTTCAGCAATTTTTGATATGGGGTTGTCAAATGATGTGTTCCGCAAGTGCATGGATAAATTAAAGTAATAAAAATATCGATCCCATAGGGACTAATGACCAACTACTGACTCCACTTAAGATCGTTAGCTAGACCATTAGGAAAAAGAGTGGTTTTTATCTCAACTAAACTGTAGAAATAGTAAAAATGACTTTGGTTGTAATCAATTTGATAGAAATTCAGGACTTCGGGTTCATCACACTATGTTTCATGACTTTTTATAATTAAAGTATCTTAAGAAGGATATACCGTGTTGAAGGGGATTTATCCGCATGTATAGAATGCCCCCTCTTAGTAGTACAATCCGGTGTCTATTTGAATTAATCCCCTACTCTCGTGGTTATTAATTCAAAATAAACCAAATGAGTTCTTAATAAATCTAAGAGATCCCTCAAGCCGATTCGAACTACTCTCGTGTTCAAATCAACTTGTCCAAAAATTATAGTTCTGACGTCATAATTCACCTCTCATTACTTCTTGCGACGTCTCAAAACATGCAAATTATGGCCAATAATGAACACGTAATAAGCACAACAATTATTGAATCTATCACAAATTAATCACTTCATAAGAAGATAATAAATAATCAAGTCATGAAAACATAGAGGGTTACACCCTAAATCCTGAATTAAGAGTTTGTGCCGACATGTTATTCATGTTCACGTTGTAAGAATCCATGTTCAATTACAAAATTGGCAAATAAATATGAGATTGACAAAGGAAGACAAGAATCAAGGATCCCTGATGAAGATCGGCACTAGCTAGCCGGAAAAGAATGAAGCTTTTCCGGTCAAAAATTGACGATCTCCGCCGCTCACCCTAGGTCTCGCGTCTTCATCGAAATCCCCTTTTAAATATGCCAAAAAGTCCTAATAATTGCTCTAAGGCTTTCTTATATAGTTCCTCATCTCCCAATGAGGTTTCCCCCAAATGTAGGCATAAAAAGGAATCAAATTGAGCGAGAAACTTAGTCAAACTTGAGTTGGGCGGACGAAAATACGGCCGTGAAAATAAATACGATGGTGCCGTATTTTCTTCTGTGTCTCCCGGAATTACAATCTGGCAGAAATACGGCCGTGAAAATAAATACAGCCTTGCCGTATTTCTTTTTGTGGATTTTATTCAACAAATTACGGCCGAAATTTTTATCACTTGCAGGCTGTATTTCTTTATGTAGATTTTTGGTATATTGTGCTGACAAAAATACAATTATGATAAATATCACAGGCAGTGCTGTATTTTTTTCTATGCACTTCCAGAAAATATGGGCCTTGATAATAAATATGACAGTGTCGTATTTTTCAAATAAGCTCTGATTTGCATGAAATTTGATGGGCAGCTTCGTCTTGGCTTGTAGAATTGATCTGTGCACTTATATTCATCAAAATCTATCAAAATTTGGTCGTTTTGTCATGAAAGATGCCAAGAGTGAAGAGAGGTGAAGATTCTGAACAAACAAAAGGATATTAGTTGAAATAAGTTAAAATATGATAATAATAGGAGAAATTATACATAAAAAGTATAGTAAAAATACTATATAAATATGAGACATCAAATCTTCCTAGACTTAAACTTTTGCTTGTCCTCAAGCAAATAAATAGTCCAAAGAACAATGCTGAGTATAGAAAATATAACTTTCTTATGAAAAATAAATTTCTAGAACATAATCACTCATAAAAATTTTCAACTCATGCTACGTAAAATTTAGATAAATACACCATTCTTAAAATTTAATCCTTAAGATTCACAATCTTAATCAAATAAAATTTTGCAACTTGTGTAATGAATAGAAGTTCAATCTCATGAATTCACCTTCATCTCAGTTTAAATCTACAATACTTTTGTTTACAGGAATAGGATATCCAAAATCTTTTTCTCCATAGAATTTTTTTTTATTTGGCTTTTGACATTCTCAAAATCGAATACCACCTTTATTTTAGTGTCAAATTTAGAGTGCATTGACCACTTAGCCAATGTATTAGAACTCATATCTTATTGGCAAGCAGAATTAATATTCACGCCCTAAGATAGAGGAGTTAATGTCAAGTAACTTTTCTTTGGCAAGTACCAACATAGATACATACTTTTATTTGCACTTCAACTCCTGTTTTCGGTACCACTGCCAATTTTTTGTAGTGCCAAGTAGAGGAGTCATTCTTTTTTTTTTTATTTTTATTATTATTATTTTATTTTTGGATTTTGGATTTTTTCTTCCCAACAAATAGCATAATAGGTCAAACATACGACTATGCCATAGCAAGGTGCTGTCATCAGCATACTTGGCTTTCTTATTATCAATATTTTGTATAGAACATTCCATGTCCAACATGAATAACCCATTGTTAATTGACCCAGTAGCATAAATAATATTATCAAGAGAAAGATAACACTTTGAAGTCTTGCATTCAAAGGAAAACCCTTTCCTGACAAGAGTAGGAATAGAGATAATATTCTTGGTAATGCTAGGTACAAAATAACAATTATTCAGTTCTAATACAAGTCCAGATAGCAATGAGATGTAATATTCTCCTACAGCAACAGCAGCAACCCGTGCCCCGTTTCCAACTCGTAGGTCCACCTCATGCTGTCCCACCTGTCTTCTTCTCTTGAGTTCCT
>CM050443.1:28241405-28253243 GCA_027562315.1 Costus pulverulentus
AGATGATGTAACAACCTGAATAACAACCATTGCCTTTATAAACATTGAGTTTATACATGATACTGATATAATCCCAAGGCCTCAAACATTAGCCTTAAGGGCATACCCTAACAGATACATCACTAGGCAACCCTAGTAAGCATCATGTTTTGGCTAGTCAAGTTGATTAACACCTTAGGATGCTAAACCTTCCCCATCAGTCCATGAACCCATTGTTAGAATACAAGTTGACCCTAGAAGTCAACATGGTTCGGCTATTGATGTAGGTTAGCCTCTTAGGGTGAGCCATCTTCATCATTAGCCCTTGAACCTATTAGTGTTTATGCCCTGAGACATAGTATTGGTCCATCTTTGTACTACTTAACTTTGATATTTATTTATCATTCTAGCATTGTCATTATCATTGTTTGTTTACATCTGCAATTGTATACTTACATGATAATGTCCCTAGAGAAAGATTGGATCTATGCTCAAACTCTTGTCCCCAGTCAATGTACCTTAGTGGATATGGGACAGCTATGGTATTTGTGAGACCGGTTTATGGGCTGGCTAGGCACGTGGTGCTAACACAGACATATGGGTATATCAGTGGTGGATATACTAGACCGACCCGCTGTGAGGCAATGACTTGGTGTCATGAGTTATCCTCACAAGTGATAGGAGATGCATTGATCCCTTGACTTGAGGTCATTGACTATTCTATATGGTTAGGGACATGCTTTGATACAACCTAACACCTCACCGTAGTTGGGAGGTTATAACGATTGATATTGAGTTTGTCACAACCCATATGAGAAGGTCAATGTACAGATAGAGCATTTGCTCCTTCCTAAGGGAAGCTTGATATCCACGGATCTCCTCTATGGTTCTATGACTGAAAGTGTATGGCAATACCCAGGTGAGAACCTAATTTAGTCATGACCATGTGATTGGGTGAAAACAAGTGATGACACACTTGTCCAATCAGATATCAGCTTGGCAAAGGGACTATAATATATCTGTACCTTGTTGCGATGATGGGGATGTCGATGTCGATATCCATTCCGATGACTTGGGTAGCAGCGATGCACTGCTAGGTGCCACTCACTGCTTGTGATGACCTAAGTTCATCACTGCCAACGTCAAAGGAACCTATAGGGTCACACACTGTTGTAGTCCGCAAGTGCACGGATACTCGAAGTAATATTTAAGATATTGAACCACAGAGACCTTGTTGTTAAGTACCGACGAATTGAGTTTTCACTAGCTAAACAAATCGAATTATGATGCAAATGATCAAAAAGTGCACGAAAAATATCAAAGAAGAAAACTAGGACTAGGGGTTCATCCACCTTAACTTTAATGACTAGAAGGAAATAAAGACTGTCAGTCAAATTTTATCTTGATAAAGATTTAATTTACTTCATAAAAGGATGATCTCGCTCTCACGCAGACAATCATACAAAGGACCAATCCTCACTCTCGTGCAAGATCTATCCAATGCTGAAAATAAGTAAATCATTGAATAAAGAACTCAAGGATCACTCTCGTGCATCCGAATTCTAAGTTAAACATCTCATGTGGAAACTCAAGGATCACTCTCGTGCATCCTGAAACTCATCACAAGTTCTACTTAAGGTTCTCCGGCGATCAGAAATTTAATCTCTTACAATTTCAATTCAAACCTAACACATTAACTCAATCCAAAGAATCAGAAAATCAACATGGCAATAAATCACTAAAAATCAGAATTCAAAGAACAAACCTAATCTCTTATGATAAGTTCCAAACTCAATGATCTTTAGAGTTTCAAATTTTACAATCAACCTCTCAGTCTATTTTGCAAAACTCTAAAACATGCTGATATTTATAAAACTAAGGAGAATTAAAGGAAAGTCATCACATAAGTAGAATTATCATAACAAAATTATCTTGACAAAAACAATCAATGTCTAGTCATTAAGAAATTAAGGGAATTACACCCCCATGTCCCATAAGAAAATTAAGCTAGAATGGTGAAAAGATTACAATAAACCATAGTTCAGATGATCAGAATCGAAAAGCGAAGAAATTATAGAACACAGTGCTATAATTAAAATTACAGCACCGTAATAGGCTGGAAACGCAATGAACAGTGGTGTCACCCATTGTTTCATTGATTCCTCCCTCGATCGGGCTCCTTTCGATCTGAAACTTCTGGGGTATCTTTTCCCTCACCAGGCAAAGCTTCCTTTCAAATTTCGTGGCCGGAGATGGTCTGTGCCATGAACGGCGATGAACCCTAGCGCGGCAGTGATTCTCTGAAATTCTCCGTGAATTGTTGATAAATTGTTCCTTTTGTTTCGATTATCTCCCCTTTTGTTTTGATTATCTCCCCTCCTAATGCTGAGTCTTCCCCTTTTTATGGATCTTCAATTGATGCCCTAAATCTCGAGAAATCATCTTTTTAATCTTTCGGCGAAAAAATCGGGAATCTGGGTGTAGAATTACGGTACCGTGAGATTAATTACGGTACTGTCGTGATTGCTTCTGAATGTTCTGTAAGGAATTGGCTCGGAATTACGGCACCGTACAACATTAGCCCAAAATTACGGTAGTGCCATATTTCTCTCGGTTGTCTCTGAAAGTTTATGTATGATATTTGTCCGGAATCACGGCATCGTGAAAAATATTATATCAGTGCCATAATTCGTCCGAAGTCTCTAGTCGAATTTGAACTGAATTATGGTACCGTAAAATTCTAGCCCAAAATTACGGTGGTGTCGTATTTTCCCAAGAAATATGCTGCGAGTTGTGGCCGTAGAATTCATTACGGTAGTGCCATAATTTTGGATTACGGTACCGTGAAAATAATTATGGCACTGCCGTAATTTCTCTAGGAAGCTTGGTTTGATTTGAAATTTGATGTGTAGACACCTCTTGATGCTTAGAACTTGCTCATGCATCGAAAGTGCTCGAGAACTTGTGATATTGATGCCTTTTTACCTAAAAGTGATCAAAAACCAACAAAGGTGTAGATGAGTTAATCAGTATGAAATATACTATGAAATTTAGAGTCATCACACACCTTGATACTCGAGTTTTTGTATTGATCGGGTAGCCTTTAAATCGAGTTATTAAATAACTTGGATCCATTTCGGAGATTTCATCAGCACCAATGGGCATGATGAGATGGAAGAAACTTATTGGGGCCAAGTTCCATTTTTGGCATATTGACCAAACTAACCATGGTTAAGCCTTATTTGACCTTGGGTTAAGTTGGATTGGATCCAATAGCTTGGTTAACATGCATAATGGACCTTGGGCTAGGCCCATTACTTAATGGGTCTTACTAATAAGTTGTAATGAAGAGATAAGAGGAGAAAAGGGTATAATGGGGAGAAATTTATTGCATAGGCGCATGGAAGAATCCTAGTTCGAGTAGGATTGGCGCCTAGTGCATATTTGGTATCTTCAAGTGATTGATTTGGATTAGGATTCAATCTAATCACTTAAGATATTAATTAAGATATGATATAACCAAGTGGGCAGATTATTTACATAATTAAGAGTCCTAATTGGATTAGGACTTGCGCCCACACCCCATTAGGAAAATTCCTATCATGCAATGACTTGGTCTTTGCGCATTGATGAGGAATTTGCTCCTTTAGGAAAGGTTTGGCGTATGTGGCTGAGTGCTTGCTTAGGCAAGTCATTGGCACATGTAATTAAGGGATTTATTCATGTAATTAGGTTAAATAAATCCCTAGATTATTCCCCTAATCGCCCCACCCCAAACCGCCTCGTAGTCCTATTTAAAGAACCCTTGCCACCCACTCTCAATGCACTAATTCTCTTGGAGGTGTGGAGTCAAGTGGAGGGGCGAAGGGTTAGGTTCTTGGAGCAATTCTCTTCTTCCTCCATCAAAGGGCGGAAGGAAGCTTCTTCCTCCTTCCTCCTTCCTTTCCTTGGCGCAAAGGAACAAGAAGGCTTGCGGCATCCTCTCTTCCTCTTCCTCCCTTGGCGCAATCTTCCTTGGTGGTTGGCGCAAGTGATCAAGAGGCTCTCCTAAGGCGTGGATCTTCTTCCCGAGGCTAGCACCGGGCGTGGAAGAAGAAGACTCGAGGAATCCGTGTGTGTGAGACTGCAGAGGGAGAACTCTTGGGCGCCTACCTCAACAACAGTCTCCACTTGCTCTAGGTACTTTCTGCTCTCATCGTGTCGACTCCCTCGCAAGATGATCTTCATTGGGTTTTTAGGATCGGCTTGTTTCGGGGATATTATTCTGCTGTGCAATTGTAATGTCTGATGAAAATTTATAAAATATCCATGGGGTTTCCCAACAGAACCCTTGATGCACAACTAGGAAACCCTAGAAGGCCTCATGGTTTGGCTAAGGACAAAGATCAGCCCCCTAACTTGGTTTGGTTGCACCATCCTTTTGATCAGCCCTCTTCTCTTAAGTGCACCATCTAGGTTACCCTAGAAGCCACCACTTTAGGTCAAGCCGATTAAAGGGATGCACCACCTTGGGGTGAGGTGCGCTAACCCTAACCTTAGCCGCCAACCCCGTTAAGGTGCACCTCTAAGTAACCCTAGAATCCACCTAGGGTTCGGCTGGGTATGGGTATGCGCCACCATGAGAGATGTGCAAGGGAGAAGAAACACCGCGATGTCTACTTGCTCTTTAATTTAATTTACAATTCAAAATTGAAAGTCGGCACGAAAGCCTCACAATGATACATCACATGCATAGCAATTACAGGGCTTGTCTAAGATCACATTATGAAGCATAAATCAACTACTCATGCGATTCTACATATAATGAAAAATCAATAAGTAATCACTTTTACTTTTTCATAAAACTCTTTTAATTAATTTTCAGTGACTCTATATCATCCTTCTATATTGTTTCGCCTCTCTCAGGAGTCTACAAAGGGTTGCCGCCCCTTGCAATCCTTACCCCATAGAGATTAGGACAATCACCCTGCCCCAATAATCTCCTATGCGTCTTGTGCCATAGGTCTATCCCATGCGCGTAAGGAGGAGTAAATTCTTCCATAAAAAGTCTATCCCAGATGTGAAGAAAATGAAAACTAGAAGATGATTAAGAGGCAAAAATTAACAAAAATTATTTTTCAACAGAAAAATTATGGCATAAAAATTTACCAAAATCGTTTTCATGTCATGGGGTATGCGCATCTAGAAAAGACACCTATGGCCTTGTAAGATCGCTCTGATACCATTGTTGGGAATCCCTAGACCGTATAAAATTTATAACGCAACGGAACGACAATCCGAAATAGAATTCCCTCCAAAATGTCAGGAACTTCTTACGAGAGAAACCATAGGATGTGAAGAGCGATATACCTTACTTGCACAATCCTTTGAGTGTTGTCGGTGATGTAGATGATCAAGTGCTCGTCCTTTGTAGTCTCGCACACACGGACAGCCTCGAGACTCCTCTGGTCCATGCACGTGCTAGCTTCAGGAGAGGAAATCCACGCCTCTAATGTCTTCTCTACTTGCACCAATCACCAACACCATTCGCCAAGGAGAAGGGGAATTGTTGGCGGCAAGGAGTGAGTAGCACTACCACTTGTCCCAACCTTGATGCAAAAACTTTTATATGTTATCACCTTCAAGACCCTCACACCAAGGAGAAGAGGAGAGGCGACAACAAGAGATGAGAGAAAATAATTGGTGTGTAAAATTTCCCAAGAGAGCCTCTCTATTTATAATAAATAAACCAGCTATTCTTGGAGATATTTATCCATTTGGGACATTGTTGAGGCGCCTACTTGATTTAACCATTAAATATATTAATATATTTAATGTAAAATGCGCCTAGCCCAATTAATTAGCCAAGATAAAAATTCTCTTGCCAATTAATAATTTTATTTTATTCATGTAACTAAAGTGCCAAGTCCAAACTTGCACTAAGACCCTTGTTTGACTCATTTTGACAACACAGGTCAATAGAGGTCAAACGTGGTCCACCAGAGGTCAGCTAGTGGTCAAACATGAAATAAATAAAATCTCATCTCCATAGAAAAAATCTCAAAGCATCAGTCTCCCAAAATGATCTGAATCATACAATGATTCGATTTGAGGCTAACTGATCAATACAGAGTCTCTAGTGTCTAGGTGTGCAATCCTGTAGGTTCTTCAGACATTGGCAGTGATGACTAAATCATCACAACCAATGAGTGGGACCTAGCAGTACATCTTTTCTACCCAAGTCATCAGAATAAATGTCACCATCGACAACCTCTAAAATTGCAATAAAGTGAAAGTACAGAATTGTCATTTCGCCAGGCTGATGTCCAGATTGAGCAAGCATGTCACACTTGTTGATCCCGCTATTATGGCATGATTAAATCAGGTTCTTACCTGGGTATGGACACACACTTTCAATCATCCACATAGGCGCCATGGACATCAAGCTTCCTCATAAGGTAGGGGCAAATCCTCTCTTGGCACATTAAATCTCTCATATGCCTCATGATGCACCCAATGACAACCGTTATGACTTCCCTTTTATAACGAAGCGTTAGGTTGTATCAAAGTGCCTCATTCACCATATAGAGGTGCTAATGCCCTCATGTCTAGGCAATCGTAACTGTGTCATTGTGATCTTCATCTTGTGACACCAAGATGAATCCTCACGGCGGGTCAGTATAATATATCTCCCTTGTATACCTATATGCCTATGGTAGCAACTCATGCTCAACCAGTTCATATACTAGTCTCAGGTGAATCATAGCTGTCCCATATTGACCATGATTCTTGATCGGGGACAAAACTGAGATAAGACAAATATCTATCTCTTAGGGACATCGTACATGCAACTGTACATGTGCGCAGATGTACATATTTGCATAACAACGACCATGCTAGAATATCTCATCTATCAACTAGATGTGATACACATATCCTATTGGACCATCTTAAAGGTCCTAGGGCATAAACACTAACATCATGACACATGGTAGCACGTGTGTGCACCATGTAAGGTGCATGATTCACCACCTTATCATGCGTATTCGGGATGACAATCCCACAAGCCAGTAGGTATTGCTTATAGTGGTTTTCAAGTGTGATATTAGTTTCTGTATTTTTATTAGTATGGATTTTATCCACAAATAACTCAGTTGAACCAATTTATACAGTTGCATTATAGTTTTCATATATAGTTTTTAGTTCCATATTCAGTTTTGATATATTGTTCCTATTCTTGTTCTTGCATATTGCTAGTTTCCCTCCTTTGGATCTAAGGGACTACCCTTGCTTCTGGGGAGAGGCTTACATGGCATTTATTTGTTAACCTGTGAGGGATGTTGTGCAGTTGCAATGTAGGAGGAGTCAGATCGTTTGGAAAATCCCTGCAAGCACTGTTACACTTGAAGTGACTCAAGTGGCACAAGAATCCATGAGATAGTTATTAGAGTTTAGTTGTTAGTTGCATTTGTTATTTGATTATTTTATAGAAGCTAAAGTGTTATCTAGTTGAGACAGTTGTACACCTTTTTGACATTAGTTTTGTCACTTCTAGATTTGATTTTATAAAAAAGATATGTTTTCTTCCGCACTTCTGGGATTTAGATTATTTATTTTAAATTGCTTTTAAGGAGGTGTAACAAAACTCCTCCAAGGAAGTTGAATCTAACAATCCATTTGCATGAAGTTGTTGAATACAATCCTTATTTATATGAGCTAATAGACAATGCCAAAGGTATGCACCAACTGAACCACTCAGTTTGATCCTTTTGTGATTTATGTTATATATAGAGTTATCCATGTCCAAGACATATAATCCATTTCATAAGGTACCCTTCTAATAAAACACATTTGCAAATGAAGAAGAATAAGAGTTCTCCTTTATTTCAAACTTAAATCCCTTCCTTGCTAAATAAGGAATGTATACAATATTTTTGGTAAGAGAAGATACATAATCACAATTATCTAACTATAACTGAAGTCTAGAAGGCAAGGAGAGTTTCAAAAGTCCTATAGCAACAGCAGCAACCTATGCCGCATTTCAAACTCGTAGATCAATCTCTCCTGGCCGCATCGATCTACTTTTCTCGAGCCCTGTGTATTTATACAAATTCGAGCTCTGCATACAGTATCCAATACCCATGACATAGAAGTAGAGAGGTTGACTTCGGAACATAAATACCTAAGCCAGAAGATGAAGCCTTGCTTCTCTTGACCTCGTTCTAAAGTGGTACTAAGTCCTTTCTAAAGTGGATTATCTCTTCACAGTTATAGCAGCTATCTTTCCGTATCCTTTCCAACTTTATTTTCAATGCTTTAGTCAAACCCTTTAGCTTACTATCGCATTGATGGACTGCCTTAGAGGTATGATTAGTAATCGTTTCATCGAAAAGCTACTTTAGATCAATGATGATCTCAGAAGCACTTTTCTCCTCATATCGCTTTCGCAATTCAGGCGACATGTTGGTTAGCATTATATTAATTACCTTAGAAGCATCCTTCTGATGCTTGTGAAAAGCATCAATCTCGGCTGCTGAGGCTGAGCATGGAAGGGATTCAGGAATAGGCTGCTATGTTGGGAAACCCCGGGGATATTTTACAAATTTTTCTTCAAACAATACAATTGCACAATGGAAGAATATCCCCGAAACAAGCCGGTCCTACAAACCCAGTGAAGATCATCTTGGGGGGGGTTGACACGATGAGATAGAAAGTACCTAGAGCAAGAAGAGGCCGATGTCGAGGTAGGCACCAAAGCGTTCGCTCTCTGTAGTCTCACACACACGGATGCCTCGAGCTCTCTTCTTCTACGCCCGGTGCTAGCCTCAGGAAGAAGATCCAAACCTTAGTGCTCCTTCTTCTATGCTTGTGCCACCACCTTCAAGGGAAGATACACCAAGGAGAAGATGCCGCCAAGCTCAAGTCCTTCTTGCGCCAAGAAGAGAAGGAGAATACGTAGAAGACTTGCGGCTAGATGGAAGAAGACTTGCGCCAGGATCCCTTTTGCTCTCGCCTTCTTGATGTTCCTCATGCCAATAGATTACATTAAGGAGCTCTCGCATATGTAATAACATATATAGAGCAAGGGGTGGCAACATTAGGGTGTGGGTGCAATTCATGAAGGATAAGTCGGCTAGGGTTAATAGGGTGTGGGCGGCTAGGGTTTGAAGCAAGGAAAGACTCCAAGGAATTTCCATAAACCCCTAACCCTCTTTCATATGCGCCTGGGACATACCATACAAGTTGCTATGGCCATATGTGCCCAACCCTTGCCATAGAGGCAAGGTTTCCATCCAAGGATGAAGGTCTAGGCACCAATACCTTCCAAAGATGCAATAGGCGCCCACTCCTCCCCATTATGCCCTTAGGTGCCAATGGGAGGAGATTTCTCCCTATTATACCCTTGCAGCCGATTATCTCTTCATGACAACTTGTTATTGGGCCTCATTGGATAATGAGGTAGCCCAAACTTCATTACAAGGGTTGATTAAGACATTGGATTCAATCCAATGCAACCCAAAGTCATATGTGACCAACTATGGTCAATTTTGGGTCAACCTGCCAAACATGAAGTTTGGCTCCAATAACTCTCTTCCATCTTATCAGGCCCATTTGTGCTGATGAAATTTCCCAAATAGATCCGAGTTATCCAAAAACTCGATTATAAGGCTTCCCGATCAATACGAGAACTCGAGTATCAAGGTGTGCAACCCTGTAGGTTCCTCTGACGTTGGCAGTGCTAACCTAAGATCACCACAAGCAATGAGCGGCACCTAGCAGTGCATCGCTGCTACCCAAGCCATCGGAATGGATATCGATATTGACATCCCCATTATCGCAACTAGGTACAGATGCATTATAGTCTCTTTACCAAATTGACATCCGATTGGACAAGTGTGTCACCACTTGTTTTAACCCAATCACATGGTCATGACTAAATCAGGTTCTCACCTGGGTATGGCCATATACTTTTAGTCATAGAACCATAAGGGGGCCCTATGGATATCATGCTTCCCTCAGGAAGGGGCAAATCCTCTATCTGTACATTCACCTTCTCATATGGGTCATTGCATGCTCAATGACAACCGTTATGACCTCCCAACTATAGTGAGGTGTTAGGTTGTATCATAGCATGTTCCTAACCAAATAGAAGTGTCAATAACCTCAAGTCAAGGGATCAATGCATCTCCTATCACTTGTGAGGATAACTCATGACACTAAGTCATTGTCTCACAGCGAGTCGGTCCAGTATATCCACTGCTGATATACCCATATGTCTGCGTTAGCACCTCGTGCCTAACCAGCCCATATACCAGTCTTACAAGTACTAGAGCTGTCCCATATCTACTCCGGTATATTGACTGAGGACAAGAGTTTGAGCACAGATCCAATCTGTCTCCAAGGACATTATCATGTAGGAACATAATCGTAGATGTAAGCTAAGCATGATAATGACATTACTAGAATGATATATAAAAAGTATCAGTATCAAGTAGTACAAAGATAGACCAAAACTAGGTCTTAGGGTATATACACCAACATGCTCAAGGACATACAACTTGCTCTTGTGCCTGAGGACAGTCCTAAAGTTGAGACCAGTCCAGAAAGTTATTTTCAACCAAGCCAGGACAGATCGCAGTGAGCATTTGCTATTGTTCATTGTGATTTTATCTACAACAACCAAGAGAAGCATATTAGTACTACTTTGAATCATTTAATCTGGACTCATATTAAATGATCATGGCTGCCACTATTTTAATCGAATTGACAATCCACAAAGTCAATCGGGAAATTTGAGATTTCCTTGTAAGATGAGATCCTTATTTCACACGAGCCTTTGCGTCCCACAATGGTGGGATGAGATGCACAAAGTGACTCATCCTTCTTAAAGTGGGCACGCCAACTGATTGCACTTGGTAATTCTCCTTATTGAGACAGTCTAGGCATTTCATGTCCTGTTGATGTCTCATATTTATATAGTATTTTTACTATGACTTTTATACATAATCCCTCCTATTTTTATCATATTTTCACTTAATTTGACTTAATCCTTTTATTTATTCAGAATCTTCACCTCTTTTTGCTTTTATCATATTTCAGGTGAAAATGACTAATTTTTGATGATCTGAGTGCACGAATGGATTCTAGACATTAAGATGAAGCTGCCCATCAATTTTCAGTTAAAACAGAACTTATTTGGAAAATTACAGCCCACTTGTGATAATTATCAGGGCCGTAATCTGAAAGGAAAGCACATAAACAATTATGGCCCGCCTGTGATAGTTTTCACGGCCGTAATTTGTTTGGTACAAAATTCAGAGTTCATAGAATGAATCACGACCTATTCTTGATTATTTTCACGGCCGTAATTTCCTAGAGATTTTCCACAGAAACAATTACGGTTGTGCCATGATTATAATTACTGTCATAATTCTCCTCAGCTATTTTCTAAAATATATAAAGAGAATTATGGGCGTACCATATTAATTATCACGGCCATAATTCTTTCATATTCCTTAACAAAAATACACAGAAAGAATTATGGGTGTGCCGTAATTATTATCGCAGTTGTAATATTATCCGCCAATTTCGAGTTAGACTCGGTTTCTCGCCCGAATTGATTTCTTTTCATGCCGAATTTTGGGAAAAACCTATTCTAAGGGTGGAGAACTATATGGGGAATCTTGGGAGCAATTATAAGGACTTTTGGCCTATTTTCATGTGGGATTCGATGAAAGTGCGTGATTACGTGTGACTGGTGACGGACGGCGATTCTGTTGGGGTATGCCCTTAAGGCTAATGTTTGAGGCCTTGGGATTGTATCAGTATCATGTAGTAAACTCTTCTGTTTATAAAGGCATGGTTATTATTCAGGTTGTT
>CM050443.1:28270392-28302031 GCA_027562315.1 Costus pulverulentus
ATGCGTGTCTGTGCAGCAGTAAGTTAGTATACTTGCTGTCGGATTTTCTGGATTTCTGGATTTCTATTTCCTAGTAAATCGATCCTACTCAGTTCTGTGCGGTTTTCAATTCCGTAGTAATGTCCTTCGATGCCGCTTTCTTCTTGTGTTTTAATGGAAGAATAAAAAAATTTTAAAAACCCCGTATGTTACTTGTATGCGTGTGGGGTGTGTTCTGAGGGATGTTACATGCATGACTAAAAGTGTATGGCCATACCTAGGTGAAAGCCTGATTTAGTCATGACCATGAGAATGGGTAAAAACAAAGTTATGACACACTTTGTCTAATCAGATATCAGTTTCGCAAAGAGACTATAATGCATCGGTACCATATTGCAATGATGGGGATGTCGATGTTGATATTCATTCCGAAGACTTGGGTAGGAGCGACGCACTGCTACGTGTCACTCATTGCTTGTGATGACTTGAGTTCATCACTGCCAATGTTAGAGGAACCTATAGGGTCGCACAACTTGATACTCGGGTTCTCGTATTAATCGAGTAGCCTTATGATCGAGTTATTAGATAACTCAGATCTATTTGGGAGATTTTATCAGAGCCATTGTGTCTGATGAGATAGAAGGGACTTATTGGAGCTAAACTTTATTTTTGGCATGTTGATCCTGGGTTAACCACAGTTAGCCATATTTAACTAGGGTCACATGGGCTAAATGGGGCAAAATGGGCCAAAATGAAATCTAGCACGCCCAATGGGCCATGAGGATAAGTTGCATGGGCCCAAGAGTTATAATGGGAATTTAATCCTGAATTTAATTCTACATTTAATGCTATTAAGAGCTACAATGAGAATTTAAGTCAGAATTTAATTCTACGTTTAATTCTGATTTTAATTCTGTATTTAACTCAAAATTTGAAGAGGCACCATGTTTTCTATAATAGGAAGAAGAGAGGAGGAGATTAGATGCGTGTTGAGAGAGCTGACGCATCTTCTCCCCTTGGTGATTCACAAGCTTGGAGCTTGGCGACATCTTCCTCCTTCCTCTCCTCTTGGCGTCTACAAGGTTAGACCTTGGTAGCATCTTCCTCCTTATCTATCCTCTTGGAGCATCTTTCTTGTGGGTGGCACAGGTGCTTGAGGAGAACTCCCGAGGCAAGGATTTTCTTCCTGAGGCTAGCACCGAGCATGGAGAAAGAGAACTCGAGCATCGGCCGTGTTCGAGACTACAGAGGGCATACACTTGGCGCCTACATCGCATCCCTTTACTTCGCTTCAAGGTATCATCTCTTACTCACCATGTCGATCCCCTTGCATAACATGATCTTCTAGGTTTTTGGGACCGACCTATTTCGGGGATTGCTTCCGCTGTGTATATCTGTAAAATTTTAAAATCCCTGGGGTTTCCCAACACCATAGGTTGAGGTTACTCGATAAGGATGAGACTAAGCATGGAGATATCCCTAATTGGGATTTAAAGGAAGAATGAATCAAACATCCATGAATATCACAATCGACCAAATCCATTGTTTTATGATTAAACAAAATTATATGTTATAGCAGGAATTTTTTTTTTTTGTCAAGACGCGATTGCAATCATGACTGTGAAAATAAAATAATTCAAAAAGAATTAGAAAAATTGCTAAAACTAGAAAATTACATAAAAAGAAAAAATTTGAAAGACAAATTTTATTTTGTTTTAAAATAAGTTTAGAAAACAAAGAAGATTGATTTTCCAATCTCAGGACATGATTGTAGTTCAAAAACCTAATTTTTAGAAAAATAAAAATAATAAAATAACAAAAATAAAATCTATATTAAGGGTGAGAAGTAGTTCATAGTGTAAATCATCTTAAACATGGATAAAAATTTACAATCAACATGGAGAAAAGGAAGAAAATAATAGTATAGGAACTCCCTCATGAAAAATCATCATAATTTGAAATTCTCTCTCTTGGCCATGATTGTCTTCAATCAGTACTTCCTTCCCTACTCTTGGTGATAGCTCTTTCGATCCAAATCTCCATGGATTCTTGATGGGATTTAAAGTTAGAACCTGCTTACATGCTCCAAGCCATCCATTGTAGAATTTGCATTCTCTAATTTGAAATATCCTCTCAGTTATGAGCATTGCAATGCAACACTAGGGTTCAGACGCCAATCTCATCTTCTTGATTTCAATTCAGTATGAGAAAGCAATGGTAGCCGCTCAAACTTGGTGGAATTGTTGCTCTAGGTGTGCTCTCCTAAATCCCTAAGCTCTAGGCTTCTATTATAGCTTGATGGAGGAGAAATTGAGAGAGAAGTGGTCACCTAACCACCCACTGAAATCAAGCTCCATGTTCATAATCATGACCCATGATTGTAATCATGGACCTTGATTCTCAACTTGATTATTCTGGCATAAAATTTGTGATGTGGCCTCCTTTCTCTTTGGGAAGGATTATTTTATCTTTAAAATTTGCAAAATTTGTTATCACCAAGAATCACCGCTAGTGATTGTAATCACCACTAAAAACTTTCATTTAACTTTGGGCTCCAAAGTTTTGGTGAAGGTTCCTGTATACTTTAAACATCTTTGTGATAAAATATCTTCAATTCCACTTATTTTTAGAGTCTTTTTATCTAAAAAGTCATAAAAATATAAAAACAAGGGTTTTCTACGATATATAATAAAGTTACACTAATTTCAATGAAAAAGAGGAAAATATGACACAATTGTATTACATATATATATATATGAAAAATACTATCAAAGTTGGTATCATCATACAATGGGTGACCTTCTTGAAGCACCACTTGGCCAAACTGCAATTTGCCCCATGAGAACGCCTGGCACATGAGTGGGGTCCTTTGTTTAGGCCAAATAATAGTAGGGTGGATGAGCCTTAGATGTGCATAGTGCATGGTGCGGGATTCCACCTTGACATGGTGAAGTTCAACATTTGGTAGCATAATGGCCAACATATACACCCTAGGGCCCTCTTAGTGGCAAAGGCCTTCACCCGCATTGGCGACTTCCTCTCAGTGTCCCTCGGATTCATTTGAGGGGCGGCATAGATGGGTTGCCTTGAGGTGATGAGTCCCTTTTGTGATAGAACAATGGATCCCCCTAAGGCCAGTGTTCCTATTGCTACAATGTCAATCACCCTAAGGCGGTGATTATTGGCAAGAAGAGGCACTCCTCAGATCTAGGTCGGACGAGGGGTAGACAGCGCACCTACCTTGCTTTTGTATCTTCCCCTAGGAAACATGGGATGGAGAACTGATTCTTGTGAGTACATAACATCGATGAGGATAGGTTAGAGGATGGTGCGTAGTTTAAAGTGTACTTATAGAAGAGTTTTTATGTATTATTAATATAATATAGTTTTCCTTAAATCCTTGTATTATTATGTGATGTGTGGCTATTGTTTATGTGAGGTACAATGGTGGGTGGTTTAGTGATGCGGCGTGAGTTCTAGCTAAATCTCGTGCTTATGAGTGGTGTATGGAGGGGCATCCACATGGCTTGTTGTTAAGTTTGGTAGGCAGTCAGAACCTTTAGGCATAGACATTGGTTGTCGACATGTTCCTTTAAATCTTCTATGAGTATATCGTGCACCACCCATGTACATTAAAGGGAGTGGGGTTTTTTGAGAGAAAGAAAAATTACTCGTAACACTAAGCTTAAATCCTACTAAGGATGCAATCCGGGTTTTCCTTATATGCCTACTTGGGTTGAGTTTAGAATAGATAGTGGTACCCATGAGGAGAATGATCCAATGCTTAAACAAATTTGACAAACAATTTTATTCTTGGTTTAGTTTGAGCAATGATTAGGGAAAAAATCCTAGATTTTTCTATGGTAACTTTTTCCCTAGTAATTACATAGTATTGATCAAGGATTTTCCTTGATGTTATCATAAGACTTTTTATTAGCTCTGAAGCAAAGTAAGATAGCTTTTGAGTACATAACATGAGAAATCCTACATTTACCTTTGATATTGAAAGGTGAAAGGTTTTTTGTCCTCAATGCTTTGGTAGATGAGATTGAAAAGAATATTGCTAGTGATCACTTATAGATATGGCTAGAGAGGATATCCCTGCCTGATACCTCTATCCCCATTCAAATTGGTGGAAAACTTACCACTAATACAGCAAGTGAAAGAAGGGGAATTGATACAAGCCTCACCACAATTAATAAATTTTTTGGTAATATCAATGAACTCCATTTTCCTAAAAAATAGCACTTTTTTCAATAGTGTCAAAGGCTTTTTAAGATTAATTTTGACTAGAATAATTAGATTCTTAGCTTTGGAGTTGTAAACGCTATAGGTGATTTCTTGGACAATTTGGATATTATCATGGATCTTCCTAT
The DNA here is from genome assembly GCA_027562315.1 of Costus pulverulentus. Taxonomy (NCBI): domain Eukaryota; kingdom Viridiplantae; phylum Streptophyta; class Magnoliopsida; order Zingiberales; family Costaceae; genus Costus; species Costus pulverulentus. The sequence goes on from CM050443.1 coordinate 28,274,748, forward strand.
TTTTAATAATAGAGGATTGTTTAAAGCTTATAAGACTAGGCAAGATAAGCTTAATCCAATTAGCCAGGGTTTTGGATGGGATTTTATAGTTGATATTGCAAAGGGAAATAGAATTCTAATCTTGGATATGATTTGAATTAGAGATTTTGGGAATAAAGGTGAGCTCAGTTCTTCCCCAATTAGATGGCGTGGTGAAAATTTGTTAGCACTAATTTATGACTAACATGAAATATTTTTGGATCAAATCCCTAAATTATTGGGGAACACATAGATGAAACCATTCAGGCCAGGACTTTTCCTAAACTTCATGTCCTTAAAGACCCCCTTAATCTCCTAGCCTGTGATAGGAAAACAAAGGGAAATTATAAGTAGAGGCACCAAGAGTCTTCTTGTTCATCCTGAGGGAGTTGAGAATGGAATTCATTGGATAAGGATGAGAATTGGACTCCTTCCAAAGGCTTATATCATGATCGTTGAAATGGTTAGGAATATGGCTCTCATGATTCAGCATGGTGCCATTATAAAGTCTTATCCCTCTGATGAGGTTCAGCGTCTTGCGGATAGCAATCAATTGGTGAAATAATTTGGTATTAGCAACTCCATTCTTAATCTAGTTGCATTTGGCAAGGGTGTGCCATTTGATGTTAATTTGTCAATTTAAGGTCTTAGCTTTGTTGGTGAGCTAGAGGAGCTCCACTTCCTCCTTGGAAATACTTTTATTGTCTTCTAGGAGCTCAAGGCAATGGATGTCAATCTATTACGCTTTTGCTAAAGATTCCCCTAGTATTATTTGTTCCAAAGGATCAGGTTCCATTTAATGTTGTAAGCTAGCAACATGCAAGGAATCAGAGTTAAGTTGTGTTCAAAAATTTTATGAACCTCCAGGAAATTGTTCGGAGGCTTAGGGGACTTAATAGTAAGCAAAATTTTGATGAGGGGAGAGCAAACTGAGGCAATCCTAGGGAGGTGGGGGTTAGTGTTACAAAGTAACTTAAGCCAACAACTATTAGCCAGAGCAGGAGTGTTTTCATAAAAAATTCCTACACCCTTTCTAGTTATTCGACCAAGTGTAAGGACAAGGGGATTATTACCACCCTTTTTCCTTTTTTACTAGTACTAGAGTTTTAATCCGTACAAAAATCCATGGAATATCCTACATGAATATGTTTGCATAAATCAACCCCTATTTTATTTCTAACATAGTGAATATGGCTCGTATGAAAAATAATGTACTTACCTTTTGCTCTCTATTATTACTGTAATTTATTGAGAGTTATAAAGATTACCTCCAACTCCGATTTTCCTCTCATCCTAGGCTACGTATATTCCTCCCGATGCCCCTTTAGCTGGTGAGATAGTGTGTTTTCATCCTTTCCCAGTTCCCATGAGAGCTTCGAAGTGTTCATTGTATTTAGATGGGACTCCTGTAGTGCTATAATAGCTGGTCATAATTGTTGTTTCCATATTTGCAGGGCCACAGACCTGTCTCCATTACAATTCTAGGAAATGCAATTCCTTATAGACTCAAAAATTAAAAATTTGTAGAGATTAGAAGAGGCAAAGTGATGTGGTGGGGAGACGTGTAATCGGCTTGCATGCAAATAATGATTTTGTAGAAAAAAATATTTAATTAGTTATGAAAATTTTCTATGCCATGCAGGAGTATCTAGTGACCTATTATGGAAATTAAGTAAACCCAGTAAAACAAAACTAGCTCTTTCAAATGAACTAAAGATGGAGAGTTAGACGCTGATTTGAACATGTAGAAAATTTGCGGTAATAAAACTAAACATACTAGTAAACAAAATAAACAGAAGGTTATTAATCATCAAAATTTGCTATGTTGCATAGGTTGATTCGATAACTCTCAGCTGGACTAAGTTATTCCAATAGGTAGAGCGAAACTTGTTCTTCTTAGTTGCACCAAAGATCAGAGGTTGCAGCATATTCAGGCATGTTAATTACCTGCGTCAACATGGTAAATCAAATTAGTACTAAGCACAAAAACTTATAACAAAAACAGAGTAGTCTTGGGATGGAGATTTCCGAAGGGAGCACTCGGAGCTTGCGTGACTGCCTCACGCTGACCAACGATGCCGGAGGGGGAGTCGTCGTCATGCTAGGAGGAGACGGTGGTGGACTGTTGTCGACGCTGGAGCACCAGCGGTGGCAAAGAAACTATGGTTCGATTGGAACAGGGGAGGTTGGGAGAATGGGTCGTCGCCATTCATCTGGCAGAGAACGAATGCCGGACCTGCTTCAGCTGGAGATTCCCCTAATCATTTTCATCTCGTGGCTGGAGTTTTGGATCAAAAGGTGGCCGATTGGAGGGGAACGACATCGAACAAGGAGGTGGGGCGGACACTCGGGCGGAAGCTGAGGCGTGACAGTAAATCGTTCGATTGAATGATGGGTGGGCCCGGATCTGGACACGTAAGGAAATAGGGGATGGCTTGCGACAGTGGCGGAAGAACATATAAACTTGGCTGGCAGCAGGTCGTGGATGGCGACAATGATGGAAGCTTGGCTAGAGGTGGAAGATGGATGGCGATCAGCTGGAGAAGTTAGGGAGAAATTAGCGGCGACACAAGTGCCGGTGAAGAGACATCCGATAGACGAAAAACACAGCTATTTCCATTTCATATTCAAAATCTTCTTTGCTCACTGAGTACATTGGAGAGAATTTTATAAGAAGAAGATTGAATATGGCTGGGAATTTCTAGCCGTTGGAAACATGTTGCCGTTGAGAGGATTTCCAGCTTTGGTAATTCTTGTCTTCATACAAATTATACACTCTTCTTCTCCTCACGCAAGCTGCAACGGGCAGCTCTTCCTCTACTGCACACAAGCTGTTTTCTTCTTTCATACCTAGCTGAAAGCTGCATGTCTTTTCCTCTTCAAGCTGCTGCACATCTTCTTGGGGTTCGGGGATCTTTGGTTGCAATGTGGGCCTTCATCACTTGGGTTGGTCCTAAATAGTGTGTTTAGTAGGAAGGAAAGGAGGAGGGAATGAATGGAAAGTTGGAAGGATAGCTATAAAATCATATTTAGTAGGACGGATGAAAATAAGGAAGGAAAAATAGAAGGAAAATGAGAGAAAAAATAACCCCATTTGCATTCCGCCCAAATTGGGCGGAAAGTTAGATTTGCTCTTCTCATACCTATTTTCACCATTTTCTTTTTTATGCCCGCTCTCCCTCTCATGCTTTTCTTGTAATCTTCTTCATCATCGTTGTCATCGCCATCGTCATTGCCATTGTCATCATCATTGTCATTGTCATCGTCTCTCATCTCTCGTCGCCGTCATTTCACCGTCGCCTCTCATCGTCATCATTGACATAAAAATAAAAAAAAAGAATATATTTATCAATCTATCTAATTTTCTTTCCTTCTAAATAAACACAACGATGGAAAATCTTATTATGTTTTTTCTTCTTTATTTTCCTTTCTTTCTTACTATCTTTTCCTTTGAATTTTCTTTCTTTCCTACTAAACATAGCAAAAGTGTTTTCCCTTGACTAGTTGGATTTGTGTTAGCCTTTTGGCCTTGAGTTGAACTTGAGCTGAACTCTCTTTGAGCTTCAGTTGGGCTTGATGTGTGCATCCCATTGAATTGGTCTCACGTTGTTTACATGTCATTAGTAATTTCAAGAGATTAGTGCTACATTAGGAATATAACGCTCAAAAGTCAAAATTTTAAGACACATATGTTAACTAACCCAAAATTCTATTAAGATGCAAAAATTAACTAACTGACAATTAAGTCAAACATACCATGTCAAAATGCTCCCGCATCACAAAGCGCTTATATTTTTTCTATTTTTGGGCTTTTTTTGCAAGTTTTTTGCTCTTTTATTTATTCCTACTCGTGGGCTAAGTGTTAAGGGACCATTGAGCTAAAGAAGCGGCAATTAGTGTGGGAGCCGTTCTGGTCCCTGATTCAAGAACAACCTTATCCTTTTCTAAAATCATTTGGTTCTGGTGATTTACTTTGGCAGGTGAATAAGCAATCAGGTTAGGTTGGGACAAACTTGGATACCCTCCAGATTTGTCTTTGTTCGGTTCTCATGTTAATGTGATCGATCCCAGAAGGGCGAGGATATGGCTCCTATTGTGACTGAGGGTACTGTAGAGATCCATTCATTCTACCCCTACTCTATACGTGGTTGATTCATGTCAATTTTGACGCACACTCTTAAGAAAATTTCTCTATTCTATGCGCTTGCTCACTCATCTTGTGTGCAAACCCTAAATAAGTAAAATCTATTTTCAAGATCAAAAATGGAAAATTGGGGAACTCCACTCCAGATTTTTGCTGTCAGAACCTAGAGGATTTGGGTTGGTGGTGATCATACAATCAAAGACAAGTGATTGTAAGGACCTTGTTGTAGTGTCTGGCCACTAGTATCTTGTATCTCGCATCTGGCTACTCTTGTTTGATGAAAAGGAGCAAAATAATAATAAAACAATGGACGGACAGTTGGAACAGTATTGAGAGCGACATGAGATTGGTGAGACCAAGAGCCAAAATGTGGGGAACTTACCAACTTACTGTAAATTTGTGGGAGCAATCTAATGAATCCGCTTACTATAGACGTGAATTCCCCTTCCTATAAATTTGTGGGTTGATATCGGAGCCATCTCCTTTCTGCACATAGACGGCAATTCCCCTTCCTTAAATTGGATGCAACCTATCCTTGTGTTGAAAATATTCTGAACACGCTTCATCTTAATTTATTCTATTTGTACACGTGATGCACCTACCAACTTAGCTTTTTTGAACTATGATCATTGGAAAAAAGTCTAATCAATAAATTTATAATTAATGATTTACAAATACTAATTCTTGAATTATCTATAAAAAATATATCAATAGCACTTTTAATAAATGCATATTAATATGATTTCGCTTCCTATATATCATCTCACCCATCTGAACCAGCTTAGGAGTTTTGTTGAATATAAACAAATGAAATATGTTTAGGTTCTCATAGACATATACATGACTTTGCGCTCTTTTGTGATTTCTTGTGATCTCAAATGGATAGATGTGCCACAGCTATCTCTCTCTCTCTCTCTTGTACTCCAGCCGAGCTTCTAATTTATTTCTACTTATTTATATGGACAGAACAGGTCAACCCCTGCATTTTATATCTAATTAATTAGTAAGGTTCTATTAAGTCAGGCGTGCGATGATCAACTGATCATTCTCATTCCAAACCATAATCAGTATATTTGAGATATGGCGTGTTGTATTTATTATGTTCTTAACTATTTGTCCAGCAAAATAATAGATTTTATGTTGCACAAGTCCTGGAGCAAATCTATCAGAGAAAATAAAATAATTATGAAATTAATCATTGAAAAAGGATGGGTGGACTTTTTATTCAATGAATCAGGCATCCTTATGCATGATCGAGCGCAGAACAATGGTGGCTATATATATTGATACATATGCATGAGGCTGGAAATCACGTACTTAATTTGGTCAAGAAACAAAGCAGCAGCAGGAGGGTGATGAAGCAAATTTCAACTACTGGTGAGTTTTTGCAGCAATAAATGGAATTCCAGCTACTATGTATTTACTGATATTATTATTTGTTTATTATCATGAAGCATCTCAATTTGTGCGTCTACGACAACAGAGAGATGATACAGAGAATGTCAAGTGGGATTACATGGAATATTAATCAAAAGATTTGATTGTGTTTAGTTTGATTGAACTATCCAAAGATGAAATAATGCCAATCAGATATTTGGATCCGTGCGTCAGTAGAAATCTCGGAGTAAACATCGGAATCTGTGATCCGTGGAAAGAAATATCGGCTGCTACCCCCCAAAACGGGATCGCAATTGGTAATACATTATCAAGCCGGCTAGTAATACAGATAGGACTAGGAGGTGTTCTTTTCTTGCATATTCAAGACAAGGCAAGGCTTCTTTAGGAGAACCAAATATTAGCTTACTTTCGTCGAGCAGGTGTTTTGATCTGATTTCTTTTATATTTGTCATTCTGAGTAAAACTCGAACTTGCGTTATTTGTTTGTCTTGTAGGCTCTTAGGTTTGTGATGGAGATGGATGGCCGAGAAAACCTCGTCACCGAAGAGAATGATTGTCCAGATACTCGAAGTTTTCCATCACTTCTCAGGCGCATAGCATCAAGATCTGTTGCTGGTTTCGATGTAAGCAATAGCCCCGAGATTGATCCTGCAATTGCTGAAGTAAGTTACATCTTCTGATTTACTCACCAGTTTTGTGTTTCCAACGAGCAACTCAATTACTCAACACATTGTGTTCTGGCTGAATCTTTTATAATTTGTTTACTCTGAATCTGCACATAAAGATCATGCAATTTGTTTAAGCAACATGCATCCAATCGACGAAAATTTTCCAATTGACTAAATGATTAATAATTTTTTAAGTTATTACTGTTGAGTCTTGGCATATTATAACTATCCTACCTGAATTTTTGCAAATTAGGTGCCAAAAGCTACAGATTGCGATATTCATTCTGAAACAATTAGCAGCCCCCCGCCATGTTCACCAATTCAAATGATTGGGCAACACCATAATGCATATGCCATTTCGATCAGCATGCCTTTATCAACTTCAGATTTCCAGTTAGAACATTCCAATGCAGAACTGGAAAGCCAAAATGGCACTTCATATGCTACTAGTTCATTGTCAAACGATCTCGTTAGTGCTGCTGAATGCTTTCCACAAGAGAAGAAGAAAGTCCTCTGCCATTCCCAGCCTCTACTATTGAGGAACTCCGACGCTCACGCTACAAAGAAGCATCAAATACCTAGGAGTAGAAGATTACATAACAAACACTATAATTCCTTCAAAACATGGTCTAGAAAACTTGAAAGACAAATATCTAACCTACATGAAAAGCCACAAGAATTGGAGGAGATAAGTGATGCTAATAAAAGTTCACATGAGCCAGTTCCTGTAGACCGCTTCTTTGATGCTTTGGAAGGACCTGAACTCGACAAGCTAAAGGTACATTTTTTTTCTTTTATTTTTGGTTTTTTACTTGTGGGGGAGGGGAGGGAGTGCTAATTCTACTTCTTCTCCGTATCTAAAAGGACATTTAGCTTCAATGTTTCGCAGGCATCAGAGGAGTTGTTGCTGCCTGAAGACAAGAAATGGCCTTTTCTTCTTCGCTTCCCTATAACATCATTTGCTATGTGCTTGGGTTTTGGTAGCCAAGCTATTCTCTGGAAGACACTAGCTACTTCACCATCCACCAAATTTTTGCATGTTAGCCTCATTGCGAACCTTGTTCTTTGGTGCATTTCAGTCTTTTTATTGTTCACAATCTCAGTTACATATGCTCTTAAGTTTTTATTTTACTTTAGAGCAGTCAGCCGAGAATACTATAACCCCATTCGAGTTAATTTCTTCTTTGCTCCATGGATAGCCATTCTCTTCTTAGTCATTGGATTACCACCCTCATTTTCCATTAGCCTGCATGTTGTTGTATGGTATGTGCTAATGGCTCCAATTTTAATCCTTGAACTAAAAATCTATGGCCAATGGATGTCTGGAGGGCAACGTAGGTTGTCAAAAGTGGCGAATCCTACAAACCACCTATCTGTTATTGGCAACTTTGTAGGGGCTTTGCTTGGTGCATCTCTTGGTCTTAAAGAAGGGCCTATTTTCTTCTTTGCTGTTGGCCTTGCTCACTATATTGTACTCTTTGTGACCTTATACCAAAGACTTCCAACAAATCAAACCCTTCCAAGAGAACTTCATCCAGTTTTCTTCTTATTTGTAGCGGCACCAAATCTTGCTTCTATGGCTTGGGCCAATATCACCGGTGATTTTGGTTATTGCTCAAGAATTGCCTATTTTATTGGGTTGTTCTTATATGCATCTCTTGTAAGCTTCTTGCATATAATAGTTTTTTTTTTTAGTGAAGCAGTTTTTGCTATAGATTATTATGCTTAATTTACCTTTTTTATTTTTGTAGGCTGTACGCATCAATTTCTTTCGGGGTTTCAGGTACAATGAGTTTTTCAAATTAATCTCATTTTTTTGCTCAATTTCTACTTGTAGCTTCTAATAACAATTGTTTGTTCTCTAGGTTTTCATTAGCTTGGTGGGCTTATACTTCCCCAATGACTGGAGCAGCTACTGCAACTATTCGATATTCAATTGAAGTTCCAAATTTGTTTACTCAGATATTGACAGTTACGCTTTCTGCCATCTCCACTATAATAGTGGCAGCTCTACTTACTTTGACAGTGGTACATGCCTTGGTGCTTCAGGACCTCTTCCCGAATGACATCCCGATCGCTATCTCCGGAAGCAGGTCAAAGCAAAGCAATAAACACATGCCCACTAGAACGCCAGGCTTTGATAACACAGACGTTGACGCTTATGCATCAGCGGACAATGGAGCTCCCATATTTTTAGCATCAACAAATAAACCAGAATTACATATCCAAATAGAATAATTGGATAGAGTTTGAAATATCTATACCATGTCAAAGTTGCTAGCGGCAAGCATAGTTATAATGTTATTAATTGTGAATAGATTAGGAGGTAAAGAATGCAAACTTTTATGCCGTAGGCAGGTAACGACTGATTCCAACTTACTCTGCGTTGCATATGGTAGAGTGTAGACTCATCTAATCTTTTACGCTGCATTTCGGAGTAGTGAAAAAAATCAGAAAAGAAAAGACATAAGGAGAGAAAGAAAACAAGGGGGATATAAATAAATTCTTTTCCTTTTAGGTCTCGTGTTTCGATGGAAGGAAAGAAATATTTTGACCAGTCAACTAAGCTATTGACTGAGTCAAAATAAACCCAAATCTCACCCCAAATCAACTAAATCTTACCTAAATTAAATTTTTCATTCATTTTGACAAGTCAATTTAATTAAGCTTAGCCTTATTCAAAATTAAAAATTAACGATCTTCTTAAGCTTAGCCAAAATTGATGGTTTATATTGATTCAAAGGAACAAGATCAACAACACATACCCGGCTTTAGGGTAAAACTGGGTGAACTCGACTTGGTGGGAGGCGACGGTCTTGGCGTGGCGGTCGTAGATGATGAATCAGGTGCTGGTGGTGCCCTGATCGATCGACCCAATGAAGATTTCTTCTGATTCCGACATTTTTATTCCTAAATTGTTTGGATCAATCTATCAATCCAGCCTCTAATTCCCTCGATCTACGTTCGTAGACTCCAATTCTTGCAAGAATCCGTTGTCGTGATTGGGAGATGTGGAGAGGGGAGTGAGAAAACGAGGCGAGTAAGTTGCGAATATGGCGGAGAAATCTGTGGAGCGTGGATGCGACTTTTTAGTTAGGGAAGAAGACGAGGAAGGCGAGCGAGTTGCGAGTATGGCGGAGAAATCGATCGATCCAATGAAGATTTCTTCCGATTCCATTCTCTCGTTGCCTGACAAACTTGGGCGAGAGGGGATCTTGGATGAGAGGGGAGATGGCGCGGCCAACTTGGGCGAGAGGGGGCGAGCTTGTCCGAATGCGGCGTAGCGTGCAGCGGACGAGAGGGATGGGGCGGCTGCGTGCTCGAGAGGAAAGAAATTAGTCTCGAGCGACGTCTCCGGAGGCAGCGTGACTTTGTCCGGATGCGGCGTAGCGGGCAACGGACGAAGCTTTGGTAGCACGACGGAGAGATGGAGAAGGCGCTGGCGAACATTTCAGCGAGGAAAGGGGCGCTGGCGTCGGGCGAGAGGAAAGGGGCGCTGGCGTCAGGCGAGAGGGGAGGAAGGACGCGGCGAGAGTCGGGCGTGAGATTTGGGTGTGGGAGTCGGGCGAGAGAACGAGAGAACGGAAATCATTTCCGTTTCTTTTTGAGGGAACGGTTTTGGAGAGAAAGGAAAAAATAATTGCTTTCCTTTCTGTCCATTCCTTCCTCTGAAACAAGCAAAATGGAAGGAAAGAATTCTATTTCTTTCCTTTCCCTCCTTGTTTCCCTCCTCTGAAACACAGTGTTAGTGATCCAGTAGCTAGCTGTTATGAAGCATTGTAGACATCAAGCTATTAAACAAATGCTGTCATTTATAGTTTCACAGTAGTTTTCTAGTTCCATAACTATTTTTGGAAAATTTTTAGGAACTGTGTAGAACCCAGTTGGAAAAGTTAATTATTTATATTAGAAAGTTCAAATCGACCTCATCTAATACACTGGCAACCATGATCAGACTTAAAAATCAAACGGGTTATATGTCAAAGATTTTTCTTTTATCAGACCTGCTATTAATAATAGAAGGATCATGGGAATTCTTAGTCCGACAACTTTTGGGTGCAAGCCAAACATTGCGAAGTAGACTCTTGGAACATTACTCAGGGAAAGAAGACTTAAAATATATTTGCCAACACTTAACCAGATTTATTGAAGATGCGAAGGACGTATAGGTATTATAACTTAAGTTTTTTTTTATGCATGGATATAATTAAAAGATTATGTACTTGGTTGTAAATTTTAAAATAGACTATTTTATAAAATAAAAATCTAAAATCTCTTATAAATAATACCATAATCCTTCCCGTAATCCCTATCCTCCTTAATCTCTTTTTCCCCCATCGTGGACCGCACGAACTATATTTTTTTTTGTTTTCCGTCTTCCCTTGTGGGCGTCTGGTAGCATTGGGAAGAGGCACCTTTGGCCACCTCATCGCTCCTTGGCAAGGTGCTCTTTGTCCGACGAGATTTCGAGCACGTGTGGAAGGTTTAGAGGCGGCGATGAGTTTTCTACGACGACATTATCTCCATCTCCTTACAACATCGAGAAGCTAGTCCAGCGACGGCTATTTCCTCTCTCAGTAGCGGGCGATGAGTTCAGAGGCTAGCTTCTATGTTGGACACAATCTCCAACTCATTCTAGCATCAGCGGGCGATGAGTTCAAAGGCTAGCTTCTATTTTCCCCTCGAGGCAACACATGCTGCGATTGTTGTGTCCGCTTTCAACGTTGCCTCTACCTCCTTTCTCTCTTGACACTGACGGCTTCTTCTTCTCACAGCAGCTACTGCGACCTTCTTCCTTCTTTCGGTAACTTCTTCCTCTCCAGGTGGTAGCGATTCTTCTTCCTCTCGGTGGCTGCTTCTGTCGGCTTCCCAGTGCGCATCGTGCGGTAGTTGTTGTGACTGTGCATGGCAACATCTTCTTCCCCCTGTGGTGTGATGCCCTTCATCCGACGACGACCCTGTCCGTGCAGCGTTTTCGGCTATGGGTAGTGGGCTACGTTATTTTTCTCTTCCAGGTGGTTCTCCTAAAATCCTTGAAATCCTATCCTTGCATCTATAACCCTGCCTTAGACAAAGAATTTATTAAACCGTAAAGTTTGTTATTATTTTGTGATTAGGGTAGATTTGAAAATTTTAGTACCCTTGGGATTTGATTATGATCAACCGCTACTGGTGGAGCTTATTCTGGTAAGAACCTAATTTATATTTTAAATTATTATGATTAGTGATTGAGGGCATAGTTTGGGATGATACATAGGATAAATGATAATAAATATTTTATTTAAACTATTTAGTTAAGAAGAAGAGATTCGAGATTTCAGAGAGATTTAGAGTATTAGCACTTGAGGTAGGAATCTTTATCTATTCTTTTGATTTGGTGTCAGATCCATATATTTGAATAGATTGACACCATTATCTATTTGATTCGTCTGCTTCCTTTGTTTCTAAATTTGGTTGACCTATTTTATCTTGTTCATTTGGTCATATTTTGTTTTTGTATGCATGGTTAGTAAAGATGCATTGAGATATCTGATCTATTGGCATATGAGTATAGTGGAATAGTTGTATATCTGCATTGTTATGTCCTAACATATTGATCTCTGGACTGAATGATTTATCACCAGTGGCCTGTGTGTATGTGATATATAGTTATCGATTATATCGGGCTATATGGTTTCTAGTTAGGGTACTGCTAGTTGTCTTCAGACAATACTCCAGATATCAAGTGTTGGATACAATACTACCGGGCTACTTAGGGCAATCGTTCCACTGTGTGAGCTGGCAATAGAAATACTCTAAAAAGGAGTGTGACTCATTATTGAGATATGTTTATGAAGCTTGATGATTTATCATATTATTTCTCACTATTTTATCATCTTGATAACCCTCAAATGACAATCCGAGAAACCATTTAATTTTCAAAGTGAGATAGAATCCTTATTTCTCACACGGTCTAACATCCCGCTAGGGCAGGATGTACAGCACGAGGTGACGCATGTATCTTAAGGTAGGCTTGCCAACTGATTGCAACTTGGTAATTCTCTTTTTCTAGACAGTTCAAGCATTTTGTGCCTAGTTAGGGATGGAACAACACAAAACCCTAACTTTCTGAGGGTGCCTCCAAAATAATTCATCATGTGTTCTTCACACATATGAAATATCTAGTCAAGTCTGACCTGACTATTATGCCCAGGGCCAACAAATTCCTTGCAAAGGCACATCCAAGATTTTAACTGGACTGTGAAAATATTATCACCGCACACCTTCTAAAGATAGATGGGTGTGTCCTACTAGGGTGGGAAACAATGCACATCACCATCGATCGATAGTTTGACGAGGGTTACGCATTAGAAGGCAAAAATGGACTTGAAATAGTTTAGAGAGGGTTTGGGTGGTTTCATACTACTTTTAGTTTTATCTTATGTCTAACAATACAGGCATGCATCCTATAGTGATAACATAAAATAAAACAAGCATAGCATGATATCAAAAAGCAGTAAACAATGATATGGTTATAGCCTAGACTCAGGAAATAAGCCCTTAGACCTAGACTCTACACCTAGCACCTCCAAAGCCCTAAGTGTTTAGCCCATGCTATCAAGTTGTCGGCTCCTGCTCTGAGTGCTTTAGGGTCCTGCTCCAACCCTAGGTGCGCCACCTAGGTCCCATGCTCCATCTTCATCAGCTCACAAATCTGGGCTCCTCCCAGGGTTCAGCCAACAGATAGTCCTTAGCATTAGGACTATTATGGTATAATTGTCATGATCCTTATGTAACATTTTATGTTCATAATGATGGTAAATTGATCTATAATCTTTTATGTATTTGTGATTATTATTTAATTCATTAGCATTACTAATGTATTTATCGTTTGACCAAATGTTCTTATGAACATTCATGTGGACCTCTCATACTTTACACACATGATCATGTTGTAAGGGAAAATATTTGAATGAAATAATACCAATATGTTATTTTGATTATGTTATGACACAAATATCCTTTGGCCCTTACATCTTCTAGTGGAAAAATAATTTGATCCTATTTATGAGAATTATGACTATGGATGTGGAACTAAATGCTACATAGAGCAAACTGTCATATTCAAAATAATGGGGGGCTCCTCTAGAACCCCTCTATATTTGCTGATGGATGTGGAGCTAAGTAATACATAGATCAAAGTATTACATTAGAAATAATGAAGGCCACCTCTTGAGTCCATGGGAGCCACCTCTAGAGTCTCTCCATTCATATTTAGTTGGGCCATGGCAAGCAATTTTGCTAGCTTATGTGTGTGGGCTTACCTAGTTATAGATGAGTCATGCTTCCAAACATGGAAAACTTTAATGTGATGTATTCTCACTAGTCCTTCTACGACATTTTGGGTATTTGATGGTACAAATTTTGATAGTATTTTTATACATATTTATTATAAATTTGTGTTATATTTTTGTCTATTTACATCAAAATTAATTTTAATTTATTATAATTTGCATAAAATCATTTTTCTCTATTTTTGTGAATTTTCAAGAAGATATTCAAAGGGAACTTTGCTAGAAATTTGATACACAAAGCCGATTGAAAGTTTTCAATGGTGATTCTAGGGCAATGAAAAATTTTGTAAATTTTGGAGATAAAATTGTACTTTCCAAAGAGAAATGAGGTCGCACCACAAATTTGAAGCCAAAATATACAAAGTTAAAATCACAGCCCGTGATTGCAATTATAGTAATGATTACAAGCATAAAGACCTATTATGGCATGTGAACTCGTGAATTTTTCTCCCTAAATTTCTCCTCCATTAGGCTATAAGAGAAGCCCAAACCTTAGGGCTTCGAGGAGCATACAATAATTCCACTAAGTTTGAGCCACTACCATTGCCTCCTCACATCGAATCGATGCCGAGAAGTGGAGATTGGTGTCTAAACCCTAGCAGCTCCTTCCATTGCTCATAACAATGAGGATACATCAAATAGAGTGTGCAAATCCTACAGAGGATAGTTACAAGCATGAAGGCGATTTCTAGCTTCAAGTCCCATCAAATTCCATTGAAAATCAATGGAGATTTGGCTTAGAATAGTCACTACCAAGAGCGGGGAAGAAAAGCAATGGCCGAACACAATCATAGCCGTGATTGCAATCATAGTTAAGAGAGATAAAATTTCATTTTGCGATGATTTTTAGTGAGGGACTTACTATAGTGTTATTTTCTTCTTTTTAAAGTTGATTGTAAATTTTTTTATCTATGTTTAAGATAATTTATAGTATAATTTTTATAACTAAAACATATTTTAAGGCTATGGGGAGTAACCATTTGATTTTTCTTTTAATAATGCATGTTCAGCATAATTTGTTATTTCATTTATAGTTGTTAAGTTGATTTTATATAATAATGTGCTTTTACTTAGTTGTGTTTAATTTATTACATAATATAGGGGTTATGAGAAGGACTCAACGGTAACTCATAATTTTGGAACCCTCTAGTTAAACCTACAAGAGCTAGACTACAAAAATAGCTAGATTGTAGAATTCAACTAGTGAAGTTTATTCTACAAATAATATTAAAACTTTCTTACTATATTGCTTTGGGAAGTTGTATAATGACTAAAAGGTGACTTCTAGTTTTGGAACCTTATAATCAAACTTATAATTGCTAGATTATGAAAATAGTTAGGTTATAAGGGGATGAAATAATTTATAATTTGTGCTTAATGAAATTAATTAGATTGATAAACCATGGTGATAGTTGGGTATGAATCTAATTAAACACTAGGATGGATTACTAAGAGGCGACATCATATAACTTAAAGTAAATCAATTCCCTTTAACAATCCTAAATAATTTAATTTTTAGTGTTAGAATAATTTTTACTTTTGGATATCTTTGTGGTGAAACCCTATACCAAAAACTTCCCTACATTGATCACTAAGTATGCTATATTTTATTCTTTTTATATGTGATGTTGATAAATTTCATACTTAATTTCAGAGTTCCTATGAGATCGATATTCTTATCACTGTGACTAACCATACACTTGCGGTGTGTGTTCTTTACTTTATGCCATCATTTTGGTGGTGACATAAAAGTAGCTATTGGCACCAAGTTTGGGGGCATCATCAATACTCATGAGTTAATGATAATATCATTTATTTTTGTAATACTTTGGACACTCATGAGTTAATGATTTTATGATGTGTTCCAATGATGTTTTTGATACTCATAGGCTATTACTATCTTCCATGTTCAATATGTTTAGGATGTCATCGTGTTAGGGTTTGAGATATCTCTTTGTCAATTTCAATTATGATATTTCCTTTTGCATATTATGAAATATGTGTTAAAGTTAGTAATGTAAATATTTTTTGTGTATGGAAAATATAGGTTTTGCTAAGGTTTCGTAGCTCATTCTATTGATTTTATATTTAGTACATGTTATCTAGGACAATCGAGGAGGTGGTAAAAGAAATATTTGCTTATAAGCTCCTAACTAGTTGGTGTGTTAGTGTGATCCTAAGATGATATGTTTATGTAAATATATTTTGTATTGTATATAGTAAGTTTTAGCAAATTTTGTTAACGCATCACCTTATGAAATTGTGAACTAGATGTATTAATGAAAGTGGATATTCAATACATCTTTTATTAGTTGGTTGATATTTGTAGAATTTGTTGAGTGATGTTGTTACTTTCCTATAAATATATTAAAATTGTGTTAAGGTTATTTTGGTTTTGATTTTAGAGCTTAGATAATTGCGTTATGTTTAAAAGAATTACCATAGTTATTTCTAGGGGTACGACAATTGAGATTTTCACTGGGCCCAATGTTGGTCTATTGGAGACTGAGCTCAAGCTCCAAGACTAGTAGTATTATCAGTGAAGTACGCCCCCATTGATACAAGCATGCGAGGGTTCAACATCCATACCTTCATTGTTTTAATAAATAAGATAAAAAAAAATTATTCAAAAAGCCTACAAATGTGATCTACAAATGCACTTTAGAAGTAGATCATTATCTTACAAAATTTTATAATAAGGCTTTTATTGCCGGACAATCAAGAAATGTCATTGTTAGACTTACAAGGGTGGTTTGTAATAGTCCATGCTGGATGGAATTTCAATCCATGTTCATTACGATTGAATGTTTCAAAATATAAGTAGAAATGGAACCCCTAAGCAATACTTTGAGTTCACACCTGATATACAGGTGAAGTAGCTCACCTTCCAATCTAAAAACTGTTTTTTTTTTAAAAAAAAAAAATTAAATGTCTCAATCTGTTAGTCACGTATTGGTAGGAGTGGTTGCAATAACGAATATTTGGGTTTGCATTATTAACTTAAATCGGGAAAATTAGTTTGTTTGTCTACCTTTTAAAAATATTTTAAACTATGCAGTAGTTATTTTAAATTGGAAAAATATTAAAAATAGTTTGTTTATAAATATTTATGGTCTGTTTCTTTAGAGAGAATTCACACTGGAGAGAAGAGAAAATATAATGAATTTGGATACAATGAATCCATATTCATTGTATTTTCTCTTCTCTCCATTGTGAATTCTCTCCAAAGAAATAGGCCCTTCTGGATAAAGAACTTCAAGAGCGCTCTCGCTCTCCCTCTCTTTTTAGGCTATGGAGTATCACCATGTATTATTGCACTTTCTTTATAGTCATATGAGTTTGCACCTATAATTTGCAATGATCCCACCTTACTAGCTTTAAGACATGAAAGAGGTATTGCCTAAATGGATTGATAATCACCTCTAAGCTAGCACCTAGTTGGTGTGATCCGTTTGATAAGGTGGCACATAAATGGAAAATGACATGTCAAAAATGTATTGATACAAAATGTTACCCTCTCTTAGAAGGTTTACATAGTGGTATTGATACAAATGTCAAAAATGTATTGATACAAAATGGTAAGTTCCCAAGTCAAGGCCAACTTCCCTCTCTTAGAAGGCTTACATAATGTTACCCTCCATAGCACAATGTCTCCTAGGTTGATTAGTCATGGTCTCACCCTCTAATCATAATAAACAATCACTTCCTTTTGATGTGTATTCTTAACACAAGACCAATTCACTCAACGCACCCTCTAATCATAATGAACAATCACTTCCTTTTGATGCATATTCTTAACACAAGATCAATTCACTCAATTCTACTGTCCACTTCACCAATCTTCTAGTTGTATCATGATTCACTAAGACCTAGTGAAGAGGTTGATCTCATATGGTGCCCCTAGAATAGGACCTGAGCTTTTTGGGTGCCTATGATGAATTAGTAGGCTAGTTTCTCAATTGGAGGATAGTTAAGTTAGTATCTTAGAGCACTCAACCAACATTGTAAACTAGTTGTTAATTTATGTCTTCATCTTGGATCAGAATGGTAGTGATTTTCATATACAACTAAAGCGTTTCACCTTGGTGTAATTAGTTTTGCCTCAGTAGCTTCATCGAGTACTCCATAAGCTCTTGAAACACCTACTCATACTCATCATTCATTTGGAAGATTTTGGGATTCTTCAAGGCCTTAGAGCAAGGTTGGCATTTGTGTGGTGACCATAAAGGAATCAAGATACAATGATAGCTTGGCCTATTAGATTTTGCACCTCTTTCATAGTTGTTGACAATAACATATTGAGGGTGTCTTAGACGTTGTCAAGGTTAGCATCAACACCTTGCTTGTAAATCCAATACCAAAGAAACTAGACAGTCATCATCATGAACTAGTTAAGTTGCTCCTTTCATTCCAATGTGAGAGTTGCATTAACTTGCACTACCTTCTTAAGTTGGCTTATCCTAAAGCTAATTCTTCCATAAGATCAATTGGGCTTAGATGCAAGTAGCCCTAGAGTTCCCTTAAATCTCTAAGTTTCAATTGTTGTACTATCATGGTGCTTCGTGAAGGTATATTAATCGAAGCCAATAGCGAGCCTCACTCCCTTAAATCTCTAAGTTTCATGACTATAGTATATGTTGATGTGGTTGTTCTTAGTCATTCAGGGTGGACCATTGATGGAATCATATAGGCAAAGCAAACATCCACCACCAAGTCTTTGTTAGAGTAGTCATTCTAACGGTAACATGGAGAGAGATTATTTCAATGGGCTATAGCAAAGTCCTAATGAACTAAGAGTAGGGGTGTACTATTGGAACAATATCCTCGTGAGTGAAGCCCATCTTTTTAAGATTCTTAAATAGATAATATTGATAGAATTCCCAATATAGATGTGGAGCTATTATTGTTGGGGAAAAATCTGACAAGAAAAATTACGCAATAAAAAATTGCCTAAAATAATTTTTCCCATGCCAAGAGGATCCATATGAGATGAGCTAAGGGACAAGACAGTAATTTACCTTTGAAGTGTATTTGATGTTGACGGCTATAGGCGCTCAAGTATTCGCCCTTTACCGATATCCACATAGTAACCCCTTGAAGATCACCTCACTTCACGCTTGGTGCTCACAGCAAGGGAGGAGGGCAGTGGTACACAAAGAGAGGAGAAAAGAATTGTGTTGTACATTGTGGCTAGACCCTTGCCTACTTATTTATACAAAGTCAGACATTCCCCTCACAAGGCATGGTCGACCGGTCATGCCTTGATTATGCGCCTAGATAAGGTGCTAAAATAAAGAGATAGAAGACTTACCAATGAAGGCCAAATCACTTCTCCCAATCACCTCGCATCAAGACAATCATGTCTTGCTTAGCCACCACCTAGGCACCCCATTAAGGAAGTGGCGCCTCTTGTAGGCATTTCCTTTAGGCACTAAGGCTAGGGGCTTGGGCCTAGGCTAAGGCTTAAAGCCCCTTGCTCCCTCTCTTGTAGAGTGTAGCCACCTATCCTTTGGTTCATTGGGTTATTGGCCCAATGAGGTTATCCATCTTGTATATATGCCTCTCTTGCTAGACCCATACGCCTATGGTGCCTCTTGGTTCATCCCACATTGGGCTCTAAATGAGCTCCATTTATAGCTTATCCATGCTCTAGGCCTCTTATACAAGTCTCATAGGCGCCCTAGGCACTATTGCTTAACCCTTATTGGACTTGAAGCCTAATTAGCTTCTCTAGATCATTGGAGTGGGTGCCTAGCCCCATTCATCTTCCAGATCAAATCATACAAACCGTCCATCCAATCATGCATTGTTTTGGCATGTCGAATTATCCAAATGGACTCTAATTAATCTATAATTTGATCCAAACTGCCTAGATATAAAGTGATCTCCAAGTGTCTGCATGTGTAACCCTATAAGTCCTACATGATGTTGGCAGTGATGAGCCGAATAGATCATTACAAGTAGTGAGTTACCTCTAGCAAAGCATTGCTACTACCCAAGTCATAGGAATCTGTTATCATGACAATGCCTAAGTTGTGATAAAGTTTCCATATTTGAAATACAATCCCTTTACCTCTTGATAATCCTAGATTGGAGAAGTGTGTCATACTTGCTATTCCAATCATACGAGGTGACTTGAGCAGAAAATTCAATCTCGTATGTATGGCCATACACTCTCAGTCAAACACCCATTGAAGGGACCTGGGTTATCAAACTCCTTGTGGGAAGGAAGGGGAAAAATCCTTTATTAATTACTTGTAGTTCACATATAACTTATGACATACCTAAAAACAGCCTTTATGACTCCCCAGTCACGTAGAAACATTAGGCTATATTAAAGTATGCCACTTGTCTTATGTAAGTGTCAATGACCTCAAGTCTAAGAACTAGAGCACCTTCTGTCACTTATGAATCTTGGCATGTGACACCAAATCATAGTTTTATGGCAGGTCAGTCTAGTGCATCTAGCTTGATGCACCTATGTGTCTACGTTGATGCCTAGTGATGTAGGGCATCCGAGATGATCTCCACACTTTAGGCTTACCATCGGAACAGCCACAAGCTTCAATTTTAATTCTCTGGAGGAGAATTCTTCACCCCCAGAGATAGCTGATGTAGGGCATCTTCAAGGACTTAATTGTGCTTGATGTTATTTTGGAAAATTGTTGCATCTTGATATTTTAGAACTTGTTTAATTTTTGTATGTGGCAACATTATCTTACTTTAAGCACTTGTTGTTATGGTTGTAGCTAGGATTTAGCCTAGGGTTTATTTTGAAGTCTTTATTTTATTTTTTTAGTGAATGTATTAGGTTGTTTCTAGCCTAGGGATGTACACCTGTATTGCACATGCAAGCACCTAGCTCCTTCAACGCCAATGTGGCCTTGGCATGGATTAGTCAAAATTGGTCAAAGCCATCTCAACATCTGTATTGCACATGCAAGCACCTAGCTCCTTCAACGTCAATGTGGCCTTGGCATGGATTAGTCAAAATTGGTCAAAGCCAGGTCAACATCTAAATCAGCTCAAAATCTACCTCAAGTTCAACCCCAAACCGAGGTCAACTTCAAAGCATCAAGGACCAGCTCAAGTTCAGCTCAAAGTTCAAATCAACCCATCAAAACAAGGAGTAACGATCAAGTCAAGTTGTCTACAACTTCCATCAACTAGCTAATCCTAGCATTACAAGTTAGCCATCTTGCCAACACAGCCAGCCAGCCAACGGCTAGTAAATCTTCACCTCAGCATGCGCAAAGATCCTCATGATAACCCAGCAAACAGTAGCCACAGCCAATGAACGCTTAACCCAAGAATGCCAAAGATCACCCAAAAATGTAACCGTTGGAAGATTAGGTTTAAAGCCTTGCACTTGTACATTTTTGCGCTTTAGCATGAAAAATCTTTGAATCTGAAACCGTGTGTTAGCTGTGTTTGTTGTGCTGAGAGTGGAGCTTGCTCCTCTTGTGTACCGAGAGTTGACCTTGCTCCTCTCCTTATCATTCTCTTCTCTTCTTCCATCCTCTATTCTCTCCTCTTCCCTGCCGAGTTCTCCTGACCTACCGAGCATCTGCATCCTTCTTCCACCTTGCACGAGCTACTATTCCGTTGCTGAGACCAGGTTCTTCAGCAAGTCATCTTTCAGGCTGGAGCAAGAAAGGCATTGGGAGTGCAACAACCAATCTCTTGAGGACGCCTCTACCAGCAATCCCTGCCTGAAGGACTTAGAAGGGGTTCGGCCCCCTTCCTTCAAGGGGGACTCAAGTGCTTTTCCTCCCTTACCATTTCCCTAAACTGTGCTCACTATTGTCTTACTTGAGCCACATACCTAAGGAAGATCTAGGGCATAAAATCCATTCTTCATCACCCAGCATCCAACCAGCCTACATACCAGTCACACATATATCAAAGTTATCCCTTATCCACTAAGGTACTTCAACTAGGGACTCATTTATGAGATTAAGTCAAATGAATCTCTAGAGACATTATCATATTATCTAATACTTCAACATAGGCATAGCGATCAACATCATAATGATAATTGCCTTTGTCCAATGAATGAATATTATATAGTACAATTGGTCTTCAGGTCATACACACTAACAATTAGAACAATGGCCTTTCTAGCTTCATAGTAATTGCTAACTATAGTCATGTTCTATCTTATGCCATATGCATCTTCATAGAAGAAGGAAAAAAGTAAGCCCTTCTCATCTCCACTCATTGACTGATAGGGCTACCGCAAGTGCACGGTTCTATCGAGTAATAAAAAGTATCGATCCCACGGGGACTAGAGAGTCAAGTGCTAAGTAATTAGTCTATTGAAAACTAGGTGATCAAATAATGATGAGAGTTACTAATATCCTAATGCAAGAAAGTATACTTGAACAAATCAAGAGCAAACGAAGGTGTGAAAAGACTTGAGAGAAAATCGGGGTTTTAGGTTTCACCACATTGAAGAATAATGGAAAGATGATGCTAAAGGTTTTAATTTGTTTATTCTATGCTCTTAAGGAAATTCTTCCTAGTGTACAGATCATCCCCTCTCAGGCTACGATACGGTATCTATTTTTACCCAAGTCTCCTACTTTTGTGGCTTACTGAGTTAAATAAATCCCATGAGTTCCGTGAAGAATTATTAACTCCTCAAGTTATTTCGACCTACTTTTGTGGTTGAAATTACAAGTTTGATCCTAAGGGTTCCGACGTTATGGTTCATCTCTCATTCCTTCCCACAACGTCTTAAATATACAAAAGCATGGCTAGTGCAATAATATGAAATAATTATGATTAGGATTGAATAAGAACAACAATAAACTCAAGTGAAGTATTAATTAAGCATCATTAACTAACATCCTTACAGCGGGCTACGCCTAAACCCCGAAAAAAAGTTTACGCTACAACTTTCATCGTAGAATGTATTAAATTTCTCAAGAAAAATCAAATCAAACTAGAGGAAAGACTAGATCTATGATGGGAGAGGATGGAGTATGATCTTCAGCGTCAAAATGAGGAAGAAATCGCATTGGAACAGCCTCCACCGTTAAGGTTTTCACCCAAAACCCTAGTTGTCACCCTTCGGACGAATTCTCCTAATTGGCTCCACGAAACGGTCCAATTCTTTTCCAAAATGTCACATGCCAAGTTAGGAAGCTTTCTTCTAATTTTGCCTAAATTCTGCTCCAAAAATAGCAAGAATTAGGTGAAAAACCAAACGGGTGTCGAATAGGTGGAAGTCTTCACAGCCGTGCATGGATGCACGGGCATGCCCATGCCCGTAAAGACATCGGCAAAATCTGAAAGTAAATTTCTGGACTCTTCACGGCCGTGGTAAGGTTGTGAACATTACGTTGAAATCTGAAAAATGGAACTGAAGTCTTCACAGCCGTGCATGGATGCACGAGCATGCCTGTGAATATCTCGGTGAAGTTTGGAAACATAGGATCATACACGGTCGTGCATAGATGCACGACCATGCCCGTGAAGATTATAGAAGGCTCCATTTAATCTAAAATTTGGCAAGCAGCTTTGTCTCATCATAAAAAGTCATTCCATATCTTCAAATCTTCTAAATTTCACCAATTTTGAGCAAAAATCCCTATATTTTAATAAAACCAAGGAAAAGTGAAGATAATGAAGAATATAAAGTATTTAAGCAAGTAAATTAGATAAAATTAAGCATTTTACTCTAAAATAATAATAAAATTATGCCACAATGTACTATATATGCATGATATCAAAATACATTGAACTTATAATTTTGCTTATCCTCAAGCAATTGAAGTATTTAGAACACAGTGATGAAATGAAATAAGGAATCTCAATCAAATAAATATACTTTGGCAAGGTTATAATTTGGTCAACAACAAGTCTCAAGTTATGATGCAGTATTGAAAACAAATTAAATCAAATATCACCAATACAATCCATTGGAGTATGCAAAATTGACAATATCAGAAACCTTTATAGCACATCTCACACATAAGATATCTCTAATCAATCATTCATAAAATAAGTGGTTGTTCACCTGGTCATGAGAAAATAGCATCAGTGCCGTATAGTGTCTATGTGATGCCCTTTTTTTTTAAACAGTGCCAAGCTAGATAAATGATGATGAATACCATAGCTTCAGTACCACTGTTATTCTTATTGTTTAGGGAATAGTGCCAAGCTAGATAGATATGGTCGCTTAGGTACCACTGTCATATTTTGTATAGTTGAATTCTAAGAACAATACCAAGTGAAAGTACTATGTACAATAACACTTCGGTACCACTGTTATATATCTTTGATTCTCATGACACAGTGTACAATAATATATGAATTATGAAGTCAAGGTCAACGTAGTCTTTACAATGGGATGCATATCAAGGTCAAGATAAAACAACAAGCATACTCTCCAAGATCATAAAAATAACAAATTGAGTTAATTAAATTCTTCAATGGCAGCAAACAAAAAGACATATATGTAAACTATAACCAATTCGGACTTCTAAAAATAGTCGAGATTCCAAATCCAATCATTCAAGTACTCATAGAACAATGCAGTTCCAAGGACAAAACAAATATCATAAATAAGGGGCGGATAAAGATACCTAAGGTGTTGAAACAAGATGAAAGATAAAACAATGCATGAAAGCAAAAACTAACTAACTATGATAAAAGAGCAGAATAAAAAGCAACGAGAACTGTAAAAGCTGACCAAGTAGTGGTGAAACCGCTGTCGCTCATCCCCAACACTGACGCAACCTCTGTTGAAGCTCATGTATGGACTCCAAGATGGAAGATTGGACCCGTCCTTGGCGTCCCACTTCAGCCTCAAGGTCTTGAAGCTATGCAAGCCCATTATCAACGGCAATTTGAGTGTCATGTTGCACGTCCTAGAGAAACTTGAGCATTTTCTCCATGCGGTCCAATTGAGTGGAAGGTCACCGAGAAGGGGATGGTGGGGCAGTCTAGAGAGGAACACTGTGATCCTCGACAGCCTCCATCCTCCAGTTTCGCTGCTCGCAGACAATGATGCATGTTGTATTCAGCGGTGGCAATATGACATCGCTCCCAGAAAAAAGCAGACTAAAGAGCTAGCTGATGACACCAAAATATGTAGTATATTTTGCATCATTTTTTGATATATTTTCATGCTAAAATTGAGGATCTTTTACTTGTTTTCATGCTAAATTCATTGAATATTGCAAAATCTACTTCTGTTTTGGTTTTTCATAGTTTTCAGGTAAAAAGGCATTATTTTAAGGAGTTTTTAAGTAGAATCAAATACATAGAAGGATTACCATCATCAAGAGGAGATCACCTAAGAAATTTCACGCTAATCAGAGCAAGACAGCAAATTACGGTAGTGCCGTAATCTATTTTACGGTACCGTAATTCCATATGGTGCCGTAAAATCCGAACACTACCATAATTTGTGAAGATTTCCGAACAGAAAGATTTTCCTATTTTACGGTACCGGCCGTAAGAAATATTACGGTACCGTATTTCAGAGTGCGTCAGAACAAAAACTTCACCCGATTTTACGGTATCTGTTGTAAGGGATTTCATTGCCGTATTTTCCAGCCATTTCAGAATAGAAAGTTGCCTTGAAATTACGGTACTGGCCATAAACTACTATACGGGCTGTAATTTCTGAGACGACATCGACACAGAAGACTCAAGAGATTTTACGGCACCAGCCGTAAATAATTACACTGCCGTAAAATAGGTTTTGAACGCGACGCCCAGGTCAATGTCCACGCCCGATTCTGGCGGAGATGATTGTGAACGATCCAGAGGTTTTTGGGGGATTCCATAAGAAGCAAGAGGGGAGCTTTGGATGGGGGGATTGGAGAGAGACCAAAAGCCCTAAATTTTGTACACCGTCGAGGGAGAAATCTTGATCCACGCCGTCACCGAGGGTTTTCCCGCTGCGCTCGATCCAGACAACCTCCGGCCGTGATTTTTCTACCGAAGCATCGCCTGGTGAAGGAGACAACGTGCCAGAAGTTTCAGATCGAAAGGAGACAAATTGGTGGAGAAATCAGAGGAAGAAGGATCGCCACCACTATTCACGCCTTCCTTTGTAAAATATGGCTGTGAAATACTTCACAGCCATGCCGTATTTTCTAAAAACTCTTCTTTTTGTTGATTTTTGATTTTATGAAATTATGGAATATTGTATGTCCTTCGCCATGCTAGCTTAAACTACTCTTGGGACATGGGGGAGTAGTTCACTTGACTTTTAATGATTAGATAACTTCTTTTTCAATATTTCGTTGAGTTTGATTTGGCATGATGATTTTGCTCATGTGATAATTGTGCTTAGACTCTCTTTAAGTTCGTATTATTAATTATGTTCTTAGAATTTTCGCTTGAGACTGAAAGGTAATTGCTTGAGAATTTGGAACCCTAGAATTGCATGTTAGGATCCCTTCCTTAGGTTAGATCCATCTTGATCTTTTCTAGTAAAATAATTGTCATGATTATAACATGAATCTATAGATCGAGTCTATTTGTCAAACATGGAGATCTTGTGCGAAAGCAAAGATCGGAACGTTGGAGGTCCTTGAGCAAAACTAGTTGTGAGACTTGGATGGACGAAAGTGATCCTTGAGACTCCACTAGAGATTCTAGAGCTCGGATGCACGAAAGTGATCCTTGAGTTCATCCTTTGATAATATCTTCTTCATGATGAAATTGAATCAACGAAATCCTTATTCATGTCTAGTCATAAAAGTTTAAGTGAACAAAACCCTAGTCCCAGCTTTTCTCTCTGATAATCCAGCTTTTAGTTACCGATTGCTATTCTAACGATCTCATCTTGCCTAGTTAGTAAGAAATCAACTATTTAGTATTTGACAATGTAGGTCCCTATGGATTCGATATTTTTTTTATTACTTCGTATACCCGTGCACTTGCGATTTAACAACAAGTTTTTGGTGCCGTTACCAAGGATTAGTCCAAGGTACACGCATGCCAGATTTGTTGTGTTCCCTTTTCGGGCTATCAAGTTTTTGGCGCCGTTGCCGGGGACCTTAGTTTTTATCGATATTAAAGACATTGAGAGTATTGATAGACTAGGTTTCATTTATGTTTTATCTTTTTATTCTTTTCTGTTTACTTACATCATTTGATCAGTTTGCTCTAGTGTGCACAGGACATTCATTTCTAATGGCTGATCAAAGATCACTAAGGGACTATGCTGCCCCTAATCCGTAGGGGATACACTTCAGCATTGCTAGACCTACAATTGAGACCCCCCAACTTTGAAATTAACCCCGCCTTTATCTCCATGATCCAGTAGAACCAGTTTAGAGGATCATCAATCGAAGATCCTTATTCACATTTATATACTTTTCTTGAATATTGTGATACATTAAAAATTCACGGAATTTCTAATGATGCACTAAAATTGATATTATTCCCTTTTTCTCTTAGGGATCAAGCACGAACTTGGTTGCATTCTCGTCAACCCAATACTTTCACAACATGAGATCAATTATCAAAAGCTTTTCTAATGAGATATTTCCCACCAAGCAAGACTTTCCAATTGAGAAATCAAATCATGAACTTCCAACAGAAAGAAGGAGAATCTCTTAGCGAAGCATGGGAACGATATAATGAATCGCAAAGGAAATGTCCTCACCATGGCTTGGAGCGACGAGTCTTAATTGAAACTTTTTATTATGGTTTAATTAATCACACTCACCTCATTGTTGATGCTTCTGCAGGGGG
>CM050443.1:28321945-28332597 GCA_027562315.1 Costus pulverulentus
CTTCCCCTGTTCCGACAGACCATTTGCTCCTCCGCCTGCACTAGCTTCCCGTCGCCATCCTCGCCCCGATCCACCTCCATCTCCTGGTGCTCCGACGACATCAACGCCCCATTGTCCTCCCTTTGTCTCTAACGTCGTCCACGAGCAACCCATGTTCTGGCGCCGTTGATCGCCTCAAGCCCAGCTTCCAGTTTTCCACTCTGTTCCTGCTTCTAGATTTCTGGGTTTTGCTTTTGAAACTAATTTGATTACTCTTCTTTTTGCAGGTACTTTAAGAGTTCAGTGCAACAAAATTCTTAACATTTGGCACCACACGGAAGCATGCATCTTGATCTATCATCCGGAAAACTCGGTTCAATCCAACAATGCATGGATGATTATGGGAGACATGGCATATTTTGATATCTGAAATAACTTCTGCAACGGTTTTATGATCTAATCTGATTAGTGTTTTTGTTGCAGGTTTTAAGCATGCTCAGGGAAGCTTCCAACTCTGATCCTGGGATCCAATAGCAAGATCTCATCCTTCTCTTTCATTTGGATCAGTTGGGACAAATTAAGATTAAACAGACAAACCTGCAAGCCGGTGCAACTTTTGATAAATGATATATTTCTGCACCAGTTTTATTCTTTAATTTGAGGAGCGGTTTTGTCCCTGATGTCCTTATTACTTGACAGATCTTCAATCTGCAATTCTTATACGATTTAAAAGAACTAGTGTTGTTCTATATGCTGGTTTAATTGGTTCAATTTTTGAAACACTGGATCCTCATATAGCATATACCTACTTTTTGTAAACGATTAAAGTTGCCCTAGAATTCTGATATCTATTTCTGGCTGCATTCTGAATTTTGAAGGTTTTTTTTCCTGAAAATACAAAATAATAAAAAAAATATTTTTAATTAGTAGCATAAGTCACACGCTTCCCCCCTACATCACAGAGCCACGAGTTTAGATACGACAGGCTGGGCCTTCTAGGGATGTGAGGGGCATCCCTGCTGTTGTTGTTGCTGCTGAGGCTGAGAGTGCTACCAAGGTGGTGCAGCCAGTGCCAGAGGCAGTAGAGACAGGCCAACCTGCAGGGACTATGATTTTGCTAACCCAGTTTTCTACTTTAGGTAGAGGTAGGTTTAGCATGTTTAGAGGGTTGACAGATCCTTGGGCTACCCGAGACTGGATTGCCCTGAGACACATAAGGTAAAGTTAGCAGCTTTCTTTCTAGCAGGTCAAGCTAAAATATGGTGGAATACAGAAAGACTTACCTTGGGAGAAAATGCCACATCATGGACTGCCTTTCGGACAGCATTTTATGCTAACTATTTTTCGATGTCATTCCGGGATAGCCAGAGGCAAGTATTCCTGGAGTTGAGACAGGCTGGTCGGTCAGTGGCAGAATATGTTGATGAATTTGAGCATATGTCAGAGATGTTTCCTGAGATGGTGACTCAGTGAGACAAAAGGTTATTCATTTAATTTGAGGATTCGACAGACCGATCCATAACCAAATGTTCTTTTCACCTCGAGAGGATTATTTAGCTATGGTAGAGGCAGCATTAGCGATAGAAGCAAGCTTAGCAAAGGATGCCTAGGAGTCACCCAAGGGCAAGACACCAATGCAACCGCCTCAAAAGAGATTCAGACCACCGATCAGTCAGAGGCAGACGACATAGAGGGGTGGTTATGTATCAGATGTAGGAGGTAGGAGGCAGAGACCTATTGGTGTGACTTTTCGTGAGCCAGCCCAGGGAGCAGGATTGAGTTCTACTCCTATTCAGAGATGTTACAGATGTGGTAGTGAGGGGCACGTGGCGAGGTCCTGTACTTCCCTAGTACGGTGTTACTCTTGTGGACAGCTTGGGCATTATAAGATGAATTGTCCGCTGCAGCGAGGTCAGGTAGCACAGTATAGCCAGCCACCTAGACGCGGGGGATGTCTAGGCAGATCAGGACAGTTTTGACCACCATCACAACCATTTCAGCCGGCTCGAGATATTCAACCACCAGTTCTTGCTCCAACCCGTGTTTATATGACCGGTCAGGAGGATGTTCGACGAGCTCCAGAGTCGACCTTACAAGGTATTATTTCTGTTTATAGTTCTCTTGCATGTTTGTTGCTTGACACGGGTAGTACTCATTCCTTTATAGCTACTGACTTTGTGGTGAGATTAAAACTAAGATCCACAAAGGCAGTGTATGATCTGGCTGTGTTCATGCCAGCTGGTGGTGTGACACGATCTTATTTGGCAGTCAGTTAGTGTCCATTGGATTTTGGAGATCGAGTTATTCATACTGATTTGATGATTTTAGACTTTTCCGATTTTGATATCATATTGGGTATGGATTGGTTGTTTGCCCAATATGCTATAGCAGACTATCGTAGGTACACTGTGACATTCACTCCTCCAGATGGACATACATGGAAATTTACCGGAGTAACTGGTCAGGTTGCTTCGATGATCTCAGTAATGCATGCAAGAAGGCTTCTGAGTAGTGGATGTGAAGGGTATCTGCATTGTATTGTTGGGGATGAGAAAAAGTCGATTCCTAAAGATTAGATACCTGTGGTTAGGGAGTTCACTGATGTATTCCCTGATGATTTACCTAGTTAGCCACCAACGAGACAGGTTGATTTTGCTATTGAGTTACAGCCAGGGACTGCTCCTATTTCTAAGACTCCATACAGAATGGTGCCTAAAGAGTTAGAGGAATTAAGAGAACAATTGCAAGATTTGCTGAACAAGGGGTCTATACGACCCAGTGTTTCACCTTGGGGAGCCCCAGTGCCTCTAGTAAAGAAGAAGGATGGCTCACTTAGATTGTGTATCGACTATAGACAATTAAATGCAGTCACTGTTGTGATCTGCAAGTGTACGAATACTCGAAGTAATAAAAGATATCGAACCCACAGAGACCTATGTTGCCAAATACTAATCAATTTATTTTTCACTATCTAGGTAATTGAATGAAAGTCAGGTAAATATTGCAAACACACGGAAAGATACTATCAGAGAGAGAAAACTGGAACTAGGGTTTCATTCACTTAGATTTTCATGACTAGATGTACAAAGATGTTCATCAATTAAATTCTATTTTGATAAAGACATAATTTACCTAAAAAGGGATTATCTCACTCTCGTGCAGATAACCATGCAAGAATAAATCCTCACTTTCGCGCAAGATTCATCCCAAGCTAATGATAGGTAAATCATCAATCGAAGAATTCGAGGATCACTTTCGTGCATCTGAATTCTAAGTTGATTGTCTCAAGCGGAAACTCAATGATCACCGTCGTGCATCCGAGTCTCAACACAAGTTTTGCCTATGGTTCTCCAACATTCTGATCCTCACTCTCGTGCAAGATCTCCACGTTTGACACAATAACTCAATCCTAAGTTTATAATTGTTATCATGGCAATACAAATCACTAAAATTAAATGATAAGAACAATCCTAAGAAAATTCCTATCATATAGTTCTAGGGTTCCAAGTTCTCAAGCAAGTCACCTTTCGGTCCTTATTGTGAGAACTCTAAATCATGATGACAAAAATAAACTTAGAGAATCTTAGAGCAATAATCACATAGGCAAAATTATCAAAGTAGAACAATCATGATGAAAATAAAAGTAATCTAGTCATTAAGAAAATCAAAGGGAATTACTCCCCCATGTCCCAAAAGTAGTTTAAGCTAGTATCGTGAAGGAATTACAATAAGTCATGGTTTCAGAAGATCAAAAATCAAGGAAAAAGAAGAGTTTAAGAAAATATAGCACGGCTGTGAAATAAAACACAACCGTAATTTGCAATTTGAGGCGATGAACAGTTCGGTGCCTCTTCTTTCTTTGATTCCTCTTCCAATTGATCTCCTTTCAATTTGAAACTTCTGGTGTGTCCTCTCCTCCTTCAGACGAAGCTTCAGTATGAAAATCACGGCCGGAGGTGGTCTAGATTGATCGCGGCGACGAAACCCTAGGCGGTGGCATGAATCCTGATTTCTCTCTTGACCGTCAATGAAAATTCGGGCTTTCAGTGTGTGTGTAATCCTCTCGTCCCCCCTCGCGGATTGCTTCTTGCGGCTTTAAACATAGAGCCTTGGATCATCCGCAAGAATCAGGCATCGGGATTGACCTCGGAGTCGCATTCAGAATGAGAATTACGGTAGTGAAATAGTTCACGGCAGTGCCGTAAAATTGGTCGAGTTTTCTGATCTGATGTCGTCTGGGAAATACGACACCATAATATGGTTTACGGTACAGCCGTAAAATCGTCTGAGCTCTCTATTCAGAAGTGACTAGAAAATACGGCCCATGTAATCCTTTACGATGGTGCCGTAAAATCAAGCAAAGTTTCTGTTCTGAAGCGCTCTGCAATACGGTACCGTGTAATAGTTTACGGCTGTGCCGTAAAATCCGAAAATCCTTCTATTCGGAAACTCGTCAAAATACGGCAGTGGCTCGGATTTTACGATAGTGAATGAAAATATGGTATCGTAAAATAGGTTACGGCACTGCCGTAATTTGCTGACTTGCTTCGTTTTGCATGAAATTTCTTGGGTGATCTCCTCTTGATAATGGTAACTCTTCTATGTGTTTGATTTTGCTTGAAAACGCCTTAAAATAGTGCCTTTTTACCTAAAAATCATGAAAAACTAAAATAGAAGTAGACTTTGCAATATTCAATGAATTTAGCATGAAAACAAGTAAAAGATCCTCAATTTAGCTTGAAAAGATATCTGGAATGATACAAAATATACTATATATATTGGTGTCATCAGTCACAATCAAGAATAAGCATCCATTGCCTTGAATAGATGATTTGTTTGATCAGCTCAGAGGTACCAGTGTTTATTCAAAGATTGATTTGAGATTAGGGTACCATCAGCTGAGGATCAAAGTGGAAGACGTGTCAAAAACAGCTTTCGAACACGTTATGGACATTATGAGTTTCTAGTGATGCCTTTTGGTCTGACAAATGCACCGGCCACATTTATAGATCTGATGAATAGAGTATTCATAGAGTACTTGGATAGGTTTGTGGTGGTGTTTATCGATGACATTTTGATATATTCCTATAGTGAGGCAGAACATGCAGAACATTTGAGGGCTGTTCTAGAAACTCTTAGGAAAGAAAAGTTATATAGTAAACTTAGTAAATGTGATTTTTGGTTATCAAATGTGTCATTTCTCGGACATGTGATTTCTGTGCAGATGTGGCCGTGGATCATCAAAAAATTTATGCTATTACTAAATGGGAAAGGCCACAGACAGTTC
Organism: Costus pulverulentus; assembly: GCA_027562315.1. Lineage (NCBI taxonomy): Eukaryota > Viridiplantae > Streptophyta > Magnoliopsida > Zingiberales > Costaceae > Costus > Costus pulverulentus. The sequence continues at coordinate 28,327,212 of CM050443.1, forward strand.
AAGAAAGTAGAAGTTTTCTTGGGTTAGCTGGATATTACAGACGTTTTGTAGAAGATTTTGCAAAGACTGCTACGCCCTTAACAAAATTGACTAGAAAAGGAGAAAATTTTGTTTGGGATGATGCATGTGAATAGTTTTCAAGAACTCAAGAACAAATTGATTAGTGCACCAGTGTTGGCAATACCTGATGGTGATAAAGGATTTACTGTCTATACAGATGCTTCAAGTCAGGGATTAGGTGGTGTACTGATGCAGTATGGTAAGGTAATTGCATAAGCCTCTCGTCAGCTTAAGGATTATGAAAGAAACTATACTGTTCATGATTTAGAGTTGGCAGCTATTATATTTGTATTAAAGATGTGGAGACATTATTTGTTTGGAGCTACATTTGAAATCTTTACTGATCATAAAAGTTTAAAATACTTGTTTAGTCAGAAAGAATTGAATATGAGACAACGAAGATGGATGGACTTTTTGAAAGATCTTGATTGTACTATTAACTATCACCCAGGCAAGGCAAATGTCATAGCTGATGCTTTGAGTAGAAAATCAAAAGGTATGCTAGCACAATTACTGATAGTTCAGTCTGAACTGGCCAAGCAAGTATCTACATTGGGGTTAGAAATTCAGAACTACACTGAGAAGGGATACATGGCAACGTTAGTGGTAGGTTCAGTTATAATGCAAAAAGTTAAGGAAGCTTAGAGTAAAAGTAATCAATTGAAAGCTTTAATGAGTAAAATGGAACAAAATAAGATACCTAGACTTACTTGTGATTCTCAAGGAGTAATGAGATTTCAGAATAGATTATGGGTACCTAAGAAACACCCAGTAAAAGATGAGTTGCTTAGTGCAGCTCATAAATCTCAATTTGCTATACATCCTGGTAGCCAGAAAATGTATAAAGATATGAAAAAGGTATATTGGTGGCGCGGTATGAAAAGAGATATAACAAAATTTGTGTTAAGTTGTTTAACTTGCCAATTGGTTAAGGCAGAACATATAAGACCTACTGGTGTATTACAAAATATTCCTATTTTTGAGTGGAAATGGGAGCGAATTACAATGGACTTTATTTTAGGTCTTCCTTGAACACAAAAAGGATATGATACTATATGGGTGATAGTAGACAGATTAACAAAATCAGCACATTTTCTACCTGTGAAGAAAACTAATTCATTCGATAAGTTGGCTGGTATTTACTATAAAGATCTTATTTGGTTACATGGAATACCAGTCAGTATTATTTCAGACAGGGACCCTAGATTTACCTCACGCTTTTGGGGAAGCTTACAAAAAGCCTTGGGTACTCAGTTACATTTTAGTACGGCTTTTCACCCCTAGACTAATGGACAATCTGAAAGGACAATTCAGACTTTGGAAGATATACTGAGGGCATGTGTTGTGGATTGTGGTATGACTTGGGAATCTTATCTACATATGGTTGAGTTTTCTTACAATAATAGTTACCATTCAGCTATACAAATGGCACCGTTTGAAGCACTATATGGTAGAAAGTGCAGATCACCAGTTTTGTGTGAAGAAGCAGGAGAGAAACTTCAATTGGGTCCTGAAATGTTAGAAATAGATGCAGCAAATATCCAACAAATCAGACAAAGGTTATTAGAAGCACAAAGTAGGCAAAAGAGTTATGCAGATAAAAGGAGAAGAGATCTTGAGTTTGAGGTTGGAGATCATGTGTTTATGAAAATATCACCTGTGAAAGGAGTGGCAAGATTTGGAAAGCATGGTAAATTAGCTCCTCGATACATTGGACCCTTTGAGATTTTGGAAAGAATTGGTGCTGTAGCATATAGACTTGCATTACCTCCCAGTTTTGCACATGTATGTGATGTGTTTCATGTGTCAATGCTTAGAAAGTATATGCCAGATCCATCTCATGTGTTTAAAGCAGATGATATAGTTATTAATCCAGATGTTTCATACTTAGAGTCACCAATACAAATATTGGATAGGAAGGAACACAGATTGAGGAATAAAGTGATCAAGTTGGTGTAAGTGCAATGGCAGCACCATTCAGATAGTGAGGCTACTTCGGAAAGAGAAGAAGATGTTAGAGCTCAATATCCTTTTCTGTTTGAAACTGTTTCTGATAGTCATGTTGTATTAATTTGAAGGACCAAATTCTTTTTAGGTGGGGAGAATATAATGTTCACATGGTCCAAGGACCACGTTGTAAAATGTGGAAAGTGGTGAACTAAATTGCAAAGTGACTAAAATTAATCCTTATTTTCTTTACTTCCTTCACCGTTCGCCGCCTTCTCTTATTCCCTTTCGTTTTTACCATCGCCTCTTTCGTTTCCAGCCGAATTTCACCGCCTCACTCACTTTTATCTAATTTCACTATTTCCAATCAGATTTTGTAGCAGCCTTTTGCCGATTTAGCCTATTTTCCTTACAACTTCAGTTGTTCCTTTTGATTTTGCCACTGGATTTCTTGACGTTGAAGCTCCGGCAGTGCTCAACCCACCTCCTTCATTGGTAGGTAAGGGTTGGCCTTTCCATCAGTGTTGTTATAGTATGTTCGCATGTGGTTAGCGTGGGTTCACCCCCAGCAATAAGTGGTAGCGTGCTCGCATCTGTTCGGGTACCGACGATGCCTTCTTCCTTATTGGAAGTTGTTATGCCGTCGTTGGCCGCCATTCGCCGCTGTTTGTAGCCGCTGACCTTTCCTTGTTGTTGGTTCGGGTGAAGATCACACTTTGCTAACCCTAGTATGTGTTTGATGTATAATTAGTTAGTGTGTACACGTATATGTACTTAATATAGGTATATGTATGCATACTTGTGTATACTAGGTTAGATTTGTATAGATTTAGACACGTGTAGCAGTTGTTTGATAGTCATATGATATAGTTTATATTTTGTGATGTTATAGGTGTCACTCGGACCGAGGTCGGACAGGAAGGTCCTCGGACAGAGAGCATTAGACACACCAGGAGCTACTGTGATACAGATAGGAATCCTATCCTATTCTTTGCCATCATGGTATTCGTTGTGTTATATTGTACAGTTGATAAATACCATGATATCTTGTCACTCTGTTGTTTGATTTTGATTCAGTATCCATTGCATTCTCTATGTTGTCTTTATTCACGTATAAAGATGCTTGTGTAATGTTGTTACATGGGTCGTATAGTAGTATATTATTTTTGAGACAGTGATTGTGTTCTTATGGGCTATTGAGCCGTTGATCCATATATTGTATAGTTGTGATATTTCGCCCCATCGGGCAGTTGTATGTTATGTCGTGCCACATTGTGATCTTTTCTGGCTGATAATAGCCAGAGCTGTGCCTTTTAGGCCAGCGGACCAGGGATTATACCAGATGTCATTTCACGGCTATGGGGCCGGCTGATAGGTTTCCTAGATGGAGTCCGTCGGGATTTTCTAGGGTTACCTGGGTGTTGGACGCAACACCTCCGATCTGTCATTGAGGCAATTGTTCTATCATGTGAGCAACGGTGGAAACACTCTGTATAGGAGTGCGGGCTCGTCATGGAGCATTATATGGTTATTGCTCTTGATTGCACGACACATGCATGGTTTTCATATGTTATTGATGATGCTTCTTATCATGTTGCATTCTTATCATGTTGCGATATCTTGTATATTTGATACATGGTGTTATCTCAGTTATTTGATGCAGTACCATATCTGTTGATTCTTGCTTAGCCTTTTAGGCTAACTCCCTTTGCTTTGCCTCAGGTAAGGAAGTTGCTCCTAATGCTGGTGATAGCTAGAGCTAGAGATGACCTGGACTTTGGAGTTGATATCAGCACCTGCTAGATAGTTATTGTTGTTTATGCTAATATGTTTTGATTCAGTTGGTGGATACAATGTTGGTATTTTTTATTAATCGAGTGTCTCGATCTTTTGGTTTGGTATTTTGATCGATCATATTCCTTTTGATTTCGTTTCTGATCGTTTGATGTTAGTATTGTACATGTTGATATCTTGATCATAGTTGGTTTTATTTTATTGTGCTGATTGTAGATATACAGGTTGAGTTATGATTGTGTTGTGCCATATGATCAGTTTACAGAGGGGATGTTGTCCTGTAGGTTTTAATTTGTCATGTTTCACGAGCATTTTACTAACCTTGGCTTGGTTAGTGCTCATTTGGGGCTTGACAGCATAACCCTAAGTTGCCAGTGAAGTTTAAACCGTAAGAACTTACGGTCCGTAAACACATCACGGCTTCGGCCGTAAACCTTCCTTAGTGTACAATATCAACCATGTTTAGTTATATGCAAAATCACGGCTACGCGATAATTACGGCTCCAGCCGTGAATATCGTGTTTTGACTTTGCTTTTCACTAGAAAAATCACAAAAAAATCTCCAAAAAATTCCTGCACGCAAAACAACAAATTCAGAGTGTTTTTTCTTATAGACAAGTTCATCATAACATGTAAATAAATTTGATTACGAAAATTCAAAGCAAAATAACTAATCACGAAAAATTCAAAAACTTAATGAAAAATAAATTGCTGAAATTAACAAAATTCGGAGCCTCTAGGTTGCCTCCCAGGTAGCGCTTATTTAAGGTCCTTAGCTTGACTACAATAATGCTCATCGTTCTTCAGGTGGATAGGAGGCGCAGTGAATAATAGGCAGTATTTGTTCTTCACGCCTTTCTATATCGTTACATGGGTTTAGCTTTAAATCTTGAGATAACTCCCGTGTTCCATCTTTCTTCTTTTCGTCTTTCTCATGCTTTGCCTGATATTCTAAGGAACACCTTTTGATTTCAATAATATTTCCTTCATCATATTCATCCTCCTTCACTTCAGGGGGTCGACAGGATCCTGCAAAATAAAGCTTCTGAGTCCTTAAAGAAAAATCATAAACCAATTTGCTGCCATTTAAATTCAATGTTAACTTCTCATGCTGCATATCAATTATAGCCCCTATACTTGCCAAAAACGGTCTACCTAGGATAATAGGTGATTTAGTGTGTTCTTCCATTTTAACTATCATGAAATCAGTCAAGACAGAAAACTTATCAATTTTAACAAACACATTCTCTGAAATTCCTAAAGGTTGCTAAATAGATCCATTAGCAAATTGAAGGCAAGTTCCAGTAGGTTTAAATTCTCCACTACCTACTTTCTCAATCATATATGAAGGCATCAAACTAACACTCGATCCTAAGTCACATAAAGCATTCTCAATAGACAACTCACCAACTTGACATGGAATTGAAATGTCTGCAGGATCTCTTACCTTGGTTATTTCTGTGTTCTTAATTACCTGGTTGTTGGGGTATGCCCTTAAGGCTAATGTTTGAGGCCTTGGGATTGTATCAGTATCATGTATAAACTCTTAAGTTTATAAAGGCAATGGTTGTTATTCAGTTTGTTA
>CM050443.1:28347414-28365924 GCA_027562315.1 Costus pulverulentus
AAAATCAAACACATAGAAGAGTTACCATCATCAAGAGGAGATCACCCAAGAAATTTCATGCAAAACGGAGCAACCTTGCAAAATACGGCAGTGCCGTAACCTATTTTATGGTACCGTATTTTTTCGCGGCTATCGTAAAATCATAGGACTGCCGTATTTTGGTGATTTCTCAAACAGAAAGTTTTCCTGATTTTATGGCACTGTCGTAAAGAATTACAGTGCCGTATTTTTCAGCGCTTTCAGAACAGAGAACTTTGCAGATTTTACGGCACTGCCGTAACCCATTTTACGGGCCGTAATTCCCAGCTGATTCAGACCAGAGGACTTGTCCAATTTTACGGCACCATCAAGAAATATTTTACGGGTCGTAATTTTGACTCAGCGTTCACAAAATGATTTTATGGCACTACCGTAAATTATTACACGGCCATAATTTCCAGTCAAAATCGTGAGTTTTCTACGGCTGAAACTTGTTCGGGCCATAACTTTTGATCTAGAGCTCCAAATTAGGATCCGAAAGTTACTACAGACTTGTCTTTAATAGGGGAAAGCGTATGATGTGGAAAGAGGAATTTTTATCCCGTATTGAGAGAGCAATCAACAGAGAGGCGGCTAGGGTTTGTTCTCACGCCGAGAGGTGTAGAGGGGCACATTAGGCCGTGATTTTCACACAAAAGCTTTGTCTAGAGGAGAGGAAGACACCACAAAAGTTTTAGAGCGTGTGGAGTCCGATCGGAGGAGGAATCAATGAAACAGCGATGACAGCGCTGTTCATTGAAGCAAATTACGGCTGTAAAGGATTTTACAGCCATGTTGTAACGTTGTTTCTCCTTTACTTTCATTTTTTGATCATTCTAAGACCATGATTTATTGTATCTCTTTCTCCATGCAAGCTTAATACTCTTTTGGGACATGGGGTGTAATCCCCTTGAATTTTAATGATTAGATAATTCTTCTCTTTCGTCATAATAATCTTCGTTGTGATAATTCTACTTTTGTGATGAATTGTCTTTAATTTTCCATAGATCTATGTTATTATCCATGCTTTAGAGTTTTCGCAATGAGACTGAAAGGTGATTTGCTTGAGAACTTGGAACCCTAGAATTGCATGTTGAGATCCATTCCTTAGGTTAGATCCAATTTGATCTGTTCTAGTAGATTTATTGCCATGTTAGATAATATCGATTTAGGATTTAATTAATGTTATAAACGTTGATAGTTATTGCGCGAAAGTGAGTAACGATCCGTTGGAAAGCCTTAAGTAGAACTTGTGTTGAGTTTCGGATGCACGAAAGTGATCCTTGAGATTCCACTTGAGACTATCAATCAAATTAGAATCTGGATGCACGAAAGTGATCATTCTGATCTTTGATTGATGATTTACTTATCTACAGCATTGAAAATAGATCTTGCACAAAAGTGAGGATTGGTTTTCTGCATTATTGTTTGCACGAAAGTGAGACAATACCTTTATCAATAAATTAGGTCTTTATCTTAATGAGATTTGACTGACGACCTTTTATTCATATCTAGTCATTGAAATCAAGGTGGATGAAACCCTAGTCCCAATTCATCTCTCTGATTATCTTTTATGTTATTTCCATTATTGCTTTGCATCATATTTGGTTTACTTAGCTGGCGAGAAAACAATTATTTGGTAATTAACAATAAGGTCTCTGTGGATCGATATTTTTATTACTTCGATAATTCCGTGCACTTGCGGAATCCTATCAAGTTTTTGGCGCCATTGCCGGGGATTAGTCCAAGGTACACGCCAAACAACTTTGGGGCTATCAAGTTTTTGGCGCCGTTGTTTTGGATTAGTCCGAGATAAACGCCAAACGCTTTTGGGGCCTATCAAGTTTTTGGCGTCGTTGCCGGGGATTAGTCCAAGGTACACGCCAAACAACTTTGGGGCTATCTATGGTTCACCTCTTAGTCTTTCCCACAACATCTTAAACATATGAAAGCATGACCAGTGCAATAATATGAAATAATTACAATTAGAATCGAATAAGAACAATAATAAACTCAAGCAAAGTATTAATTAAGTATCATTAACTAACATCCTTACAGCAGACTACGTCCAAATCCCGAAAATAAGTTTATACTACAACTTTCATTGTAGAATACATTAAATTTCTCAAGAAAAATCAAATCAACCTAGAGGAAAGGCTAGATCTATGATGGGTGAGGATGGAGCACGATCTTCAATGTCAAAACGAGGAAGAAATTGTGCCAGAATAGCCTCCACCATCAAGGTTTTTGCCTAAAACCCTAGTTGTTGCCCTTCACACGAATTCTCCTGATTGGCTCCATGAAACGGTCCAATTATTGTCCCAAAATGTCGCATGCCAAGTTAGGAAGCTCCCCTCTAATTTTTCCCAAATTGTGCTCCAAAAATAGCAAGAATTGGGTGAAAAATCAAACGGATGTCGAACAGGCGGAAGTCTTCACGGCCGTGGGGCATGCCGTGAAGACATCAGCGAAATCTGAAAGTAAATTTCTGGACTCTTCACGGCCGTGCATGGATGCACGGGTAAGGCTGTGAACATTACGTTGAAATCTAAAAAGTGGAACCAAAGTCTTCACGGTCGTGCATGGATACATGGGCATGCCTATGAAGATCTCAGTGAAGTTTGGGAATACAGGATCATACACGGCCGTGCATGGACATCCATACCCATAAAGATTGTATAGGGCTCCATTTAATCTAAAATTTAGCATACAGCTTCACTTCATCATAAAAAAATCATTCCATATTTTCAAATCTTTTAAATTTCACTAATTTTGAGCGAAAATCTTTACATTTCAATAAACCAAGGAAAAGTAAAGATTCTGAAAAATATAAAGTATTTAAGCAAGTAAATGAGATAAAACTGTACATTCTACTCCAAAATAATAATAAAACTAAGTCACAATATACTATATATATGCATGATATCATATCCCTCATGCACATATGTCAACTTGGTCACATTGTCACCTCAGGGACATGATGCTAATATTGAGTAAGGCTCTTCAGAGGTTGATGGGGGTCATCTTATCTCTATTTATTATCACTTTTGAGTCTAATAACCTCATGCTTTATGAGCACTTGAATTTGTTCCTTGAAGTCTTCAAAATTACCTATGGTGTGGTCTATGGGCCATTGCAACTTACAATATAGATGCCTCTTCCTAAATAGTTTTGTTCCCCAAATTGGTGCTAGTGAGTAGACTAAATTATGGTCTTTGATCATTATCAACTATCTAGCCATATTGATATCTTTCATTCCTCCCTGTGTTAGGTAGGTGTTGTTGTCATTTCCTTCCATGAGACACTTTTGATCCATTAATTATTGATTTTTGCTCTTCATAATTGTTTCAACCATGATTCTAGGCCTTCTCTAGCAAACTTGACTACTTCCTTTGTTTCTTCTTTGTCAGTTACCAAACCAACTTTCGTAGGAGAAGGTTGTTTATCAAGGCATGGATCAAAGGGGACTAATAGACATTCTCCATTTACTACATGCCTCTTGTAAACCTAGCGACATAGTCTCCTAAGCTCTCCTTCTCATCTGTTACTCCCTTACAAATATGAATTATATTAGGTTCAAACCTAAACAAAAGCACATTACATTTGTAAGTTATAAGAAGTTTGTTCATTTTTATGGAATTAGATCTAATGTCAAAATTTATGACTATAGGGTGGTCCAAAATAAGATATGGTCATTTATCTTACTAATCTAATCCTAGTCATTTTATTTAAAACCTTATATTTGATACCTAAGTTTTTATATCTTTAACATAATCAAATTATTATATTAGAGGATGATGCCTCTCTTGATTTATGTCCAAAAACTTATGGCATTCTATAAAATCATCGTTGTAATTCATAAGCATTTAATAAATTTCATTTGTGTCCTTTCACTCTGCATTTCTATTATATTGTAGACTTGATTGCCAAACTCAATGTATCTTTTAAATTCTTACTTAGAACATTACGTCCATGAATGGTTCTTCTGAAGATAACCCTCCTAGATCTATTCTCCATCATCTCTATGAAAATTTTCCACCTATACATATATCTAGTTCTAGACTATATTATCCTCTTATTTTTATTGTTATATTGCCCAAGTGGATTATTATATCTATTTTAGATTCAACATTTTTCATCAATGCACCTCATTTATGCCATTCTTTTGAACTCTTAGGTTCATATTGCATCACATGTGAGTGTTGTATGGTGTAAAGGGATATTATATTTGCCTTGAACATAATATGAGTGTTGCATCACATTCACATTGCACTAATTATTTGTTTACACACATGTTCTATTAACCCAACCTAATTAGGTATCATAAATTCTCTATGATTTATCATTTATGAAGGAGAACCTCTGATCACTTATTAGTTCATGTTCAAATTGAATACTAAGTTAAAAATAGAATGGATGAGTTTACTTCTAAAACTTACCAAGTTTTGTAGCCGCATCTCATTACATTTTATGTTTATCTTACACAAATTTCATTCTAATATGCTTCATTAAAGATTTCATGGAATCGACTGCAGATTATTTTTATCCCTAGATTAGATCATTCTAAGGATATTAAAGAATGTGTTCTCATGAAAAATTTTCTAAAGTGCTTTAGATAAAGTCCTTATCATTCATTTCAAATAATAAAAACTTTGTAATTTATTTCTTAAAATAGCATACTTTTGTTCTAAGTTGAAGCATGCATGAGAATGTTTGTATTGCCCAAATGCATACATATACTATGCTTACGTTTTGTGTATGTCCTAAAGACAATGTAATGATTTTGGCATATATTTTGTCTATGTTTATATTTGTATATTAATAAAGGTATTATTGTTATTATATCTACTCAATATTTGTGTAATATTTAAATATCTCTAGTCAAGTATTATTATGAATTTGAGATAATAATGATATACTAAGACTATTATGTGGCATTGATGACAAGAAGTTATTGTAATACGAGATATCAAATAAATATATGGGTGTATATTAAATAATATTGTACTAGATATAGATGCAGCATGCAATCATTTTTTTATCCTTAGCCTTGAGGTTAGTATATATTCTTATATGACTAGTCAAATACTTTGATATAGTAAAACATCATTATCATAAAGACTATAATTGGAACGGCCATAAATTATAAAGAGGAATATGAATAAACAAGATAGGATTTGTCTCTCTTGAGAGTATTGATATCTTGGGCCCCTCAATCAAGTGAGACTAAAAATACATGACTTTGCTTAACTTACATGAGATATCAATTTCACCTATCATATTAGTTTATTTGAAAATCATAAAACATAATGACTAAATTATACAAGTATAACATGTTCCTAAATTGTGTTTAATCTACATACCAAGGCAAAAAGGATTAAACTACATATTATGATTATAGTTTTGATGTGTTGCTAGACTTTACTTACTATTTTTAAAAGTACGATGGGATTGTAATATTACTACTAATGTCATAAGAATCTATTGGGTCACATAGTAAAATCAAATTTGAATCTCATTTTGATAAGTGTTATCAACACAATGGTGGCAATGATAACCATGCAGAAATTGATTTTGTTTTAAATCATAGATACTATTTTTTGTCTTATTAAATTGAATAGTTTAATTCAAATTTTCAAAGAGTTCAACGTATCTCATGTGGAGACGTAGACATGGACTAGATACATGAGGAGTTGGGGTCTAATAATTGGAAAGTGTGGATGCTTGAAATTGTAACCCTGGACAGTGCTCTTAGTCTTAAGAGTTATTAACTAGTTAATATTTATTATTAACTAGTTAATATTTATTATTAACTAGTTAATATTTATTATTAACTAGTTAATATTTATTATTAACTAGTTAATATTTATTATTAGTCTTAAGAGTTTAAATTCATGGATTTGATGAACACTTTTAATTCATTAGTTCTTGGTTAATAATGATTCCTCTTGAAATTGATTCCAAAGTCATCTTGAAATTATTCAAAAATCCTAGTTAATTACAATTCTAACTTTTTTAGAGTGATCAACTTTGCTACGTGATTAACTAAAAAACCATAGTGCATGCAGTGATTACAAAACACTAAGCTCTTCAATTTTCCTCCCGTTGCAATTTGTTTCTCCAACTTTCCTATCCCATCCTTTGGGTTTTCAAGTGAAGCTCCATCACTTCATCCTCCGTGTCTTCCTCCTCGTGGTGAACCTCTTTTGCGGATTCCTCCGGCAAGTGATCTGGCTCCGATACAACCTTAGGGGATTTCTGTTTCTTCTTATTCATCGTCTGCTTGCCACTCAAATCCATAGGTTTGTCACCTGCTTTCCAGTGTCTTCCTTCTTTGCTTGGCTGCTTTCACCATCTAATAAAGTATTTGTCATTGATTTGTGCATTTGTTTTGTTTCCTCTTGCTTCTTTTTCAAATAATCTTATAGTTTATACCCTATGCATCTACAGTTATCACAATCAGCTGAAAATTTTCATAAGCAAACATTTGAAAGAAACCTTTTTCTTTGGGGCCTATCCATACTCCCTCACATAGAAGTTTTTGCATATCCACCTCAATGCATGCTCGCATAAATTTTCCTCTATTAAAAATTGATATTCTTTATCTATTCTCAATAGTTTTCCTATTTTTCCTACTATCTCTTCAACATATTTTGCATATCCACCTCAACGAATTTTGTAATATTTTTAGAAGGAGAAAAGAAGACTTGAAATCCCTCACACTAGAGAGGATGCCTGCACTACTAGGTCCTCGTGTGATGAAAAACAAATGAGCTAGAACGAATAGCTCACGCTAAACTTCTAGATCTTGTCCTTTCTCTTATTCTTAAAATTTTAAATTATATAATAATAGGAATCTCATAGGAGAAGATACAGCGAAATATATTATAAGAAAACTAGGAAACTAATGGAAATATGCCTCTACTCCAGAGAAGCAAGCCTCAAGGGGATATACATAGCTTGGAACAACACAAATGTGGACATAGAGATAATTGTCAAAATAGGTCAATTCATTAATGGTATGATTCTTGGCTACTTACAATTTTCTATGCAAGTCATATCTACTATGTTAGAAATAAAATATAGGACGATTTATTAAATGCTTCATTCATGAATATTCCTTGGATGTTGTGTGGTGATTTTAACTGTATAACTAACAAAAAAGAAAAGAAAGGGGGAACTCTATTCTCCTTCAACACTTTTATTATAAAATTCAATAACTTCATAAAAGCTCATAGGCTTGTGGACTTGGGGTATGATGGCAACCCCTATGCTTGGACAAACAATCAAAAGGGTAGTAGGAAAATTCTTAGTAGATTAGACTGTGCTATGGCTAATAGAAAATGGCTTAAATTTTTTAGTAACACTAATTTTAAACACCGCCCTAAAGGGCCTTCTAATCATTGCCCTCTCATCATAAATATTCTTCCTACTGGAAAATAAAAACCTAGATCATTCAGATTTAGAGAAATTTGGAACAATTATAACGATGCAGCAGTTAACATAATTCATAAAGAATGGGAGAGACACAAAGATCATGACCCTACCTTTGAAATCTAGTTGAGAATCATAAAATATAAACACATTGATTGGAACAAAAATTATCTTTGCAAACTTGAGGCCATCTTAGAGGATGTCTAACAGGAATTCAAAAAAATTCAAGAAATCAAAGGTAAGAGACCTTATTGTTGGGAAACCTCAGGGATATTTAAAAAAAATTTCATAGAAAGCACAGTGGAAGAATAACCCTAAAAACAGGCCAGTCCCAAAAACCCAGTGAAGATCATCATGCGAGGGAGTCAACACAATGAGATGAGAAGGTACCTTAAAGCAATTTGAGACAATGTTGATATAGGGGCCCAAGTGTGCGCCCTCTGCAGTCTCACACACACGGATGCTTCGAGTCTTCTTTTTCCACACCCGGTGCTAGCCTCGGGAAGAAGATCCACGCCAAGGGAGTTCTTCTTGAACACTTGCGCCAATCACCAAGGTGGGAAAGCGCCAAGGGAAGAAGAGGAAGAAGATCTCTTTAGTCTTGATGGAAGAAGAGAAAATCTCTAAGAACCCTAAGCTTTCGCCCCTCCACTTGTCTCCACGCCTCCAAGAGGAATTAGTGCCATGAGAGGGGCGGGCTAGGGTCTCTTTTATAGAGATCATTGTGGCTTGGAGAAGAATTAGGAGAGCATGATTTTAGGAATTAATTAATTAAATCCTAATCCAATTAGGACTCTAATTAATTTAAATAAAATCAACCCTATTAAATCTCCACAAAAATAGGACTCTAATTAATTAATTAATTAGCCCCTATTTTATCTCAAATGATCAACTTTAATTAATCACATGATATTAATTAAGGCATAGGCGCTAACCCTAGTCTAACTAGGGTTAAATATGTGCTTACCTTTTCTTCTCCTTAAGCCCAATTAACTTATCAATAAGCCCAACTATATAATGGGCCTAGCCCAAGGTCCATTATGCATGTTAATCAACCCATTGGATCCAATCCAATTTAACCCAAGGTCAAACGAGGTTAACGATGGTTAATTTGGTCAATATGCCAAAAATGAAAGTTGGTTTTAATAAGTTTCTTCCATCTCATCAGGCCCATTGGTGCTGATGAATCTCCCAAATAGATCTGAATTATCCAATAACTCGATCCAAAGGCTATCCGATCAATACGAAAACTTGAGCATCAAGGTGTGCGACCCTGTAGGTTCCTTTGACGTTGGCAGTGCTGACCTAAGGTCACCATAAGCAGTGAGTGGCACCTAGCAGTGCATCGCTGCTACCCAAGTCATCAGAATGGATATTAATATCGAAATCCCCATCATCATAACTAGGCACTGATGTATTATAGTCCCTTTGCCAAACTGAAATCCGATTGGACAAGTGTGTCACTACTTTTTTTAACCCAATCACATGGTTATGACTAAATCAGGTTCTCACCTGGGTATGACCATATACTTTCAGTCATAGAACCATAAGGGGCCCTATGGATATCAAGATTCCCTCAAGAAGATGCAAATCCTCTATCTGTCAATTGATCTTCTCATATGGGTCGTGACATACTCAATGACAACCGTTATGACCTCCCAACTACGGCGAGATGTTAGGTTGTATCAAAGCATGTCCCTAACTACATAGAAGAGTCAATGACCTCAAGTCTAGGGAATAACACATCTACTGTCACTTGTGAGGATAACTCATAACACCAAGTCATTGCCTCACAGCGGGTCGATCCAGTATATCTACCACTGATATACCCATATATGTCTGCGTTAGCGTTTCGTACTTAATCAACCCATATACCAGTCTCTCATGTACCATAGTTGTCTCATATCTACTAAGATACTTGATTTGGGACAAAAAGTTTGAGCACAGATTCAATCCAGAGACATTATCACATAAGTATATATTCGCAGATGTAAACAAATGATAATAACGACAATGCCAGAATGATATATAAATATCAATGTTAAGTAGTACAATAATAGACTAATATTAGGTCCTAGGGCATATACACCAACACTTATGATGAGGAGAAGAAAATGCTTAGCCTTGCTAACAAGGCGAAAGATTTAGTCAAACATATTAATATAAAATGGCACACCTTGGGTAATTGCAACTAGATAAACTTGGTGAGGTTAATAATAAATTCTACCATAACATAGTAACCATAAGTCAAAGGATCAATCAAATTAGACAAATTAGAACAAAAAATGGAAATATCATCTCTAATATTAGTCTCCTTATTGAAAATTTTAGGGACAATTTCAAAGTGTTATGGGAGGACATTGACACTGGACCCAAAATGAATGAGGCAACTAAAGCTATTTTTTTCAATTACAAAGGTGAGCTAAATGAAAAAGATTAGAATGACCTATGTATTCCTATCCTTGAGCTTGAAAGCAATGAGGTAGTCAAAGATCTCAAAAGGGGGAAATGTACTGGACCTGATAGGTACGCTATTGAATTTTATAAACATAACTAGGATATTCTTAGACAGGACTATATGAAAGTTGTCCATAAGTTTCAAGGGACTCATAATATTCCTACAAATTGGACTTCAACTCAAATCATCTTTATTCCTAAACATCCTAACCCCCCAAATCATTAATGAATATCACCCCTTTGCGCTTTGCAATGTGAACTACAAAATCCTATCTAAGGCCCTTGCTAATCACTTGAAAATTCTTTTACCTAATATTATAAGCATTGAACAATCATCTTTTATAAAGGACATAAATATTCATGAAAATATCAACATTGTCTAGGAGCTTGCTCGCTCATAGCATTTATCACTCTAAATCTAAACATCATGTTGTTCTTATTAAAAATGCTTTAAGGATAGCTTTTGTTACTATAAAAATAAATGCTATTATTTTGGCCTTGAGGGTGCTAAACTTTCTTGAAACTTATGTAAGTTGGATTAATGCTTGTATCACTTCCCCCTCTTATACTTGCTTCATTAATGGGATTACTCCACAAACATTTGAGGGAAGTAAGGGCATAAGGAAAGGAGACCCTTTATCCCCATATCTTTATGTTATTATGGCTAACCTTCTAAGTATCCTCTTACACAATGCCATTGAATGTAAGAGAATTACCCCTTCTAACATAAAATGTCAATGTAAGATCTTGCATTTAATGTATGTAGATGACATCATTATTTGTATGAGGGCTAATAAAAAAAACTTGTAAAAATCTGAATTTTATATTCAAAACTTATTATGAGATCACCGGTCAAGTTGTGAGCATGGAAAAAACTAGAATCTACTACCCTAAACATTGTTCTAAAGTTTTGAAAGATACTATTGGCAAAGCCGTAAGTTTTAAACAAAGTAACCTCCCTTTCAAATACTCAGGATCCATCATAAGTCCCAGAGCCTCCTCTATGCAAATTTACAATGAATGTATTGCTAAATTTTAGAAGAAAATTCACTCTTGACAAGGTATCTTACTCAAGTTGGAAATATCACTTTGGCTAGGAGCGTTCTCTCCTCTATTCCTATTCATAATATGATCAATAATGGTCTAAATAACTCTCACTTGGATAAGTTGAATGCGCAAATTTGAAAATTCATATGGTCCAACAATAGAGATAAAAAAGGCATTCAGCTAATCAATTGACGAACTCTTATAAAGCCAAGAAATTTAGGTGGCATTTATATTAAAGATTTTATGGTCCTTAGGTAGCTTTTATTGGTAAAAGAATTTTAGACTATCTAAACAACAAAGGGAAACTTTGCATTAAAGTTAGTATGACTAAGTATAGAAAAATTAAGATAGGAACCCCTAGAATTTTCAAAAGAACTAGCCTGGCTTGGAAAAGACTCATTTATGACCTTGATACTATCAAGCCTTATATCACTAAAGATAAAGGAAGCAATCTTAATGATAAGAAAATAGTGAAGAGGCTGAAGGATGATATCTAGGTTTGGAAAAAAAGTACAAATGACCTCTCTCTTATAAAATCCATATATAATACTCTCTATTGAATGATGAAGTGCAAATAGAGGAAGATAAAAACTGGAAGGCACTTTGGAATTTATACACTATAACAAAAATCAAAACTTTTGGATGGAAGTTGCTTTAGACTTTCAACTTTCATAGGCTGCATAAATTTGGCTTGAAGGATGACACAAAATATATTCTATGCAATAACACAAAATATATTCTATGCTACATTAAACTCTCAGGCACTAACACTAACAACTTTTAGTAATAAAAGAGAGAAAATAAGCCCAACTTTGACAAACAAGGAAGCGACTTTAGAATATATAGTAAACTACGGGACACTAACAAAGAAATAGAAAGCAATGGCAACAAAAGAAGCTATGCATGTTACAAATGGAAAAAGCTGGAGATTAATTAGATTACAAGACTAAGAAGATTGGAATTGGACATATAGCAAGTGACTGGAAGAGGAAGATTATTACTAGTTCAGTATTCCACCAAAGCAACTTAGCTCTTTACTTTGAAATCTTCACTATAAAAAATATAATGACATACTTTCACTCAAGGAAGGAATGAGAAAAAAATTTTGTTAGAATAACTTTATCAATATTTATACCCACCGTTGGAGTTAAATTAAAATGCAGCTCACGGGACAACAAATAGATTTGACTATACCCACACAAGTTAAAGCCAAAAATATTATGCAATGTGATGTATGGATTGTGATATGGCCTTCCGAGTTAACGAAGACTGATGCTTTTGGAATTAGATACGTAAATATTAATAAAACTGCTTTGTTTAAAAAAGAAACATTAACCTCTTATTTGTTGAAGTTGGTTTGCATGCATGCGATTAATTAAAAATAAAGTGCACGATTACATAAGCATCCTTTTTATTAACACGCTTAATTGTCGTTAGTTCATCATCTTCCACACCAGCTCTATTTTTTTTTAATTTTTTTTTTCTTTTTGTCGTTGGTTCATCATCTTCCCCACATTCACACGTTTCATTCTTGGCCGCGAAGAACACGATCACTTCCTCGAGCTCGGCAGTGGCAGATCTCTCCCCCTCAAAGGTTTCCTACTCCTCTCTCTTCTTTCGACATCTTCCGCAATTTGCTCTGGCCTCACATGGTGGCTCGCTCGCTTAGACTCACCACTTGCCCGATTATTTTCTATTGTAATGTTTCGGAGCAATTCGGTGAGTCAATATCTGCATTCATTGTTTCGAAAATTTTTTTGTGTTGGTAGGGGTGCCTAATTTTCTATTTTAAAATATATTTTTTTAAAAAAAAAATATTTTTTACCTCCTAAGCTATTTAATAGTATAAATATTAGGATATTTTAAATTTCGTATACATATAAAACTTCTTATACAAAAATTAATTTTTTTTATATAATAAATATTTTTTAAAATTTATATATGATTTTGTATAGGATATTTTATACGTATATAAGATCTAAAATATCCTAATATTTATATCATTAGATAGTTTAAAAGGTAAATAATATTTTTAAAAAAAATTTAAAAAAATAATATTTTAAAATAAAAAATAAAATACCCCTATACAAAATTTACGTAGAAATGCCTCCGCAAAAAATTCTCCAATTGTTTCCCGCGATAGGAGACCACCCCCAAACTCATTCTTTAAAGCCAGACCCTGACACGACACTGTGCGACGCTTCTTCCTTGCTGCTTTGTCAAAGGTTGCGTTATCCCCTTCTCTCCGCTGTCGCATTCCAAGAGATCTCCGCACGTTTCCCTAGATTTGTGGGTGTGTCTTAGTTGACTGGAAAAGTGTCATGTGTGGTTAAAGCTTGCGAAAAATTTCGGTTTGCGTGGGCGATGGTGCAAAGTTAAGATACTTTCTGTGTTATCGAGCGTTTTTCTGAATTCTAGGGCAAGAAATGGATTCAAAACGACGAGTTCCGGCAGTTTTTGCCCTCTGGTTGGCAGTTTCCGTCGCTGGAGTCTGTGCCGGCAGTCTCTTGGAGGACATGCAGGCGTTGCTCGATTTCCTCGCCGCCAGCCCCCACAATCGGAGCCTCAATTGGAGCCCGTTCACCTACGTGTGCGTCAATTGGTTCGGCATCACCTGCAGTGCTGATGGCAGCCGCGTCGTGGCTGTCCGCCTCCCGGCGATGGGTTTCAGCGGCCCGATTGTGCCCAACACCCTCAGCCGGCTCTCGGCCCTCGAGATTCTCAACCTTCAATTCAACAACTTCACTGGCCCATTTCCGGCAGACTTCGCCAACCTCACCGTCCTCACCAAACTCCACCTGCAAACAAATGACTTCTCTGGGCCTCTGCCGCCGGATTTCACGCCGTGGAAGAACCTCATCGCCCTCGATCTCTCATTCAATGGCTTCAACGGGAGTATCCCTGCTAGCCTCTCCATTTTAACTCGGCTAACCGCTCTAAACCTCTCTACCAACTCACTCTCTGGTCAAATTCCAGATCTTGAGCTCCCAAATCTCCTTCTCCTCGATCTCTCATATAACCGTCTCAGTGGTACAATTCCCAAATCCCTCCAAAGATTTCCAGATTCATCTTTTCTTGGCAATGACTTTTTATCAACATACCCTTTAGCTCCATCATCACTGTTGTCGCCGTCTCCTTCTCCTTCCGAGGTTCCGTTCCCAAAAACCACAAGGAAGAATTTGAGCGAGTCAGCAATTCTCGGAATTACAATTGGCGGATGTTCTTTACTGTTTTTAGTGCTTGCGTTACCACTCTATATTTTGTGCTCAAAGAGGAAAGACAACAACTTTGTCCCTGGCAAGGGTTCAAAGAGTGACCAGTCACCGGACAAGGCTGTGATAGGAATTCATGATGCAAACAATAGGCTTGTGTTCTTTGAAGGTTGTTCCTTTGTTTTTGACTTAGAGGATCTGCTGAGGGCTTCTGCTGAGGTTTTGGGGAAGGGGACATTTGGTACTGCATATAGAGCACTTCTTGAAGATACCACGATGGTGGTGGTGAAACGACTCAGGGAAGTTGGTGTGGGTAAGAAAGAGTTTGAGCAGCAGATGGAGATGGTAGGAAGGATAAAGCACGAGAATGTAGTGGAACTTCGGGCATATTACTACTCCAAGGATGAGAAACTTATGGTGTATGACTACTTCAGCAAGGGCAGTGTTTTTTTCCTATTACATGGTAAAGTTCCCTTCAGTATTATAACGATATTGTGGAGCCTGCGTGATTGTTTTTTTTAGTTTTTAATACTAGAGTGCTATATTTAGAGATTGCATTTCCATTTTGTGTGATTATTGTGCTGGTTGCTCATTGTTATTTTTAGGTAGATGGCATTCGACTACTCGATATTTTCCACTTTTCTTCTAAAGATAGTGTAGCATGCATATGGAGTTGATCTGAGCCTTTTACATTCTATAGACAACCGCATGAAAATGGTCCAACACTTTTCCAAGTAATAATATGGTCATTTTTTTTTTAACTTTTGCACTTTGTATGATCCAGTTTTCTCTAGTGGTTATTCTACAAGCATAATATATGAGTTAAAAGGGGCTAGCTACCACATGGTCTGCTTTTCTTATAGATGAAGTATTTGAATAATCAGTAAACATTTACAACTCTTGTACCTCATTACAGTGAATTCTTTTTAAAGGCAACTGAAAGGAGAGTCATAATTCTTTTTAAAGACAACTCAAGCGTAATTTCCTATGTGGTTGGCAACTACAATATTTTTATCATTTCGAATTATTGTTTTGTTCTTGTTTCAACAACATAGAGTCATAATGCCATACCTATTTGTTCTCTAATTATCATTTTACATCATTGAACCATGTGTGGTACTATAATCATTAGATAAACTAAGCACAGGTTTGTGTTATGAATTTTAAGTGAAGTTTCTCGTATCTGGTGCTTCTGCCTCTCCTAGAAGCTCTAATCCTTGTCAACTAAACTTATTTAACCAGAATATTTTTGGGTTTTTACTGTATCAATATGTCTTCATCCAGAATTTCACTGCTAGTAGTTGAAGATGCTAATGGTATTCGTTTCTTCAATGGACAGTAGACTTTTTGGCTCATTACAGTGAGGTTCAAGTTTGCTCTATATTTTTACCGATGATACCTAAGCATAGAATTACTTCTTTGTGCAATAAAATGTATTAAACATTTTACAGGTGAGAGAGGGCAAGACAAGCTACTGCTAAATTGGGAAACCAGGATTAAGATTGCACTTGGTACTGCAAGAGGAATCGGACATATTCACATGGAGAATAATGGAACGCTTGTCCATGGGAATATAAAATCATCCAACGTTTTCCTAAACAACCAGCAATACGGTTGCATCTCTGACCTGGGCCTGCCGTCCCTCTTCAACCCTGTGATCCGACCTGTGTCTCGCGCTGCAGGATACTGCGGACCTGAGGTGCTTGGTACAAGGAAAGCATCACAAGCTTCTGACGTCTATAGCTTTGGTGTTCTCATGCTCGAATTGCTCACTGGAAAGTCTCCTATTCAAACAGTGGGTGGTTGTGACCTTGTCCGTTGGGTTCATTCTGTTGTCCGTGAGGAGTGGACTGCAGAGGTGTTCGACATTGAACTGATGAAATATCCCAATATTGAAGAGGAGATGGTGGAGATGCTTCGAATTGCCATGAGTTGTGTGACGAAAGTTCCAGAGCAGAGACCAGAGATGCTACAAGTGGTGAGAATGATACAAGGAGTGAGAAGGTTTGACATTATGAACCGACGACCTTCAACAGAAGCCAGATCAGAGTGCTCAACACCAACCTGAAAAGAGGATAAAGAAGCGGAACCAACACAACGAGGCAATGTTTCTGGATTGTGTACTCTATCTGCGCTTCCAGAGAATGTTTCTTGTTAGATTTGTGGTGATCTTTTTTCCATTGCTCTTAGATTCTTTGTCTTCACTGGTAATGTTTTTCGCCTATTTTTGTACTAGAATAGTGGCGAAGGTGTATTGGTAGGATAGGGAGAGGCTTTCTCCCAAACCTTTTTTTGTTGTTGAAGAATCCGAATTATGGGATGATGGAGATAGAATCAAATATAAAAAATTAATTTCCATAAATTCTTAATCAGCTAATGCTTTAGATAGAATAGAAATTATGTATTGACCTGTATGCAGCAATGTAATTCAGCAAACTATAATCAATATAAAATTACTCACATTTTCTTTATAGTATTAGACCATGGCTGTCTCACTGCTAGAAATAAACATGATAATAATAATAATAATTTTTATTTAACACAGTGCAATTTTTCATGATCTAATATCAAATTGAATAAACTTAGAACAAACCTCTATACAATTGTTTAACTTCTTTCTATAGAGTAACAACATCACTTAATAAATTCAACCAATATCAACCAACAAATAAAAGATTTATTAAATATTAACTTTCTTTCACACAACTATATATCAACATTCATTCATTCATCCCATTTATAATGTTATAAATTAGTCTTAACAAAATTACTCAAACTTACTATATACATCACAAAACACATTTACATGAGCATATTAACTTGGCATTAGACTAACACATCAAACTAGTTAGAAAGTTTATAATAAACATTTGTACAACATCTCCTCCATTGGCCCAAGGAAAACAACTATAGATTAACCTATATTATATATAAAATCAAAAGAGTGAGATATGAAACTCAGTAATAACTATATTGCCCATGCATAAAATACATTTATATTACAAATTTTAAGACAAATTTCATAATATGCAAAGGAAACATCATAATTGAATTTGCCAAAGGGATATCTTAAATCCTAACATAATAGCACCCTGAACATATATAACAAGGATAATATCAATGACATATAAATATCAAAAGCATCATAGAAACAAATCACAAAATTACTAACTCATGAGTATCAAAGTATCATAGAGACAAATGGTAATATCAAAAGTATCACAGAGGAGACTAGTAGGAACACATCATAACATAGTCTTTCACATCTGGAAGAATGACCTACCCACATCTAAGTAAACCCACATACACATAAGTCAACAAAGGGCTCGCCATAGTCCAATCAAATATGAATAGAGGGATTCTAGAGGTTGCTCTCATGGATTCAAGAGATGACTCCTATTATTTCTAATGTGACATTTTGCTCTATGTAGCATTTAGTTCCACATCCATTACCAAATATAGAGGAATTCTAAAGATGACTCTCATGGATTCAAGAGGTGGCCCCTATTATTTCTAATGTAACACTTTGCTCCATATAACACTTAATTCTATATCCAAAGCCACAATTCTCATAAATGGGATCAAATCATTCTGCCACTAGAAGATGTAAGAGCCCAAGAACAATAGTATCATAATATAATCAAAGTAATACAATGACATTGTTGCCTTTATACAATTGCCCTTACAACATGATCATAGGTACAAAGTATCAAAGGTGCATATCAAAGTCTATAAGAATATTTCATCAAATGTCAAATACAATGGTAGTATCATGAATCAAATAATAATCACAAATGCATATATGATTACTGATCAATTTCTTATCATCATGAACATAGAGTGTTGCACAAGGATCATGACAATTTGGATAAAGGCATAACATGTCAAAAATGACCAGTTAATTCATTCAATTGAATCAAAGGGAAATACTATTAGTAATCATACAAAATAGGTATCATTGGAAGGATAATTGAATCTATGTTCTAAAAAATCTAATTTTGTGCAATTTGGCAAACTATAAAAAAAAATAGTAGATCAAGTGACCAAAAGTCAGACTACCCAATTATAAGGTTGCAGAATCAAGGAGCTATATTTACGCTGTGTTTCGGTGGAGGGATAGAAATAAGGAAGGAAGAGAAATAACCATAGAAAGGAAATAATGAAGGAAAATAATAATAATTTTTTTTAGGCCTCGTGTTTCGATGGAAGGAAAGAAACATTTTGACCAGTCCATGAGCTATTGACTGGGTCAAAATTAACCCAAATCTCAGCTTAAACGAGAGGGGAGGGGGCGGCTGCGAGCTCAAACGAGAGGGGGCGGCTGCAAGCTCGGACGGATGGG
>CM050443.1:28376148-28387346 GCA_027562315.1 Costus pulverulentus
CCGCACTTAACCAGCCCATACACCAGTCTCACATGTACCAAAGTTGTCCCATATCTGCTATGGTACCTTGTCTGGGGATAGCTTATGAGAACGGATCCAATCCAAACTACTGGGACATTATATATGCAATTCAACACATCAACGCAGGTAGAGAAGTCTGCATAATAACAACCATGCCTCTATAAAGAATAATAGATTGACTTGTGTTTTCTCTCTCACATGGATCCTTGGGAACGGAATATGTTTCGGGTGTAATGACTCTTCCGCTGCGTCCTGGGACTGCAAAATTTTAAATTACACCCAGTATTCCCTAACAGTGGTATCAGAGCTACTTGCGAGAAACACAAGGTGTACGTTTGCTTGTGTGAAATTTTTTTTAAAATTTTTCTTCTATCCATGCGCGTTTCACTAGAAAGCGTTTCTTTTATCTAAACTTATCTTTTCAATTTTATGGCCAAAATTTGGTTGTGTTTTATGATTGATTTAAGACCAAAGACGTACGTGATTTTGTCAAATAGGATGGGCATTGTGACTTCGGACTGGCCGGTCTCTTGATCTGACAAAACCGCCAGCTGATAGGGTCTATGAAATCATCATGGAACTTGATCTAAATTTCAACATAAATTTGGTTAAGAGAGTGCTTTGGATGATGATGGCGCATAAGAGGCTAAAATTTGATTTTTCCCGATTTTCAAATTTTACATGTGCCACTTGATTGGGTTGATATGGTCATAGCGAGTGCTCTCCTGTGTTGTGATGTGGAAGCATGTTTCCACTTGTGATGAATGCTTGTAAAATCTCCTTCCACCTGCATGTGGTTATATCCCTATCTTGATGTAAGTTTTTCATCTTGTTTGAGAATAGATTAGAAGATAGGTTAAGGTTTCATCTTGACAACAAGGAGTCTTCTTCAACTGAAGTCAGTAGTGGCGCTAGCTTTAGAAGCATGGTGATGGACTTGCGGCTGCAGGAAGGACACATGCTTTCGGCTTTTGGCATGGTCTGATCTGCTATAGGGACTCGCAACCCTTGGATGCACGATAACATGTCATGGCTCGTGACAAGTTATGTGTATGAAAAGGGCTATGACCATATCGACCAAACTAGCATGCCTGTGATGGTTTATTATTCTGTCCATAGCATGCCTGTGATGTTTTTCCTTTGCTGCCATAACCATAGGAAAATTGCATGCTAGAAAAGAATAAAATAAACATGCAAAACTCTCATTGAAATATCAAGTCGGTAGCCTTCTAATGTGTAGCCCTCATCAAATTATCGATCAGTGGTGTTGTGAACTGTTTCCCACCCTCGTGGGACACACCAACTTATCTTTAGGAGGTGTGTGGTGGCAATGGTTTCCCTAGTCCGTTTTAACCGGGCGCGCCTTTGCAAGGAAACTCATTGACCCTGGGCATAACGGTTAGGATTAGACTTGACTTGTTTTTCATATGTCACTGACATGATGAATCACTAGAGGCAGCAGTTGAGAGGATAGGGTTCTGTGTTGTATCCAGCCCTCACTGGACACAGAGCGCCTAGTCTGTCTTAACTAAGAGGAGTTGTGCATGGAATAATTGGCTGGAAGGTCTACCTAAAGAAGCATGAGATCACTCTGTGCATCCCAACTCACCCTCGTGAGTCGCAGAGACCTCATGTGAAATTAGGATCCTACTCACTTATTTCTATGTTGAGTTTGAGAGTTCTCGACTTGTTTTGGAAATAGTGGGATGCTTATTGTAGATGACATCTCCTGATCTAAGATTGAAACTTTATAAAAACAAATTGGATGAGACAAATTGGACAAAGTGGTTCAAGATTTTGTCCAGGATACTCGAACAAGAAAATAAGGTGCATCTTCTTGAAAGGCCTCCATCCCAGCCTAGTATGTATTTCATTATTGAGTGGGAGTGGAATGTATATCTTGAACATTGTGAAGATAACTTACAGTACACTGCTCTTGTCATAGAGTGCATGACCCCAGAGGTCAAAGTTGAGTGTGATGAGATGGGGATTTATGATCTTATCATACATCTCAAAGGTCTCTTCACACCATGCTCTATAGACAAAGATCAGGAGAGTTCTGTTGAATCTTCAGAGTGTATGCCTGAATCTGAGAATGACCATGGTTCTATATCTTCGAAGCTAATACTTCAGAAGACTGGGAATGCATGGGTATTTCGAAGAGGATTGAGGCCCAAGAAGAGCATGGCAAAGAAGAAGGGATGTAATCCATCCGCTTCAGGTATTGTGTTACCGAGGTCTTTATGTCTACTTCTTATTCATGGGTACTGGATATCGCATGTGAGGCTCACATATGTTTTACATGTGCAGGAGCTCAAAAGAAGTAGGACGATGAGGCGTGGTGGGATCGACTCTCGGGTCAAGGACGGAGCATTGGATGCTGCTGATATCATCTCACTGCCTTGAAGACTTTATCTAGAACTTTGCTATTATGTATCAGCTTATGTATTAGAACATCATTCCTTTTGGAAAGGACTTAAGTTTGAAATAATAAATGAAATTTTTCTTTAAATCTGAGATGTTCTATTAAAGTGATATAGATGAAAATAGTTTTTAGTTCTATATGTAACATGAGATCGGAAGGGTTAGTGGCTTGTTGGATCTATTACACAGCATTGTGTGTGGACCCATGTAGACAAGCACGAAGAGGTGTTATATACTTCATTAGGTGTGGGTATACCTTATCCAACCTAAGAACTTTGGAGAAATCCAAGAAGTTCAAAATGAAGTGCAGAATCAAATTGAAGGATCTATTAAAGCACTTTGATTGGATCAAGGTGATTAATGGAAAATTTGATGACTGTCCTAAGGAGTGTGGGGGTTATCTCACAGCTTACTTGGAACACCACAACTGTGTGGTGAATTTTTAAGAAAGAGGAACACATTGAATGTGGTTCCATCTTTGAATAGTCATGCAAATTTACTACCTTTTGACGCCATGCAATCAGATGTACTGTCACTCCATTGAAAAGTGTGTCTAAAATTGCTTTTGAGTTGGAAACTGCAAATATCCCATTTCTTCAAAGGATTTAGGAATGTAATATGCAGTAATTCAAAAGTATGTGTTTGTGGAGCACTGTAGAGTGCTTATTCTATCCCAAAGAGAACAAACTATTTGTTTGTCAAACTACTGTCTCTCTTGAGAAGATATTTCTTTTGAAAGAAGCTAGTGGGAGTAGAATTGATTGGGACAAGGTCCAGAATTAACCACAATATAATTAGACACAAATGGAGAGTAGAATCTCACATACAGGTTCAAAGCAACCTGCAGTTCAAGTAACACAGGAATCACATAAGTCTGGATGGATTCGAAATGCTGGGCATAATGAATTTTTCATCTAGGATAAACCTGAGACTTATGAGGAAATGGAAGCGGTCAGTGGACCAGATTCCAAGAAATGGCTAAGCGCAATGAGAACTATAATGGACTCCATGTTTGCTAATCAAGTCTGGGACTTAGATGAGCCGCCAAAAGGGTAACACCCATAGGCTGTAAATAGATCTTCGAGGAAGATAGACATGGAAGGTAACATTGTTACCTTGGAAGGCAAGCTTGTGAACAGAAATTTTAGGTAAAACCACTAGGAGGATAATGATGAAAATTTTCACCAATAGCTGTGTTTTAAGTCCATTAGGAATCTACTTGTTCTAATTGCATGATTAGTTATGGCGTGTTGTTATGAAAACTGCTTTTTTTAAATGGACGTCTGGAATAGGATGTCTACAAGGAAATAGCCGAAAGGTTCTCATATCAAGGCCATAAAGATATGCATAGTGTTATGCAAGCATATTGAAAAGAGCCTGTGTTTACAAGAAGATCAGTGGGAGCATCATAGAATTTCTTGTTCTAGATGATTGATGATATTCTCCTCACACGGAATGACATCTCAGCTCTTCACATGGTGAAGATGAGGCTTGAGAAGTATTTCGAGAAGAATGATCTAGGGAATGATGCCTACATCCTAGGCATGAGGATCTATAGATAGAGATCCAAGAAAGTCATTGCCCTTTAGTCAATCTATGTTCATCTAGGAGTTTCTGGAGAGGTTCATATTGGGTGAATCCAAATAATAATACCTTCCAGGAAGATATGGTCTGACTCTCACAAAGATGTTATGTCCTATGACACAGCTGGAGAGTAGTAACATGGGTCTAAAATCCTGATACATTGGGTATAGGATAGATCATGTTTTGTGTAATATACACAAGACCATTTGTGGCATATGCTTGGAGCATAGCCAACAAGTTTCAATCAGATCCCAGTGTTTGACACTAGATAGCTGTGAAAACAATCCTTATATATACTTGGGAAGTAAAAAGGATTGAGCTGTAGTCTGTGATAGACAGGAAGAATTTTGTGTACAGCGGTATACTGACACTTCGTTCCAGTCTAATGACTACTGATCACAGCCAAGATTTATGTTTTGCCTTGTTGTGGTGTTGTGTGCTAGAAGAGCATTAGATAAACCATAGTGGCAAATTCTACAATTAAGGCTGAGTACATTGCAGCTTCTTGTGGCAGCCATGGAAGTAGCTTCATTTCCTTGAACTTGATTTAGTTCCTGGTAGTCGATGGTCCAATATAATTCTTATTGGGGCCATAACATGGAACTTAGCACTCAAGTATGTACTGCAGCAATATCGTCTGATCTTAGAGATCATGGATACAGATGATGATTCAAATTTGTTAAAATAGACACGGATAGCAATCTGGAAAAACCCACTGACATAGCCTCTGGCGCAGCGGAAGCTAAATAAGTCATACTAGAGACATAGGAACTAATTAAACATCAGTTGCCCTTGGTCTTAGTGCAAGTGGGAGATTGTTGGTGTATATGCCCTGCAGACCAATGTATGTACATGGTCAGACATTGTTTGAATGTACTTTGATAGAACTATTATTCTTTATAGAGGCATGGTCGTTATAATGCAAACTTTTCTAGCTGCGTTGATGTATAGAGTTGCATAAATAATATCCCAGGAGTTTGGTTGGATCCATTCTCATAAGCTATCCCCAGTCATGGTACCTTAGCAAATATGGGACAGCTTTGACACATGTGAGACTGGTGTATGGGCTGGTTAGGTGCGGGGCACAGTAACGCAGACATACAGGTGCATTGGATGCACTAGAGTGACCCACCGTGAGGATTGACTTGTCTTGTCAACAAGTCAATCTCACATGCGAGAGGTTTGCATTGATCCTTAGACTTGAGGTATTCATGTCTAGATTTGATGATGGATATGCTTTGATGCAGTGTTACGTCTCTCCGTTATTGGGAGACCAAAATGATTGTCATTGGGCATGTCATAAGTCATGTAGGGACATGGATGACCAATAGTAGGATTTGCCCCTTCCTTTAGGGGAAGCATGATATCCACTATGGGGCACCCCACCTCATTGGTGCATGACTGGAATGTGTGGCCACACTGATTGAGTCATGACCAATAGATTGGATTGATAAACATGAGACTAATCCAATGACAGGATATCAGTTCAGGCAAAGGGATATATATAATGCATGGAAATCCTCATTGCTTGTTTAGGAGTTGTTGTCATATGACTTAAGTCAGATGACATGGGTAGTAGTGATGTGTTGCTAGATACCCCTCACTACTTATGATGTTTACATCATTGCCATCGTCATATGGATGCTACGGGGTCACACGCAATAGACTCTTGACGTTGCTTTAATCAGAAGCCTTAGGATCAAGTTATTGGATAACTTGGATCAGTTTGGAAGATTTCATCAGTGCCAATGGGCCTGATGAGATGGAAGAAACTTATTAGGGCCAACTTCCATTTTTGGCATATTGACCAACGTTAGCTTCATTTGACCTTGGGTTAAATTGGAATGGATCCAGTTACATGGTTAGCATGCATAATGAACCTTGGGCCAAGCCCATTGCTTAATGCGGCTTGCTAATAAGTTGTAATGAGAAGCCAAGCTAAAAAAGTATAATGGGGATGAAATAATGGGATAAGCGCTTATGAATTCCTAGTTGGACTAGGATTTGCACTAATGCTATTTTTGGTATCACCTAGGTGATTGATTCAAATTGGATTTGAATTTAATCACTTAAAATAATTAATTGGAAAGTGTTAGGCGCATATGGGGCTGATTATTTAATTAGAACCCTAACTAAATTAAGATTTGCGCCAATACCTAAAATAGGCAAGCTATCTTCATGCCTTGGCGCATGAATGAGATTGATGCCCTTCCAATTAACGCTAACTGCCATTGATCTCTATAAAACAAGCCCTTGTCGCCCCCTCTTATCTATCTAATCTCTTGGAGGCGTGAAGATATAGAGGGACGACAACTTGAGTGCTTGGAGCTCTCCTTCTTCCATCAAAGGCGCAAGTTCTTCTTCTTCTCCCTCTCTACTTGGCGCAAGGAGTCTCGGTGCTTGGTGGCGTCTCCTTGCCACAAGCCCCTTTTACTTCGTTGGCCATAGGTGCACCTTGCTTGAAGGTGGCGCAAGCATAGAAGAAGAAGTATTTGGCGCATCTTCTTCATCCTCACCTCTTCTTGGCGCTTCTACCTTGTAGGTGGCGCAAGACAAGAAAAGGGTGACAAAGGTTTGATTCTCTTCCCGAGGCTAGCACCAAGCGGGGAAGGGAGCAACGTTGAGACGGTCGACGCGTGGATACTTGTAGAGGGCGAACACTTGGGCGCCTTCAACATGGCTTCAACATCTCGACAAGCAAAAGAGGTACATCTCTAACACATCCTTGTGTTTTCTCTCTCACATGGATCCTTGGGAACGGAATATGTTTCGGGTGTAATGACTCTTCCGCTGCGTCCTGGGACTGCAAAATTTTAAATTACACCTAGTATTCCCTAACACTTTCTTGTCTATGATTCAATAGAACCAGTTTGCAGGATCTCCACTTGAAGATCCTAACCAACACCTTGCTTTGTTTCTTGAATTATGTGATGCTATCAAGATAAATGGTGTTTCTAACGATGCATTAAGAATGAGATTGTTCTTAGCACGTTCATGGCTTCAAACTCAATCTACCAGTACCTTAACCACATGGGAACAATTGTCCAATTCTTTCTTGATGAAATACTTTCCACCAAGCAAGACCATCGAGTTGAGGAACCAGATCACAAGTTTTGAACAGAGAGATGGTGAATATTTTAGCGAGGAATGGGAGCGGTTCAAAGATTTACAACGGAAGTGTCCTCACCATGACCTTGAAAATTGGGTTTTAATTCATACGTTTTACAATGGTTTGCTATATAATAACCCTGGATGGAGATTTACAACCCTGGATGGAGAAGTCACCCCAACTTATCTTGGAAAAACAATAACAATGTAGGGGGCCAAACTGAAAATAGAGGATGCCAAAATAAGCCAAGTCAAAATCAAAACTCAAACTAGAATTCAAACATTGAGTCCTTGCTAGAAAAGTTTATGACTAATCAGAATCAATTCATGCAAAATCAAAACAAAGAAATTGAAGATCTTAAGGGAATGGTTAGTCAACTAGCTTTTCAAGTAGGATCATTAGCAGCCCACAACAAAATCTTAGAAAATCAAATATCCCAACATGCTAGTAGTTCTTACAGACCCCCAGGAAAATTACCTGCAAAACCAGAACCAAACCCTAGGGAGCATTGTAATGCTATCATCACTAGAAATGGGAGACAATTAGAGGAACCCAAAGGGAAAGTTGTGAACAATGAAAAAGAGCCTAATGATGATCATGATGAAGAATTAGAGTTAGAAAAATCTTCTGTACATGAGCAAGCCCAAGCTAGTTTGCCACCTCAAAAGGGTGATGAACCAAAAGGGGATGTGCCATGTCAGAATAATGTTTCTAAACCTAATTTACCTCCACCTTATAGGCCACCTATACCCTTTCCCCAAAGGTTAGTGCAAGCAAAATTAGACAAACAATTTGGTAAATTTCTTGAAGTATTGAAAAAGCTTTACATTAATATTCCTTTTACTGAAGCTTTATCTCAAATGTCATCATATGCAACATTCTTGAAAGAGATCTTATCTAACAAAAGAAAAATAGAGGACTATGGAACTGTGGTTTTAACTGAGGATTGTAGTGCTATTATCCAGAATAAATTGCTACCAAAACTGAAGGGTCTAGGTAGTTTCTCTATACCTTGTTCTATTGGAAGCATGACTTTTGATCGAGCCTTATGTGATTTAGGTGCTAGTGTAAGCTTAATGCCTTTATCGATTTGCAGGAAACTAGACATTGGAGAGCTTAAACGAACATCCATATCTTTATAGCTTACTGATAGCTCGGTAAAGTATTCTATTGGTATTTTAGAGAATGTTCCAATCAAGGTAGGTGAATTTTTTATACCAGCAGATTTTGTAGTCCTTGACATAGAAGAAAATCATAAAAATCCTATCATCCTTGGTAGACCCTTTTTGGCTACAGTAGGAGCACATATAGATGTTAAGAAAGGAAAAATCACTTTTGATATCTGTGAAAATTTAATTGAGATTGATCTTGCTGATTCTTTTAACAAACTTTCATATTCTGGATCGTGTTATAGTGTTGATATAGTAGATGATGTTGTCATTGATGTTCATAATTTATTTGATGAATCCTCTAATATTGAAACTGACGCTTTTTTTGAGGATGTGGATAGAGAAATTCAGGAGAAAAGAGATTCAAATTCTGAAAAGAAGAAGAAGATGAAAAGAAGAAGAAAAAAAGAGGCTCTAGATTACTTGATCAAGGAAGAAAATTCTTAAGTAAATTTGGACATTGTTCCATGAATGAGCCTTATGTGATTCAAAGTGATGCTCAACCCAAAGAAAATTCAGAATGGAAATTGAAGAAATCAAAATCAAATCCGAGTTCAGAAGGGTCAAGCTAAAGACCTTTAAATTAGCACTTCTTGGGAGGCAACCCAAGTATTCTAACTTTAGTTTATTCTCTTTTATTTTATTTTATTTTTAATTTTGCTTTTGGAACTAATTTTTTCTTTTCTTTTTGTAGGTAAAATTGAGTTTTGGTGTAAATTACGACACTACTGTAATGGAAATTACGGTACTGTATTTTTGCTCTGTTTTCAACCAGAAAGTTTAGACGATATTATGGTACTACCGTAAGTCTTTTCACGGCACCGTACTTTTGCTCCAAAATCAA
Organism: Costus pulverulentus; assembly: GCA_027562315.1. Lineage (NCBI taxonomy): Eukaryota > Viridiplantae > Streptophyta > Magnoliopsida > Zingiberales > Costaceae > Costus > Costus pulverulentus. Next base: position 28,385,300 of record CM050443.1, read on the forward strand.
CCCGAGAGTTTTATTGCTTTTATGGCACTACCGTAATTTATTTTACGGGCTGTATTTTGTAAATTTAATTTTTACTTAAAAAAAAATTTTGTGATTGTTTTTACGGCACCACCGTAACCATTTTCACGGCACCATATTTTTGGTCATTTTCTCAACTGAGAGCATTGAGCATATTATGGCAGTGCCGTAACCGTTTTTGTGGTACCGTATTTTCGGTCGAAATTTGACCCAAGAGATTCCAGATTTTTATGGTACAACCATTTTAAAATTACGGCCCGTGTTATTCGAATCCGTCAAAATATGACACTGCTGTAATGCTTTTTACGGCCATAATTCTGTTTTTGAGCGCGATTCCTGTGCCATTTTTTAGGGTTTTCTAGGCCGTGTTTTAGGGTTTTCTTACTCGTTTTTGCTCGTTCTTGCACCGACCTTCGACCTCCGACCTTCTCCGACTGTAAGAGCTCACCGACGACTCTTCCCGTCCGATTTTCGTTGTTGATCTGGTACTCTCTTGCCCGATTTCTCTGATTTAGCGAGTTTCACGAGTATTTTTCCCCTTTCTTTGTTTCTCCTCGATTCTCAGTCGATTTCTGAAATCTTTCGTTCTATTTATTCCTTAGACGACTGGAGAACTTTCCTTGTGTGCTTCCAGAGGTTTTTGACCAGTTTTTGTAAAGTGATTTGAGCTTAAATGAGCTAGATTTGCTGAAGTTTTTCAGATTTACTGTTCACCCATGTTCTTTAGTTGAAATTTCGATTTTAAGCTTGGATTTAACTGATTTTTTCTTCTATGATGTTTATTAAATAATGATGTTCATGTCTAGGAAGTTGAAAGTGTGATTAGAATGCTACACTCTTGCTATATTCTTTCTATATTTTACTATCATCTAAGTTGCAGCTCTAGTTCATCCTTGCATTGAAGAATGACCCCTAAGACTAAGCAAGTAGTATCAAAGAGAAGGGGCAAAGGACCAGCTACATCCTCCACAACACCAAATCCCTATGGCATCATCTTTAGGGATGAAATTCAAGAATAAAGATACAACAAGGTGGTGGAGAGAAGGGTGGTAAATACAAAGTATGCTGATAGAAGAACCTTGGAGGCACTTGGATTATATGAGGATGTGTTTTGGATGTTTGAGCAAATCAGAGCTAAAAGTTTTTTTTAAATGACACCATATACCTATTTGCCACTTGTTTTGCAATTTTTGAGTAGCTTGAATGTGGACCTACGAGAGTTTACCAATGGACCTACTGAAGGAGAAGTCACATTCAGACTAGCTAATATGTTGAGAGGAAGTTAACTTTGAGAGAAATTAGATCTATCTTTCATTTGGGTTCTGGAGGGTATACCGAAATACCAATTGGGTTTATAGAAAACGTGTTTTGGAATCAGATTACCCATGAGACCCATTTTTCTACTATTTCTACTGGAGCTTCAAGGATTAAGAATCTGTGTATAAAGTATGTTCATAGAGTTCTTGCCCACACAGTTTTTGGCAGAGGAGATAGTGATGGTATGGTACGATAGTCTGAGCTCTACTTTCTATGGGGGATGCTTAATGGATTAGTAGTGGATGTTGCCTTCTTTTTAATGAAGCACACGGATAAAGTGGCAAGAGCAAAGAAGGGTGATGACACCAAAATATGTAGTATATTTTGCTTCATTTTGGACACCTTTTCATACTAAATTGAGGATCTTTTACTTGTTTTTATATTAAATCCATCAAATATTTCAAAGTCTATTTCTATTTTAGTTTTTCAGGCAAAAAGGCACTATTTAATGTGTTTTCAAGCGAAATCAAATACATGGAAGAGTTATCATCATCAAGAGGAAATCACCCAAGAAATTTCACGTAAAACGGAGCAATTCAGCAAATTACGGCAGTGCCGTAACCCATTTTACGGTACCGTAATTCCAGACAGTACCGTAAAATCCGAGCCCTGCCGCATTTTGAGAAGTTTTCGAACAGAAAGATTTTTGGATTTTACGGTGTTGGGGTATGCCCTTAAGGCTAATGTTTGAGGCCTTGGATTAATTACAGTA
>CM050443.1:28388821-28433984 GCA_027562315.1 Costus pulverulentus
TCCAATTTGAATCAATCACCTAGGAGATACCAAAAATAGCATTAGCGCAAATCCTAGTCCAACTAGGAATTCATAAGCGCTTATCCCATTATTTCATCCCCATTATACTTTTTTAGCTTGGCTTCTCATTACAACTTATTAGCAAGCCCCATTAAGCAATGGGCTTGGCCCAAGGTTCAGTATGCATGCTAACCATGTAACTGGATCCATTCCAATTTAACCCAAGGTCAAATAAAGCTAACCATGGTTAATTTGGTCAATATGCCAAAAATGGAAGTTGGCCCTAATAAGTTTCTTCCATCTCATGAGGCCCATTGGCGCTGATGAAATCTTCCAAACTGATCCAAGTTATCTAATAACTTGATCCTAAGGCTTATGATTAAAGCAACGTCAAGAGTCCATTGCGTGTGACCCCGTAGGATCCATGTGACGATGGCAATGATGTAAACATCATAAGTAGTGAGGGGTATCTAGCAACACATTACTACTACCCATGTCATCGGACTTAAGTCATATGGCAACAACTCCTAAACAAGCAACGAGGATTTCTATGCATTATATATATATCCCTTTGCCTGAACTGATATTCTGTCATTGGATTAGTCTCATGTTTATCAATCCAATCTATTGGTCATGACTCAATCAGTGTGGCCACACATTCCTCTCATACACCAATGAGGTGGGGCGCCCCATAGTGGATATCATGCTTCCCTTGAAGGAAGGGGCAAATCCTACTATTGGTCATTCATGTCTCTACATGACTTATGACATGCCCAATGACAATCATTTTGGTCTCCCAATAACGGAGAGACGTAAGACTGCATCAAAGCATATCCAGCATCAAATCTAGACATGAATACCTCAAGTCTAAGGATCAATGCAAACCTCTCGCATGTGAGATTGACTTGTTGACTAGACAAGTCAATCCTCACGGTGGGTCACTCCAGTGCATCCAATGCACTTGTATGTTTGTGTTACTGTGCCCCGCACCTAACCAGCCCATACACTAGTCTCACATATACCAAAGCTGTCACATATCTACTAAGGTACCTTGACTGGGGATAGCTTATGAGAATGGATCCAACCAAACTCCTGGGACATTATTTATGCAACTCTATACATCAACGCAGATAGAAAAGTCTGCATAATAACGACCATGCCTCTATAAAGAATAATAATTCTATTAAAGTACATTCAAACAATGCCTGACCATGTACATACATTGGTCTGTAGGGCATATACACCAACAGAAAGCAGGCTTGATTTCATAGTTATTATCCTCCATGATTGGTCTGGCAATTCTAGAGTGAATCTCCTATGGATTAGGGGCTGCATAGTCCCTAAGTGATCTTTGTTCTACCATGGTCACTTCTTCTACTTGTCTTTCTTCAAATCTAAGCTTCCTGCACAATCTAAGAGTTTTATTTATCTCAGGATCAAAAGGAACAAGAAGTCCTGATCTAAGATTCCTGCACATGCAAAGTAGATAGATCAAATGATTTCAAGAAAACAAAAATATAGAAAATAAACAATAAACAAAACCTAGTCTAGCAATACTTTCAATATCTTCAATATTGACAAAAACCAATGTCCGCAAGTGCACGGATACTTGAAGTAATAAAAAGATATCGAACCACAGAGACCTCATTTGCCAAATACTAAATAATTAATTTCTTACTAGCTAGGCAATTGGAAATATGAAAGTAAACTATCGAAGGTTACACGAAGATATCAAAAAGATAAACTGGGACTAGGGTTTCATTCACTTTGATTTCCATGACTAGATATGAATAGAAGTTCGTCAGTCTAATTTCATTATGATAAAGATATAATTCACTTAATAAACAAATCATCTCGCTTTCGCGCAGACAATTTACAAGAACCAATCCTCACTTTCGTGCAGGATCTATTCGATTGTTAAATAAAAGTGAATCATCAACAAAGAACTCGAGGATCACTTTCATGCATCCGAATTCTAAGTTAATAATCTCAAGTGGAAACTCAAGGATCACTTTCGTGCATCCGAATCTCAACACAAGTTCTGCTTAATGTTCTCCAACAATCTAATATTCAATTTCTTGCAATATCGTCATGTTTGTTTCATTAACTCAATCCTAAATCAGATTATCAATCATGGCATTAAATTACTAAAATTAAGAAATAAGAACAAATCTAATTTCTTACTGTGAGTTCCTGACATTCAATTTTAGGGTTCCAAGTTCTCAAGCAAATCACCTTTCGGTCCTTATTGCGAAAACTCTAAAACATGCTTGATAATATGAATCTATAGAGAATTAAAGAGCAATAATCACAGAAGCAGAATTATCATACTAAAATTACACTTGACGAAATAATGATAGATTTATCTAGTCATTAAGAAATCAAAGGGAATTACTTCCCCATGTCCCAAAAGAAGTTTAAGCTAGCATGGTAGAAAGATTACAATAATCCATGGTTCAGAGGGATCAAAAATCGAAGAGAAGGAAGAAATTACTAAACACAGCACGGTTGTAATTTCCATTACAGCCGTAATATTCGCGTGAACAGTGGTCGACAGCGTGCTTTTGTTGATTTATCCTCAGATCGGCTTCAATTCACTCTGAAACTTCTGAGGTATCTTCTCCTCCTCCAAGCATAGCTTCCCTTCAAATTTCACGGCCAGAGATGCGTTGTACATGTCACGGCGGCGAAACCTATGGCGGTAGTGAGAATCATGATTTCTCCCTCAACAGTGGATGAAAATTAGGGCTTTTGGTCTGTCTCACCTCCTCTCGATCCGAACTCCCTTTCTCCTTCTTACAGATCTCAATTTAGTGGTCTGGATCACTTCCAATCGATCATGCAAAAATCAGGCTTCAAACCGTCCGGAAGAATCGCGTGCCAGGAATAGGATTACGACCGTAATAATCATTACGGCAGTGCCATAATTTCAGCAAAGTTCTTGGTACAGAAATCATCCAAAATTACGGTACCGTAAAATCCATTATGGCAGTGCCGTATTTTCATCAAATCTCTCGGGTAAAAAATCGACTGGAAATACGGCCCGTGAAATTCATTACGGTAGTGCCGTAATTCTTCCGAAACTTTCTGTTTAAAATCATCCCAAAATATGCCAGTGCCATGGTTTCTTCTGTAAGTGCAGTGAAACCACGGTACCGTAATTTGGATTACAGTAGTGCCGTATTTTGCTGTGTAGCTCCTATTTACATGAAATTTGATATGCAATCTTCTTTTGATGGTGAGAATTCATTCATGCATCTAGAATTGCTTGAAAACGCCTGAAAATCATGCCTTTTTACCTGAAAATAATCAAAAACTAAAAAGAGTGTAGATTCCACAGTATTTGATAAAAGAAGGCATAAGAATTAGCAAAGTGTGTAAATATGACATAAAAAATCTATCAAATGGCACAAAATTTACTATAAATTTTGGTGTCATCACACCTCAAGCTTGTCATGAGGATAAGATGAAGTTGGTGATGACACCTCATACTAGGGGTGAGTAATGAGGTAAAATGAAATAAAAATAAGGGAAAAAAATTGGGTTTTTACCAGCAACTTGTGTTTGGACTTGGGGAATGATGTGGGGTGGAGACACGTGATGTGCAAACCAGAAAGAAAAGTAATTAAAACCTAAAAATACAATAAACAACCAGAATTCCAGGAATACGAAAAATAATCATTTATCAAATGTTCCTATGCCTTGTAGGAAAATCCATGCATAAAAAATACCAACGGATTAAACCAGCATGTAGAACAAGACTAATAGTCTTGAATCACAAGAAAATTGGAGAGTAGATAACTGCTAGGCAATTAGAAAGTCTGCAACAAAATAGCTAGTTAAATCGAAAAATTAAGACAGTGCAGAATTTTTATCAGAATGCAAAAGTTGCCATGGTTTGCAGAGTGATTGGTTGGAGTTGGTTTCGACCCAATTGTTTTGGATGATTCGACAATATTTGGTCTTTCCAGTCATGCACAAAATGAAGCGTTTCCTTTGCCTGACTTCTTAAAATACCAAAGTTCAAGACTTGTGATGCACCGATTGCTTAAGATACCTGCAAGAATAAGCTTAATCAGTTAAGTTTTAAAGAAAGAGCAGATGAACAGGAGATACGGGAGTCTGGAAACAGGGGACGTCCCGCGATGGAGCAGAGTTCATCAAGCGTTCGTCAAGTGGTGCACGGACGTGGAAGTTGCTACTACTGGGGGTTGCTGTGGTGGTGAGGACGACGTGGCCGGAATTTTGGGTCGAGTGGTGGCCGGTCAGAGGAGGGCGACGAGGAAAGGCGGGTCTGAGGTGGGAGCATGGCGGAAACAGGGGAAACACGAGTGTAGAGCAGAGCTGACCAGCGTTCGTCCCATGGTCCACGATCGCCGGATCTGTTACGATTGGAGGTCCCTCTAATGATGGCAAAGTGGTGGCTAGAGTTTGAGGGCGATTGGTGGCTGGTCAAAGGAGAACGGTGCTGGAAGGCGGAACTAGGGCAGAAGGCAGGCGGAAATAGGGGAGTCGAACGGAAGTTTCGATTCCGGCAATCCGAGTGGCGGATGGATGGATGCTGGCGGCTGGAGCTTCGCCTTGGAGAGGAGGAGTGATGTTGGAAATCTTGTGAGGATCGAACTGGCGGATCATCAGCGGTGTGCTCACAAAATTTCAGAAATCTGAAAGTTGGCTGAAGCGTGTGCGAGATTGGATCGGAGCAGGAAAGTTGGAAGAGGGGAAAGCTAGGTGACACAAGCACCTCAGAGTAGAAAAGGATAGGAAACATCCGATTCCATTGGAAGAAAACTATTTCTTTCATTCAACAAGTCTATTATTACAATGATGCGTGTGATACATATAGCAAGAGTTGATAGCAGCGGAACGTTGAGCTTTCCTTTTTTTTCATCAGCTGGGAGGAATGTTGAAGATTCCTTGAGAGCTCAACGAGGGTAAACGTTGCAGCTTGAAGCTTTCCTTGTGGGCTAATCGAGAGAGATGGCAATGAGACGTTGAGGGTTCCTTACTTGTAGCGATGAAGATGCGCTTGGTTGGCAGTTGACGAAATATGCAATTGGCTGGCTGAGAATAATCACATGCCTTGTTTCCTTTAGCGTGGATGCAAGTTGTTGGAGATTTGATGCAAGTCGTTATGAGAATATTTAACCCTTGATGAATGTTGGATGAGATCCTTGATCGGCATATTTGAATCGCATATGGATGGCTGGATGGGGTTGGCACATATGCAAGTCTTGATGTGTGGAAAGCGGCACTTGTTGAGTTTGAATATCTTGACCATCATCTTGAATTGATTTTAGTAGTCTTTCCCAATTATTTAGCTACCTTTAGGAGTGAGTCTTGCTAGCTTATTCACGAACTTCCGAGCCTTCGTCTAGGGTAGTCGTATGCTCCACTTGTACCTTCGTGGTTCGTGGTCTCTACCCCCATCAGGGAAGAATTGGTGAAGGTGGTGAAGTGAAGAAGAAGAAGAATTAGAAAAAAGCTCAAATTTGCATAAGGCAAGTTTCTACCCTATGCCCTAAATTCATGATTTCATAAATATGATAATTCGATAATAAAATGTTGTTCAAAACCTAAAGACCTCGTTCATACTCTGATTTGTTGAAATCAAAATGAATTTTGAAATTTTTGATAAAATAATGTGGAGAATTTTAAAAGAATGGTTAAGGTGATGTGATTATGCAAATCTGACCTTGTTAGGGTTCTTATTATATATCTCTGTACACACACATGATTTATAACTGAGAATTAGTTTGTGTGAAAGAAGACTTGAAAACCTTTCCAACGCAAGGTTCTTTTGCTCTAACAATTATGATGGTGTCATTATATAAGGTGCTTTGGATATGGGTGTTGTACCAAGTATGAGATCAATACCAAAATATACTTCTCTATCAGGTGGCAACATAGGTAAATCATCAGAAAAAACATTAGGAAACTCTTGTACAACTAGTATTTTATTCATATTCATTTCTTTAGATTGACAATCCTTGATATAAGCTAAGTAACATACACAACCTTGTTGAAGTAAGTGATGAGCATGCATAAAAGATATAAGATGGGGATGTGATTCTTGTATTATTCCCATAGAATGAAATGATGGTTGATCTGGCAAATTAAAAGTCACCTCTTTTCTATAGCAATCTACAGTTGCATGATAAGAGGAAAGCCAATCCATACCAAGTAGGATATTATAGTCTTGCATATCCAAAAGAATCAAACTTGCAGGAAGCTCATACTCCCCAATTGAGATCAAACAACAAGAATAAACAAGAGAGGCAGTCATAAAATCTCCAATTGGTGTAATCACATGCAATACAGATGATAATGACTCAGGTTTCTCATTGAAATATTGAGCAAAATGATGAGAGACAATGGATAGATTGGAACTAGGGTCAAATATGACTTTTGTAGTTCTTTTAGAAACATAAATAATACCTTCTACAACTAATTTAGAGGCTTTATCATCTGGTTTTGTTGTGATAGCATAGACTCATGCATGACTTATAGGCTTTTGAGGCATTGGTGCTTTCCTTCTATTATCGGGGCAATCTCTCTCTTGATGTCCAACTTTTCCACAAGCAAAACAGGCTCCTGTTGTCTTATAACACTGCTTGGTATCATGTTTCTCTCCACAATTACTACATGATGGATATTTGTCTACTTGTCTCTTCATGTCAATTATTTGCAACTTTGCTCTTTTATTGTCAACTTCAACTCCAAACTCTCGCTTTTGCTTTTGGAAATTAGGTCTGGACTTATCTCTTTTGTTTCTTAGCTCTTCTCCTCCACATCTATCTCAACTATGGCTGCCCAATCAACAACTTCGTAATATGTTCTAAGCTTTAAGGCTGAAATTTTACCTCGAATATTTGGTCTTAACCCCCTTTCAAACCTCTTTGCCCTTCTAACTTCATTTTCAACTAGATGTGGAGCAAATCTAGACAATTTAGAAAATTTTGCATCATACCATGCAACCAAAAGTTTTCCTTGTATCAAGTTTATGAATTCAATCTCTTTTTGATCCCTCACACATTTTGGAAAATACTTTTCATAGAATTTGTTTTGAAAGACTTCCCAAGTTATTGTTTCTTGTTTTGCTTCTGCTACTCTCTTAATCATTTTCCACCAGTGCTCAACTTCTCCTTCCAACATAAAAGAGGCATAAGAAACTTTTTGTATATCTGAACAATGGAACACATCAAATATCTTTTGTATCTACATCATCCACTTTTCAGCTATCATTGCATTCGGATCACCAATAAAAGGAGGATTCATTTTCTTGAACATCTCAATCCCTATATTCTTGAAATTATTTTGATCTGTTGTTCTAACATTAGTTGTCCTTTCTTCTCTAGTCATTTATTGTTGCATTAGAGTTGTCATGGTATCCAAAGCTTTCAAGATACCACTCATTTGACTTTGAGAATCCACTGGAGATTGAAAAGACCTTGTCATTTTATATACACTAAATCATCCAAAATAAACTCCCATTAATCATCAGCTATACAATAAATCAAAGCCTAAATATAACATATTCTTAAACCATGCTCTGATACTATCACTTGTCACAGCCCTAGGAAAATATATTTATTTTCTTTCCTGTTTAACAAGTAATTCCCAAGATCCAAAATCAAATCAAACAAAAATTGAGAACATCTGACACAAAATCTTAACATATTTCTAGGTGAATGACAATTCACTTAATCAAATCAATAATCATAACCAACCACGAAGATAGATTAATTATCAAACTTCATTTACACAACTAGTTCATAAGTACAATGTGATAACATATCCAAAATTGCTCAAACTTCTTCTATACAACACAAAATATGTATACATGAGCATATCATGTTTTGCATCACACAACTACATCAACTAAATAGGAGCTTATTAGCAAAATTTTCTCCGAACACCTTCTCCATTGCCCCAACAAAAAGCAACCAAAGCTAACCTGTATTATATAAAGTCAAAAGAGTGAGCTACAAAACTCAGCAAGATCTACTTTGCCCATGCAAAAAAATACATTTTTGTTGAACATTAACTTTTAAACAAGTTAATATAAAAGAGAAGCATCGCTATGGGATTTATCAAATGGATATCTAAAAATCATACCATAATGAAAGCCTAAACATATAGCATAAGGATGATATCAAGAATCCAAGTAAATCAATAGCAATCTACCTAGTCACAACCGTGATGTCATTCGCATCAGGGCTACTTGTCTCTACCCATCTTGTCCGAGAGCTTCATGGGCTGGTCGTGATCATGTTCTTCTTCTGATGTAGGAGAGAGCCACGCCTATACCCCAGATGGGTAGCCCGCATGTATGTCTGCCTCACAAGGGCCGTCTGGACATAAGCGACCTATGTCTGCCTCATTTGGCACGTCTGACATGTTCGCCCCCTCCCCTACAACACTAAGGACCGGCGGAGCTCCACTGATCCCCTCGAGGTTAGGCATCCTAGAGACCTAACCCGCAAGGTCTAGGGTGTCGAATCCTGGCACAGTTATACCCCATGCCTGGGCTGTGCAAATTTCGTCTGCAGCAGGATTCGAACCCTCGACTTGGCTTTCCAAAGCCAAGTCCCTCTAACCATTGAGCTCGGGTCATCACAGCTTGGCCATGATCTTGGTCATGGTCGTGATCTTCTTTGGGCCATCTAAGGTTGTCTTCCCTTGCTCCGTTCGTAGGGGGATCATAAGTTATTCTAGTGGCCATAGTTGCAAAAATTTTGATAATCTTGAAAAATATGGGTATCCTTATGGTCTTAAGATATAATAGATTGCCAAAACCTTTTGGATGAAAACACAAGATCAAACAAAGGCTAGGTCATAAGGTCATCCTATAAGTTAAGAAAATTAGATTTTCGATCAAAAAATTCTAAACCTAATATTTTGCTTTAATACCAAGCTGATGTAGGGGGATGATTTTTGATGGGCTAACGATTTTCAAAAATATGTTTTTTGCATTTTATGATAAAAATAAGACCTACTAGGCAACTAAAATAAACTAGCATGCAAACAAACAAAAGCTACAACTAGGAAAGTATGAAATAACATAAAACTAGATAGAAGCTCACCTTGCGATCCTTGAGAGTAGAAGGGTCTCATATATTATTTTCTTCACTTATCCTACTCTGTTGGAAGCAATGGAGATGGTGGGAAATTACAATACTCACAACCAACAAACCCATACATGCATGGGTGAAATAATTAAATGATTGGTACAACACAAGCAAGTTTCAAGATGGGAGGCCTCCAAGTTCCTCTTGCTAACAAGGATATATATACTAAGGACTAATTAACTACTATAAGAGACGAAGGGAAAGGTTTGGGAACTTTGCACCAATCTTGTTTGAAGGGGTTCTTTGCAGAAACACTAACCTTGTGGATGCAGAGACTTGGTAGAGCAAAGGGTGCCGACCATCCTTTGAATCATGCGAGACCAAACCAATAATAATCAAGGAGAAAGGTAAGCACAAGATTTAGCAAAGAAGTAACAACTTACACAAGTTTAGAGTTCCAAAGGGCTCGGTTTGAAGGTTGATTGATGATACACCAAGGTTGAAGAGATCCTTGATCCTTGAAGTCGGATATGAAGATCCTTTGTGCTTTAGAATTGAAGAAGGTCCTTGTGCCACTTGTTGATGAAGAAGGGGTGCCCTTGCACCAAGCTTATGTTAGAAGGGGGAATTTTGCACGACTAGAAACTTGAAGTGATGAGTTAGCAAAGGGAACTCGACCCTTGAAGAAAAGTGAGAAGAAGGATAGAGAAAGGCTCAACCCTTGGAGAAATAAGAGGCAAGAGGGAAGCATGGCAACACAAATCACCAAGAGAAATTTAGGAAACTACTTCAATTCATGTATGCCAAATGATGCAAGTGGCTAGGGGAGGGCAAGATGGACATTTCCCTCTTGCATTAATTACAAAATAAAATTCTGAATTTTATGTTAATGCTGGATCCTATCTCCTTCATTCTTTGCTTGGGGTGAATTTTCTTGAAAACCTTCCAAGTAGGCTAGAGTGAACTTCCTTTAGGGGTGTCAGCACTCTTCAAAATTTTGAATTCTTGCTCCCTTTGGCCTTGGACGAATTTGGCTCAAGAATTGTATTTAAAAACTTCTCTTGATGGTCGTGGACGAAATTCCTTTGTTGGTGTGAAAGGAATTTGAAATTTTGAATTGTTTCCTTCATGTTGTGATCGGCCATTTAATGCTTCAATCAATCACTCCTTGATTGATGGATCTCGAGGACAAGGGCATTGAATTGTTTCCTTGTGGTTGGTGCATGTGGCTGAATTTTGATTGATGAGTGGGCATCCAACCATTTTGGAAGTTGAGTTGAACTGTTATTCATCTAAAGCCTTCACTTGAGCTTGAGTTTAAGCCTACTTTCCTTCTTTAGAACTATCTTAGTGAAACGAGCTAGCTAGCTTACTTAGCTCTTAAGAAACTTGCCAAAAATACTTGTAATGGGTGCCATGAGCTAACCCTACCATGACACATGAGTTACTTTTTATAATTGGAGGGGTGGGTGCATGCATGATTTACGGTATAAGAAAACCTACAATATATAACTACATGCGTGCATGGGTATATTTTTGAGTGGAACTATCCAATGATGATGCATGCAATGCAAGGGGGTGGAGTATTGGGGTGCCTTTAAGATAAGATAGCCTTATGCTCTATTTTTACCTCCATGGATCATAGCTTTTGCCTCCATCATTTTCCCAACTCATAACATTGGTACACATAGCCTAAATGCTATATAAAGTCATCACGGTCAAATTGGAATGATGCACTAGTGTACACTGAGTACTTTTTCTCTCTCATAGACTAAAAATAAATCCTTAGTCCTACTTAGATACTTAAGGATGTTCTTTATAGCTATCTAGTGTAGAACACCTAGATTAGATTAGTATCTATTGGTTATGCTTAGGGCATAAGCCACATCTAGTCTTGTACATAATATTACATACATGATTGATCATACTACCAAAGCATATGAAACTCGACTTATATAATCTCTCTCAGCCTTTGGCGAAGGTGTTATGGAAAATCATAGGCGGAACAAAATTTTAATAAAAATAAATATGATAAAAAAATGCTAGAAACCAATTTTCCCTATCCTAGAGGATCCAAACAAGACAAGACATAAATGATATATTAGGAAATTTACCTTTGAAATGTGTTTGGAGATGACATCCGACGATAGTGTTGTAGGTACATAAGTATTTGCTCTCTATTGATATCCACACAATGACTCCTTGAAGATCACCCAGCTCTCTACTTGGTGCTAACCTGAAGAGAAGGGATCAAAGCCTTAGACAAGTCTATTGGAGCTTTCAATCACAAGGAGAGGAGAGAGGGCTTAGGCGCATGCAATAATTCATTCATAGTTGTTGCCCTTGCCTACTTATTTATAATAAGCGCTTCTCTTTATATGGTAGAGTGGACTCGCTAATATTATCAATTTTGCTAGACTTGACGTGATTAAATTGTTGAGAGAAACCTTCTACTATAAGTGCCTCTGTCATGCCCCATTACCACGTATTTCTCTTGGCTTTTATGCAAGGTGCCTACAATCAATTCCTCTTACCTATCTTTGTCATCCAAGGCATGTGCAAGTACAAGTGCCTTTACCTAATGGGAGTAGAGGTGACCAATGGGCTGTGCCGGGCAACAGCCCGCTTTGCCTGTTCCCTAGCGGGCCATGCTTGGCATGGCCCGTTGCTAATCATGTCATGTTGGGCCCGGCACAAAGGAAAAATATTCAGGCTTGGCACGGCCTACGGCCCGACTAAGTTGTGCCGGCCCAAGCAAGACTCAAAAATTTCTTGGCGCGAATCTGGCATGTGGGCTAGGGTCGGCACGCGAGCTCAATCCAGCACATGGGGTGGATCCGGCACGTGGGGCGTGCCTGACCTGACCAAAAAGCTCGGCCCACGGGCCGGATTTGGCCCGCGTGCCGAGTTTAACCCGACTAATATAAAAAAATAATATAAATTTTTTAAAAAAAATAAAAAAGTAAATTATTAATTGTTGACACATGACTAAAGTTAAAACCAACTTGATTAAATTTTATATTCATAAATTATACATTTAAGCTTAAATCAATTGCTGACATAATGAGCACAAATAATTTACCAGTAGCCAGCGACGCAAGCAGCTACTATGGAAGATATGCGAGCATTGTGTTAAGTATACTTGCTCTCCGTGTTGCATCTTCTCTGTGCATATTGCGCACTCCATGCTTGCAGCTCTACCTCCTTTTTTAATAATGAAAAACTCAAGTGACTCTTGTGTTTGGCTTATTTTGGTATGTTGCTCTAGTTCATCATTGATATTATCACTATCTTCCTTACTATCATAAATTTGAAAGTCCTCAACCTCTATCTCGATCTCAACCCCATAAGGAGAGGGATAAGCCAAAAATTCTTGTCTTGCATGATCAGATAAGTGGATAAAGTGTCATTCAAACCTAAATACATCAATTCATATGATTTGAGCAACACACTTGATAACACTTAAAACAATGATTCTCTATTGTTCAGCATTGAAGAAATTTAAGGTTGACGTAAGGAAGATCAAACATTGAGAATTTAGCAGAATGATAATTATCTTCATTTTTTTATTATCTGCCGTTTTCTCTATGCCTCATGCTCACCTGCAAGACTGCAAACACAATTAACAAAGTAATTGAAACTCATGTGATTAAGAGGAATGTAATAAAAAAATAATTGAAACTAAAATTTTGTGTGTGAAAATGTAAGGAACTATCTAGAATTTATAAGGATAAAATGAGTGTAAATTTACAAATTTATCATCTATTTTATATTATTAAAAGAGAATAAAATAATAATTTTATAGCTAAAAGATAATTATAACCATAAATTTAAATTTTTTAGATACTTCAATGGGGTATAAAAGTGAAATAGCATAGGTAAAAATTTGAATTTAGATGGCAAATAATAAAAAAAAAATTAATTACGGGTCGGGCCGAGCACGGCCCGCGTGCCGTGTTTGGGCCGGTCCACGTGCCGTGTTGGGCATGGTCACAGCCCGCTGCCCGGCCCGGCCCGCGGGCCTTAACCCTCCAGCCTGGCCCGGCCCAAGGCATGCCACAGGCCGCCCGTAGCCCGATGACTTGGTCAATGGGTCGTGTCATGCCGTGCCGGGTTGTGTGGGTCACAGGCTGGCCTAGCCCATTGGCCACCTCTAAATGGGGGCATCTGCCTGTTGTGAATGCGTTTGGACTAGTGCATTGACAACCTATATGTACTCTTATTGGCCACCCAATTAGCTAATCTAAATCATTTAGCATAGGTGCCTAACTCCATTCTTGCTTATTGATCAATTGATATAAAATTGTCCATTCAATCAACTTCGATCCTACTTTTGATTTGGTGTCTCCAATGTCTTAAATGGACATCAATTAATTTTTAATTTGATCCAAGGCTTCTTGATCAAAATGTAATTCTCAAGTGTGTATATACAACCTTGTAGGTTCCATGTGACACTCGTAATGATGGACCAGAGAGATTATTATAAATAGTGAGGAGTATATAGTAACACATCACCATTACCTAAGTATAGAAAGGTGTCAAAATTTATAAGTCAAATTGTGTTGAATTGTGTTGTAGTGGGCTATCAAAATTTATAAGATATTTGATAAATAATTTTTAATTGCTATTACTTGCTGTTATAATATAAGATGTTTGATAAACTTTTTTCCTGTTAATACTATCAAATGTTAAAAATGACCACACTATATATACACATGTATATATACATTTTATAATATATATAATATATATAATATAATATAATATAATATATTTATTAATTTATATTAAAATTTTTAATTATTTAAAATAATATATATTTTTTATTTTTAATAAATACTTATTACTAAATAAGAATGTTTATTTAAAATAATATATAAATTTAAAAGATTAAATTTAAAATTTATAAGCTCATTTTAGTATAATATTATAAATAAATAATATATTTTTATTTATAAGTATATTATGGTAGATTATCTAAATTCTTATAAATAAGGTAATAACAATGTCTTAATAATTAATGGGCGACGACTCAAGTGCAATTGTTAAAAGGTAAATAAGATAAGTTTTTTTTACTAGAAGTAGCAGTAAAAGGATTATTTTATAGCTTTTTGAATTTCTAATTTTCGTATTGTTCCGCTTTTTATTATTAAATGATTTTTTTTTCTTATCCCGACTAGAACTGTTTACTCGATTGGTTACTCGAGTCCTACTGACTCTGATGACCAGACATGTGATTGGTTACTCGAGCGACGTGGAAAGGCGCAACAAACACGCGTAATGACTGCCCTTATTCAAATTAACTGTTTCCCTCCGACAAATTATTTCTCGTTTGTTTGAAAATTTGGATGATTATTTATTTATTTTACCACCCGTTTGCGTTCTTCCTTCTTGTCTGTGAAGGCCACTGAGGAAGGAGAAGGAAGCCCTAAGCACGATTACTGATTTTCCCCCTTCAAAGATTTTACGTTTTGGCGATTAGATCGCTTCTTGGTTCAATCCCTAATTGCCTTGTTATCACAGCAAGGTAAGGCGGATGTCGTCGAGTGAAGCGAGGTTTTTCCTTGATCTATGAATCGCCGTTCTTCAATCTCCTCGTTGTCCTCGGCGTCCTCGGCGTCCTCGGCGACCTCGGCGACCTCCTCTTTGGCAAAGAGACCGGTGGCGATGGACAATGCCACCATGTTCCAGGTAGATGCGGCGGAGCAGACCAAGAAAAGGGTCGCCCTTGGCAATATCAGCAACCAGAACAATGTGGCTCGGCAGGTCGGGGATAATGTGGCCAATGTTAGTATCCTTGACATCTTCTCTTTTTATCTTCTTCTTGGACACAAAAAAGTGATATTTTGACTAGGATCTGCATGGTTTGCCGGATTTAATGTCGATCGATCATGTTGTACTACTCTCGATTGTGGCTGTGTTCTTTCGACAATGATCGCATTTAGGATATATATATACACACATGAAAAGTTGGATGATCACCTAATTACAGATGAATTGTTGTTAATCTTTCTAGGTCAGATTCTAACATCAATGATTTACTAATTCATACGTAATGTTTCCCTGATCACGTTTCTTTCTGCTGACATTATTTCTGCCTGTTACTTCTTCAACTAGCGTATTAGTATTTCTTGTTTAGCAGATTCACAATAGTTAGCATACTACGAGTCAACGAATTACTCATAATGCAATAACCTTGACGAAAGATGATCATACAACAAGTATGTATCAAGTTCATTTAGCAACCTGTTCGGAGTTGCATATGGAATACATAGTAAAAATAAAAATATTTAAAAGTGGCCCTACAGTTGATGATTAGTGTCAGATTGATCCGATGCTATTGTAATTGGTATCTTCAAGTCGAAGTCAATTAAGATGAATTGGACCAATAAAAACTACTTTATTTCTCAACATTGATTGCTCGAATTTCGTTGATTTGCATTTTCTCCTTTCTGTAGTCAGATTTATATGCATTGATTAATGGGTTTTGTCGTTTTGAATACAGAGAAGTTTTATGCTTCAAGTTTTCACTAGCAATCTTACTGACAATGCAGTAGAAGACAGATTTATTTATTAATTCGGAGCGTTAGAGTCACAACTAAACGGTGCTTACAGTCAACCTGCATTAGACATATATGAAAATAACCATTGTAAATATTACTCATATCAATGGTTGTAAATAAAATTTTCAAGTTGAAGCTAAATTTTGGTTCTTTTATATGCTAAAACTTTTGAATTTCTTCACAAGCATTAGATTGAAATGTTCACAAAATCATCCTGAATTGTCAAATAGAATTACTAGATATCTCCTTTTCTTTTAAGCTCGTTGTCGTATCTTTCGATCCATCCACTGGATAAGTTTTATTTAGCATCAGGTCTCGTATTAAGTGCACGAGAAAATTTCCTTTCTATATGCGATCTTTATGATGCCTTTTCAATATTATCTTGTAAGACCAATGGGTGCTACATAAAGTGCTTATATTTAAACTTGAACTAAGCTGTTAGATGAGTCCCTGAACATTTCATTATCAATTTGATCATTCTCTTGCGATCGTCAGTATTTATTTAGCAGAACTATATAACCTCCTCTGTTTCTCATGCCAATTCTCTCTTTATCTAATAATATTTTCTTCCAATTTTATTTGTCTTAAAATTATTTGCAGTTAAAGAGGTTTCTTACTTTCCTCTATTCCATTGTCCATATGCTTCTTTTTTGATAGCTAATTAACTTTATTTTCTCGAAGGCCAATGTAAAAACTTCGTCTTCAATGAAAGAGAAGGGAACATTCACCAGTATTCATGATCCAATATCCCATCTTCGATCTTCAGTTAACTCAGCTGCTAAAACAGATACTACATTATCTAGCAACGAAAGCTTGTCCCCGGCCAACAATCTATCGAAGCATGCAGTTGCTGATTTTCTTGGCCCCTCCAGTGCCCCCAAAGCACCTAGCTTCTCTGATTCTTCTATTTCATCAATGTCAGCAAGTGACTCAATGAATAGTCCCGAGTTTGAATACATAGACAATGGCGATTCTGTGGTACTTGCTACTTTGGAGAGACGAACAAATGAAAACCTACACATCTCTGAGCATGTAGCGGTGGCAGGTGTTGTATACTTAATCTCGTACTCAATCATGATTATGTTATATGTTCTGAATTCTGGCTTTTTATTGCATGCGTGCTTTTTATGTTTCTTGATTAAAAACTTTGCAGCCAAAAATCTTTCCCTTTTCTATTGAATTTTAGGATCATTTTCACTACAATGAACTAAACCGGGTTTTGTTTTATATTTGTCCCCTTATACTGTGCAATTTATCCTGATCAGAATCTAAATCATTTCCAATGGTAATGGAAGTTGATGAAGTCATTGATGTTGATACAAACCACAATGATCCACAATTTTGTACTACACTTGCTTGTGATATCTACAAGTATTTACGGATAGCTGAAGTGAGTCACCTTTCTTAATTTCTTTTTCCGACAGTTTAACTTATCTTTCTTCTACATATTATTTTGTAAGTATTTCTTTGAAGTCCTTGTCAATGAGATGCAAATAGTGTATATAAAAAAATCTTTTCCGTTCACATCCTTTAGGCCCTTATGAAGATTCAAAATTAGTTTTTTGTCCAAGTTATCAACAAAGTGCCTTGACATTTCTTAAGAGTCCCACTGGTATCTTTGTTGTATCTTTGAATTTATGTAATATTATAATTAATCTGAATTAGGAGTTCATTGCTATCCTTTTTAGCTAATGTATATCGATTGCTTCAAAGAGCTAGCTGGCTGTTAAATTGGAATATTATGTGCTGAGTTTTATATCCGGCAAGCCAATGGCAGAAAAATAGAAGAGAATTGCCTGATAAATATGATATCCCTGGCCTTGGAGTCCATAACAACTTTGGTATATTCGATCATAAAGGTTGTGGTTGAAAGATATAACATTTGTACTTGCTATCATAAGTCTAAATAAATAAAACATGTTTATCTACAACATAAGACCATTAAATTACAATAATTTTCCATCAGAGTTCATAATTAAGCTTTTACACCAATATAAGTTTCTTCAATTACTAATAGTTTCACATACATATTTCAATATCTATTTAGAAATCTAATATAATTATCCTCTTGTCCTTGGCCTGATTTCCTTGGTCTAAACAATACCTACAATATTAACAAATCTTAGGAACAATACTATGTAAGTTTCTTCCCACAGGAAGAATAGTTCTTTAAAACCAAAGGAGGAAAGACCAACCAAGAGATATGTAAAAGATGATATACGAACCATGAAAAATAATAAAACTACATGTCTCCACATCTAGATAAAGCAGGAGTAAAAGTACATGCATCAATTGTTGTATTGAACTATAGATTGAGTGTTGTCATTTGAAGTTGTAATTAGAACTATATCCACAACTCGATAAAGTACATGCATCAATTGTTAAATTGAACTATAAACTTGAGTGTTGTCATTTGAAGTTGTAACTAGAGCCATATACTGGTTTACTAGTCAACCGTACTATAAATTGTGTTTGTAACTAGGTTAGCAAACTAGATTCAACAATGGATATCAAAATGGGTATCAAAACTGGATACAAAAACTAGATATCCCAAACTGGATATTCGAATGGGATTTAAACATTGGAAACCATATAACAAGAATCAACTATAAACCATGTCTATAACTATAATTGTAACATGACATGAATTGGGAATCATGTATGATAATTCTGATACCAAGTACTAGAGATAACAACTATAAAGATATAAGACTATATTTACATGGATATGAGTGCACTAATATAAACCATAGAACCATCATCCCAAACTTTAGCACCTTAGATTCCTCACTCTGCTCACTCTATAGAGCGGTGAACCACACACTATTTGGTGATCACATGTGCTACTATGTGTAGGGCTGTGCATGAGCGGTTAAACGAACCAGTTGACCAAGTCAACCGGTTAACCGAACCGTTCGGTTTGGTAAAAACTATGAACCATTCCCGAATCGGTTAACCGGTCAAACGATTAACTAGTCAATCGGTTAACCGGTCATAAATTTTTTTTCCTAAATTATCTCATTTGATCGGTTAACCGATTCGGTTAATTATATAAATAATATTATTTTAATATAAAATATTTATTTTTATATATAAATAAATATTTTATATAAAATATATTATATATCGGTTCGGTCGGTTAACCGGCGGTTCGGCCAAGTCCCAAATCGTAACCGAACCGGTAACCGTTGGAACCGCTGAAAAACCGACCGGTTGGTTCGGTTAATCGGAAAACCAGTTCAGTTCGGTTCGGTTACCGCAGTTCGGCAGTTCCCACGGTTTTTTTGAACACCCCTAACTATGTGTCATGAGTCCCAAATGCGTATTATAATAACCTGGGGACCTCGTACTATCCACTACATGGGTAACTGATTCTCTCAATTAGATTTTGGTTTAGCCCCTAAATTAGGCTTGATTATTTCCAATAAATTGCATTTGATCAAGTCTAGATTCAATTAGTTGATTGTTTGTTATCCTGCACGAATGTTGCCATGCATGGTCACTAGACCGATTGATTTGCAACTTGCTTTGGTGAGCTTTCTAATGTGTGTCCGATGTCCTTTTGCTGCCAAACTCATGTGAGTGATTGGTAATGCAAGGTTACGGCTTAAAATCAGACTCGCGGTTAGCATTTAATGTAGGCTAAAAGCTCTCATCGTGAGTTGCCGCAAACTGATTGTAGCTGTAACTCCTGATTTCTAACAAGCCGGGCCAAATCTAGTTAGGCTGGGCAGTGGCCCAAACCCACGTTCGAGATCCAAATCAAAGCTCGTGAGAAGGCCAAGATTTGGGTCAACGCCCAATTTGGAAGAAGAAATTGGAAGCGCGGGGTAGAGGTTTCGCAGACGCGGGAGTCATCTTCCCTGATTTCAGCGGAGATGTGGGGCAGCGACATTTTCAGGTGGTGTAGCTCCAAATCCAGCATCGGCGTGGATGACATGGGCAATGCAGGAAGTGGTCCACGCGAGGCGAGCGGCTTCGGCAGACGTGGAACTGGCAGACGAAACGGGCGAGCGTCTCCCTCTTCTATAAGGTGTCCGACGAGCGAATGAACCAGCATGCACTGCGGGAGTGACACCAGAGTGTGCGTGCGGCGAGCACGCCACTACCGGTGATGGCGAGAGGCACCGTCATCTCTTCCAAGCTTGAGGGAACTATAAGTCGGCGGCGGGTGCCAGCTGTCGACGTGAGAGGAGGTGAGCTAGGTCCGTTGAGCGGATATGTGAGATAGGAGAGGGTTTTGTTACTTGTTTTGAGAGAGAATAAAACAAGTGATTTTCCCTTCTATCTGGTTGTCTTCTCCAACGATCTTCCTATTTCTGGCAAGTTGCATGTTCAGTAACTCCACATCATCCCAGGCAGCAGCGACTTTCGGCGGGCTGTCAGGTGGTGTAAACAAGGTTGATGGCGAAGAGTGAAGATCTTCCTCTGCCGGCACGCCTTTATTCCTTGGTGACGAGCTCAGCTGGCAAGGAACGCAGGCAGTGTTCACTGAGCTCGGCATGTCGATGAGTGCACGTGTGCATGTGAAGGTCAGCGTGGAGTTTCGAACAAGCAGCATTCGAAACGAGGATGTACGCTGAGTCAACAAATGGAAGACCATAGTCAAAATAGGATGAAAAATTTTGACCAGTGGGCACACAGTATGTTTGGCCGTAGCCGTTTCGCAGGGCATGACAATAGGTATCAGAGCGAGGTTATTGGTGACATAGTGATGCAAGTTTCTTTGACGAATATGGTGATATAAGGTTGCTAACGAGATGGTGACCCAGTGCGCTAGGACATGACCTTGTTCACATTAAGTGGGCGGAGCACAAGGGTTTTTTGTGGCACGTTATGATGTAGGCTGGGACACAAGAGATTGGGCGGTACTAAGAGTGATGCGTTAGTACGTGAGTCTGGTTATATTAAGTCGGGCGGAGTGCCGATTATGCGAGGTTGGTCCAAAAACATTCATCATCAGACTAGAGATAGGATATGGAGAATTTGGACATTGGAGGCGCTAGTGTTCAACCTCGTAGCGATCATCGAGGGCAATGTTTAAATCGGTTGGGGGAGAATTGTAATGCTCAATTTTGACGAGCTGAGCCAAATCGAGCTAGGCTGGGCGGCGGTCCAAACCCACGTTTGAGATCCAAATCAAAGCCCGTGCGAAGGTCAAGATTTGGATCAACGCCCAAATCGGAAGAAGAAATCAAAAGCGCGGAACAGAGGTTTTGTGGATGTGGGCGTCGTTTTCCCTGATTTCAGCGGAGACATGGGGCGGCGACATTTCCAAGTGGTGCAACTCTGAATCCAGCATCGGCGTGGACAACATGGGCAACGCGGGAAGTGGTCCACGCGAGGTGAGCGGCTTCGGTGGATGTGGACAATGTGGAACTAGCGAATGAAATGGGCGAGCGTCTCCCTTGTCTATAAGGTGTCCGACGAGCTATGGACGAGCGTCTCCCTTCGGCGGGAGTGCCACCACCAGCTACGACGAGAGGCACCATCGTCTCTTCCAAGATTGAGGGAACTGTAAGTCAGCGGCGAGTGCCAGCCGTCGACGTGAGAGGAGGTGAGCGAGATCCGTTGAGTGGATATGTGAGAAAGGAGAGGGTTTGTAACTTATTTTGAGAGAGAATAAAACAAGTGATTTTCCCTTCTACTTGGTTGTCTTCTTCGGCGTTCTTTCTGTTTCTGGCGAGTTGCCATGTTAAGCCACTCCATCATCCCAGGTAGCGACGGCTTCAGCAGTCTGTCAGGCAGCGGCTTTGAGGCTGAGGGCGAAGAGCTAAGATCTTCCCCTGCCGGTACGCCCTTATTCCTCGGTGACGAGCTCAGCCGGCAAGGAAATCATGCGGCGTTCGCTAAGCTCGACGCGACGACGAGTGCGCATGTGCATGTGAAGGTCAGCGTCGAGTTTTGAACGAGCAGCGTTCGAGACGAGGAAATCGCTCGTCAAGACGAGGAAATCGCTCGTCTCGAAATTAATTTTGATCAAAGTTAAATCACTTTACGAAATCATGGGTCAAATTAAAATTTTGACCAAGATGAAATAAATCGCTCGGCCAGCACGAAAATTTTGGTCAAAGATATAATTTTGACAAAATTGAAATTTGGTCCCAATTTTTCGAATTTTGGAGAAAGGATCGACAATGTAATTTTTGGTCAAAATTATAATTTTGACATTGCAATTTTTAGAACACAAAAAGGAAAATGAAATAAAATTATGATGAGGAATTTCAGTTTAAGAGAAGGTAAAATTGAAATTATGATCAAGTTGCGATTAATTCCAATTTTTTTAAATGAAATTTGAGTCAAAATTGAGATTTTGACCGAATTGAAATTAGATATTTAATATCTATTTTGTTGATTGAAATTTACAAATGTTGGGTCAAAAAAGACAATTTTGACCATGAATTTTGAGAAGCGATTATTTGTCAAACAATTAAAAATAAAATTATTTTATTTTATTTTTAATTAAAGAAAAAGAGAAATCGTGCTTGGGAAAGTGATGATAAAAAAAAAGAAAAAGAAAGTACGAATCGACTTTGCTAAATTTGGGGAATACTCAAGCGAGGAGGATAGTAGAAGGAAGCATTGACGCGGTAAGTTTTCTTTTTCCTCGGACAATTCCGATAAAAAAATTATTGACGGAGAAGTACAACTCCGGTTAACAAAAATTATTCAACGGAGAAATAACTCCGATAAATAAAATCACTGATAGAGAAGAGCAACTCCGATACAAAAAATTAATTTTTTTTTATGTTGCCTTCGGCAACTATCACGGCAAATTTGTCGTTGAAAAAATCCCTCCAGCGATCTTGATGAATCCTGCTTCATGAAGAAATGGTGAAAGAAGAACGGTAGAGAAATTGGGAAAGAGAAAAAAAATAAATAGAGACGAAGATGACGTGAGAAGAAAGTTAGAAGAAAAAAAAAAAGATGAAAACTCGCTAGAATTTGATGACATGAGAAGAAAGAAGAAAAATCTCGGATGGAATTTGATGTGAGAAGGAAATTAGAAGAAGAGAAGAGAGGAAGTTTGGGAAGAATTTGTGACGCTGCTTCACACTTGCTATCGCCGGAGTCGTGAATCAAGGAAGGGAATATGGAAGTTTTCCTCATCTTCCTTCGTTGCCGTTGTCTCCGGCATGAGAAGAAACATGAGAAGAAAACGTCGAAGACGATAGTATGTCCGCCTCTATGAACGCTGGAACCAGCGACACGGATTGGAGCAGCTGCTCATCACCTGCTACTCGGCGAAGAGTCAAGGACGATGGAGACACATCCGCCTCTGAGCAGGATAGAGATAGAGAAAACTTTGCTGAAGAACTCGAGTTGACGCCAGGACGCATCCGTCGTGTTTGCCTCTTGTGCCCACTGTCTCCCCCGACGAGCTCGACATCCGTCCATCCGATCGAATCAAAACTTTGGGGAACCCTTCTCCACAAGCCTGCGAACGTATGGTCAGAAGGATCCGACCATCTGACGGCCGGATCACTGGAATCGAAAGATTTTCCGGCGATCTCTATTCTTTATGATCAGCTATGAACACACGATGTTCATTCTTGTCAAACTCAACATCCAGCCATCGGATCATGTTGAAATTTTAGCCACAGCTTCTCCTCGAGCGTGTGAACCCATGGGCAAAATGATCTGATCATCCAACGGCTGGATCGCCGGAATCGAATGAATTTATGGCAATCTTCATTTCTCGCCTGTTACATACACCTCTGAAGTTCTGCTTTACGTACCCGACATCCGGCCATTCGATCGCACTGAAATTTTGGCCACATCCTCTCAACGAGCTTGCGAACCTATGGACTAAAGGATCCGTCCATCCGGCATCTGGATTGCCGGATCCGAAAGCTTTTCTGGCGACCTATATTTGTCTCTTTTGGACTACAAAAAACATGCATTTGACGTCTGTTCAGCGTTGACCCATTACCAGCCGACGATAGGCTCCGCCCACTACTCTGGCGAATCGCAGGGAGTTTGAGTCCCTGATCAAAGCCTCCGAGCACCCATCTGACGAATAACTTAAAACCAAAGAAGAAAGGTGCATGGTGAACTCCGTTCTAATGCATCACAGTGACACGAAGGAAATTTGGATAAGACGATCTAATTTTGTCAAAAGATGATCTAACGGCCAGATATTAACATTGCAGGAACTGGATTAGTATCTCTCACCTGATTCGCTAAGTTGGGCCAACTATAGATTTTTGGGCTGCCTCATGCGTCCATCCATCTTAGCCCAGCCCAATTGTTTAAACTGAATTGTAATGGTCCCAACTTACCATTACTCATTAAAATCCTAAGTTCAATTAGATATGAATACAGGATCAAAATTGATTTTGACCAAAAGTCAAAATTATGGGACAATTAAATCAGTTAGAAGAAATTTGAAACTTTGACTCGAAATCAAAATTTTGATTAGTTGTCAAAATGAAACCTCCTACAATCTTATGAAAGTTAGATGAAACTTTGACTAAACATTTTGAAATATTCAGAAATCAGAAATTTGGCTAGGCCCAATCTAATGTCCATGAGATTTGATTTAAGTTGAATTGAAAATAAAAGACCAAAGTCAAAATAGGATGGAAAATTTTGACCAATGGGCATACAGTTATATGTTTGTTGGAAGACGTTTCGCGGGGTGTGATTATCGGAGGACGTTTTGCGGGGCGTGACAGTAGCACTGTCACCATCGTTCTAAAAAATCATAATACAATGCTTGAAAAACTTTAGGAAAATGTCGAAATAAAGGTTGCTTGGATGTGATATTGGGTAGATGTTGTAGGAGAAGGATAAGTCCTCGTTGGCCTTAGGAGGATGGACTGATGCTGTTTTCTTCCTTATCTCTAGCAAACTTAGTTCAATTGCTTAATTGCTTTGCTGCTTCCAATTGCACTCTGCCACTTTTAACATGAGATAGGGATTGATAGAACCCATAAGCCGTCACCGGCGAGAAATCATGCAAAGTACGCCCTAACGAAATAATAACAAAATACTTGACACCTTAACTCTAACCCTATACCCTTATTTATAGAACTTCACTACTTAGTGAACCGGGTATAACATACCAACCCGGATCCACTTTATTAATAACCTACTAACAATATTAGGCCCGTAACAATTGCCCCCCTCTCTAACTAGTCTTGTAAACTTTATCTTGAGTTTTCTCCAGGATCCCAAATTACTCGATAAGTTGTTGAATCAGAAACACCAAACATTGCAACCTCAAGCTTGACAATTTTAGCTTCCAGCTCCCTAGTTTCTTCAGAAGTTTCAATAGCTGAAGTAGAAGTGATGTAAACACCTGAGACTAGTTTACAAACCTCTGTTACCACTTCTTGTTTATTGTCTTCAATTTTAGAATCTTCTTCTCTCGTTTCCTCAATAACTCCAATAGCTGGAATATCAGTATTCATACTAATTTTGTTTGAGGCTACTGATGGATCTTCAACTTCAATTGGTGTATCTTGCGTCTCATGTATGACTTCAACTTTTGATTGTGTGGTCCCATGGGTACTTACATTTGCCAGAGGTTCAGACAATTCGATGCTAAACACATCTTCTTTTACTGTTTCTCTAATATCCGCGTGAATCTTTTCTACATTGTCAAATGTATTATCATTACTATTAACCATCTCTGGTAAAATATCCTTTTCTTCCTCAATTGATACTTGAATAGTTTGACCTATAGCATAAGCTTCAGTTGTTTGATTTACCATTCCATGTTCTGGTTTACCATCTATGACTATACCTTCTAGTTCGGTAGCTTCTTCAATGCCAACTACATCTTCATAGTAGCTTTCATCAAGGACTGTAGTTGTATAAAAATTACTAAATCTTTGTATCATCTCTTGTTTCAACCCTTCCTAAGAAAGATTGAGAATCTGTCGTTTTAACCCTCGAATCTAATCATATGCTTATCCCTCCATACGAACAAATGTTATAGGAAATTTAAAGTCATTTGGCGTGCCTTTAATGTCAAAATAATATTCAGCTTGAGCAATTCAACCTACTGGATTAGTTCCGTCAAATCCTTGTAATTCCATGCGAATACGAATCTGCTATCTATCCTCCATATTACTTTGGCTCTGTGATATAGTCTTCAGGACCTCGCTCGAGATTGGATAAGTCTGCCCATCCATAATCACATCCACACCCTCTCGTATTTTCTTCTTTCTAACCAACTCTCCAACAATACTTTCATCTCATCTAAAATATCAAAATGACGATTCATCTCCACATAACATTGAGCAACTTCACTTCTCATCATTTTCTCTTATAACTCCTATCTCTTTTTCTTAAACCACTAATCTCTCTAGTTTTTTTTTTCTAACCCTAATCAACATATACCTCATGTGCGCCGCAGACAAAGTGCCGCATATCCTTCCTCTTCCTCTTTAGGTCGTTTCAATGCCGTTGCTACAGTACCGTGATATAGTACCGCCGTACAGTACTTTGCTACAGTACCTTTGTGTAGTGTCGTTGCTGAAGCCGCCGTTGCTCGCTTTGAGGAAGAAGATGCTTGCGTAAATGGAAACAACGTCGCTTTCCGAAGATGTTTGCTTGAACAAACCGCCTCAAATTGATAGACTCCTCCCTAGGGTTTTGATTGACTCCTCTCCCTAACTCTAACCCTAGGCCCTTATTTATAGAACTTCACTACTTAGCGAACTGGGTATAACATACCAACCCGGATCCGCTTTATTAATAACCTATTAACAATATTGGGCCCGTAACAGTTTGAGTGGCAAATATGGTGAGGGTTTTCCCTCAATTAAAGCCCCATGTCATTCCCTAATTAGTTCGTATAAGACAATCACCGAAAAATATGGGGGTAAGAGCAAACTGTTCGTTCCCACTGCACTTGAGCTTGAATTTAACAAGAGTTGACCTATTAACAAAACATGAGTGCACACCTAATCCGTTGGCCTGTTGCAAACTTGCAATCACGTAACTCTACTCCAAATCATCATGGATTTGAATCTCCACTGGTGTGAACCCAAGCGAATCTTTTTTTATATATTTATTTATTTTAGTTTAACTCTTTGAAAAATCAAGAAAAATCCTAAAAAAATCCTAAAAAATTCTACAAAATCCAAAATATTATTTTTGAAATTTTAAAAGTATTTTTGGATATAAAATCTAAAATTTAGGGCATTACAACTCTACTCCTTAAAAGAAATTTGGTCTTCTAAATTTGCTATTACTTAATCATAAATAGGTCTTTATGTCCAAATATTTAATCCAAATAAAATTTAAGAAAGTTAGACCAAAGGAGGGCATTAAAAATTTAAAAACTTACAGTCTATTTAGGAGGGAAAAAAGGAAGGGATTGGAAGGCAACAATACAAACTTCTAAATTTTATTCGCCCAATTTGGGCAGAAAAAGGGAAGAAAACATGTGCATCTCTCACGTTTGCCTCCTTCTCCCCTCCCCCACACCTGTTGATGCTTCCCCCTTGCCTCTTTCTCCTTTTGCCTCCCCATCCCGCCGACCGTTGAGCTTGCTCCCTACCTCATCTCCCATGCTCCCTCCCTCTCCTCTACCCCTCCCTCCTCTTTCCTGCATGTCCTCCCTCCTTCTCCCTCCTCTTTGCCCCTCTCCAATTCGCTCGCTTAACCAGCCGCCTATGTAGCCTCCCTCCTTCCCGTCCCTCCCTCCTCTTTGCTCGCTTGCCTTGCCGCCCACTTGCCTCGTTGCCCATATATCTTCCCTCCTCTCTGCCCTTCCTAATGCCCCACCTTTCATATTTTTCTTCCCGTTTGAATCATGTGATTCTGATAGGAACTCGTGCAAGAGCACGCTAAAGTAGACAAAACAAAGATGCTAGACAAACCTCAACCCTAACCCTAGGCTCTTATTTATAGACTTTCACTACTAAGTGAACCGGGTATGACAAACCAACTCAGATCCACTTTATTAATAACCTACTAACACTAATAGGCCCGTAACAATTGCCCCCCTCTTAAACTAGCCTTGTCCTCAAGGCTGAAAACTTCCACTTGTGTCGTCTCCAAGGTCCCATGGCACTCGATCCTTTCCCTCCAGATCTTCATCTTCGGCTAGCAACATCACCCGGAATTGCTTATTCGCGCATTGGTGCATTGGATGATATGGTTGATCACACTGGAAGCATAACCCTTTTTCTCTCTTATTGATGTACTCTTAATGGGACATAGCTCGGTTCCTTCTAGAATGATCATAAGTGCTTGCAGATGTATGTTGACCCCCCACCTCTTTGGAGCCATTATGAGATGGTCCACCCTCCTTTTCCTTCGGCAAACAGTGTACTGTTAGAATGCACACTAATGCTTCTTCTTGGCTGCTGGACACTATAGGCCGAAATCACTTGGGAAGTTGAATCTGGCGCAGCTGGATTAGGAGGAAAACTTCCTTCCCAAGAATAGTTTCCACTGCTTGACTGGCTTTTGCTTACCACTCCTTATGTCTCTATCCGCCCTTGTAATGTGGATCCCCCAATCAGCTCCCTCTCAATGACTCGAGCGAGAGTCATGACACGCATAACATTAGTAGGTAAGAAGGCTCGCACCTTCTTTCTGATATTGTTGTTTAGGCTCTTTAGGAAGAAACCCACGTACTGTTCCTCATACAGGTCAGGTATCTGTGAAACAATCTCTTCAAAAACCTCTATGTGCTCGGTCACAGTCAGGGGACCTTGTTCTAAGGCTGCCAGACGCTCATATGCTGAAGTGAGTGGAAACTCACTATAGCGTTGTAGCATTTCTTCTTTTAGCCTCTCCCATGTCAGATTAGGAGTCCTCCATCTCAACCACCGAAACCAGTGCCCTGCTGAGCCCTCCATGCTCACGAAAGCTATCGGGACCTTGTATTCATCTATCGTCCCCTGGATATCAAAGTACTGCTCAGCCCGTGCAATCCATCCTACGGGATTAGTCTCATCAAATCCTGGCAGCTCTATGCACTTTTGAATCCACCGTATGTTCTCCCCCGAAGTCATCCCCTAATTAGTTCTCCTCCCAAGTGCACTCCACCTCCCAGTCTGTCTTCATCAATGATCTCTATTCTGTTTGGCCTCATGTTTGTCTCTGGTGGAGACCAATGCTCCCGTGAAGGTGGTGGACGGTATGGCTCCTTGCCTGGGCGATGATGAGGGCCCGTCAAAACCTCCCTTTTCTCATCTCGCCTGTCTGTTATTGTTGCTGCCAAGTTCCTAATCTCGTTTTTCAACTCATCAATAACCCCCAAGTGTCGATCCATCTCAGCCTGTCGTTTAGTAATTGCAGCTACTTCCTCCCGATATAGACTCCGCTCTTCTGCTGCTGTCAGCACTTTAATCCTCCTTTCCTCTCCTGTTGATTGAAGTTCCTCTCGTATAATCGCAAGAAAACTTTGCACTTCTACTACTGTCTTCTCCAAAGCCTCCATCCGAGCCTCACTTCTCGTCGTCATTCTTCGTTTTTTTTTGTCACTCATTGATTTTTGTTTTTTTTTCTCAATCACTGATTTTTTTTAATATGCTGCTACAGTAACCTCTACGCTCACGCAGGCACTGCACCTACTTCGCTGCTGCTCCTCTCGTCGGTTAGGATTTCGGCCGAGGTAACAGTAATCGTAGCCGGTCAGGTGCGGCGTCGTCTTCCACTAGGTCGGCTAGGGTTTCCGGCCGGCTAGGGTTTCGGCCAGAAAGAGGGTTGGGGGAAAAAAGAAACGGCGGTGTCGCTTCGTCTGCCCGCGGCTGATGCTCCACTCGCCTTCACCGCCTAACGCCTGAGCCGCCGTTGGACGCTCTTTACGAAATCCACCGGGAAGCTTAGCGACAAGGAAAGAGCCGCCGCTGCCGCTCAATGCTGTCTCATCGCCTGGGTGGCTTGAAGTCGTTGTCCGCTGGCGTAGGTGTAGTCGCGCATCCCCAACAATGTTTCCGCCGCTTCCTCTTCTTCCAGAACCAGAACTACTGCTCGCCACTCACCAATACAGCCGCTACTACTAGAATTTGCCAAAGGGACGGCGATGTTTGCCTGAATCCGACGGCTGCAACACGTGAGAGGGCTGCCACGAACAGATAGACTCCTCCCTAGGGTTTTTCTTTGATTTCCCCCCTAAGGTTTTTTTATCGGTTTGATCTACGACAATAGATCCACCGATTAGATCTCCTACCGACAACGGAATTTCTTCCGCCTTTATCCGTCACGTAGGACCACCAGTTCCCCAACAATCGATCCGGCAGGTCAGACCAATTGATAGGAACTCGTGCAAGAGCACGCCAAAGTAGACAAAACAAAGATGCTAGACAAACCTCAACCCTAACCCTAGGCCCTTATTTATAGACTTTCACTACTAAGCGGACTGGGTATGACAAACTAACATGGATCCACTTTATTAATAACGTATAATACTAATGGCCCCGTAACAGATTCTCACATGATTTACTTTCCTTTCTTTCTATTTTCCTTTCTACTTTCTTTTTTTTCCCTCTGTTTTTCTTTCTCTCCAAGTAAACAAGCTCTTAGTCAAATCATCAAGATCACATTCCTTTCGTAAATCAGTTGGATCACTCTAGAGACATGTATACCATAATTAAACACTTTTATGACTCATCAGTATATCAAGCTGTCAACCATAACATTTCATCATTCCACAAGAGAGTACTACACTCACAAAATTTCACAAATGTCTTAAAAACATTTGTTGGCTTGTATCACAATTTACTCAACAATTATGATAAAGTTATAATATTCTCACCAAGCTTTATAGATTAATTTATAAAGATCAAATTTCTTGATACCCAACTTAGATCTTAGATCAATTCTGAAATCATTTTAAACTCTTCACATCAAAACCAAATCAATAACATATAGTCACACAATATTAAAAAAGTACACTAGAAAAATCATGTAGGTGAAGGGATGGATCCTAATAATCCCTGTAATTGCTCTTTCAACTTCACAAGTTCTAGCCTAGTCAGCCAAATGTAGGTTTTAATAATAAATTATAAAATCAACTCTCTAGATAAATTCATCTAGACACAAACTATAAGTCTATCATCCATGAAAAATATAATCATCATACACTTGAAGACTAACCATCCAAATGATGCATTTTAAAACATGAGTCCTTTAATTTAAGGGATATTGGTCACTATCTAGGTTTTACATTCAAACCTTTTTGATATACAGGATGTCTAGCCACAATATTACAATATCAAAAATAGATCTAATTATGAGGACATGTACACAACATCTGGTCATGATCGAAATCACTTGTGATCATCAAAATGGCAGATAGATAAAATCATGTGATCATATACATAATTCAATTTGTCTATCACATTCATGTAAGCTCAAGGGATCCTAGCCATAAGCTGACCTTAAGCTAGTATCATAACTAATATGATCTTAGTATTAATCTTATTTGGGTTTGACCAAAGATCATAAGCCTTATTAAATTTGAACATGAGATCATTGTCTAACACGATCATAACAAAGATCAAATGTTTGATGAAAAATTTATTAACATAGACACACAGGTCTTGTGTGATGATAATATAGTCAAAGTATACCATGATTATGTCTTCCTTTATTACTTACCACACGTGATCAAAATCAGGGACACATGATCATATGCTGTTAACTTGTATGAGCATTTCTCACCAACATAAAATCACTAAAATTAGAGGGTGATCCTCATATCACTAACAAAACTAGCATCATATGATCATAAGCGGGGGCAATTCCCCAAATCAAGAACAAAGATAGGTGTGATCATAAGACCATTATATATATAGTCATCATCACCAAATCATGAGTAAGCACATTCCTGATCCAAAATAGATATCGTATCACCGTTAAAGTAAGCATGACTACAAACTTAGTAAGTATGATCTATAGATTTTGTCAATAATAATCATAAGGTATGTGTGGTCATGATAATATATAAATGAATATAATCCTAAGAAGCCATTATTATAAGGTCATCATCAATTAACATACATAGAGCATATAAATGAGTATGACCTTATAAGTATCTATTGTATGATCATGAGATTGTTCACAAAACTAATATAAACTTGGGGTCCTTAAATTTCCAAACATAACTCAAACTACTGTACCACTATGATCTAAGGTGATCATGATATTAATCCCTGGTTTGTTCAAAAGATCATAATCATGAATGGGTCCAACCATAAGATCATAGATTGATATAATTACGAAACTAAAATAAGAGATGTATTGATCATAGGATCCTCTTGTACAAGAACAACATTAGTTATACAGTCTGGGTTAAATTGGTGATGTTATCAACATTATAATAGACCATGATCATAAATCAAAAATAGATAGATAATATGATTATAACTGGTGCTAGAGTGATCCTTAGATCACTCTCATAACCACAGTGATCATCAGACCATGTGATCATAAGATCACTAACAAAGTCACCAATAATCATATGATCTAGATCAAGTAAATCACTGTATCCTCATAAAGATATACATGGCAATAGGATTATAATCCATTAATGTCATCAATGTATAAGAGGTTGCATGATCAGAATAAATTATAGCTATGATCATAAATCACTAGCATCTATTGAGTTGATTGTAAGATCACATGCATGTCAGAAGTGGTCATCAAACCACAAGTATAAATTGGGTATGATCATAAGATCACAATGTCCTAAATTGGTTGGACTACATTATCTTGAATTTAGACAACACAATATCACTATCCTAATGAATTCTTATTTTTCCTTTCACATGACAACCAAGAGTCAAACTATACTAAAGAGTAGGATAACTAATAAAACGAATATCAACAGCTATAGAATTTTCCCTTTAATTAAATATCAATGGCTTATAAAGTCAACTATCAATAAAATATTAAGTTGTTTTTCTTTTCAACCAGTTTCAATTCTCAATCACATAACAAACTTTATATGATCCAATTAGTTCACTATTCAAGCAAATATCAACTTCCAAGTAGATTTATCACATTTCTATATTTGATTCTTGTCAAATTGTATCACAATGAATCAAACTGATTTGAAAATATTCTATAATAATTTGACTTAAATCAATTATAGTTTACCAAGTCTGTGAGGTGTGGTGCACAATAGGCCACTTTGATAATAAAAATTTTACTCATTGTCTATATCTAATTAACATGTTTATATCATGTCCTGATCTCACAAGCATGTCTTATTTATCCGATTCATAATTAAACTCAAAAGATTAATTCATGAATATCAAATTCTTGAGTCTTGGCCTGGTTGAAGTTTATTGTAATTGTAGAAGGATAAACAAGAGTATAGATACAAATATATAGTAAAGTAAATGAGTATACTGTTAACTAGTCCAACCTTTTATCATTTAACTATCTAAATTTAACACTCCCCCTCAAGCTAGAGAGAAAATATCAATTAAACCTAGCTTATTACCTAAAATGCTCAATCTTATTGAACTAAAAGCTTTAGTCAATATATCAACCAATTGATCTTCAGATTTAGTATAGGGTGCACAAATGAGTTTCTTAGTTCTCCAAGTCACTAAGTTCCCTCCAAGATAGGTGCAAAATCTAGATATAGATTTTCTATCATCATCTCCTATATAATCAACATCTGAGTAGGCTTCTACTTTGACATGTCTATTATTTCTATACATAAAACCCTTCCCTAAAGAAGCTTTGATATATTGTAGAATTTTCATAGCAACATCCAAATGACATTGTTGGGGTTTTTGTATAAATTGACTAACTATACCCACAACATAAGATAGGTCAAGTTTGGTAATAGTGAGATAAATTAACTTTCCTACTAGTGGTATATAGCTTATGGCATCCACATATGGAGTATTCCTATTGACTTTGTACTTCTGATTTGGAACCATTGGTGTATGAGCAGGGTTGCAATCCTCCATTCCTATTTCTTTTAGTAAGTTTATAGCATATTTCCGTTATGATAATGAAATGTAATTATCTTTGTATACCATTTCAATCGCTAAGGATACTTTAGTTTTCTAAGATCTTTGAGGGTGAACTAATACTTATTTTTTTTTGTTTTAGCTATATTAATAGTATCACTTCTTGTGAGTAGTATATTATCAAAGTATATTGCTATAATTACTACTTTTTTGTGTGTCGTGTGAAAATTGAGGAGTCCGCTGAAAAGTCCACTTTGCTGTACTTAAACCCTACTAAAAACGTTTCTTAAGAGAACCCATAAAACCGAGCATGTGGACTTTGCTTAAGTTCATATATTGATATATTGAGTTTGCATACTAACTCCCCCTGAGCAACATAACCTAGAGGTTGCTCTATAAAAACTAACTCAGATAAATCACCATAAAGAAACGCTTTCTTAATATCCATTTGATGTAATTACCATTGAAAATTTGCCACAATAGAAAAATTATGCATTTAACCAGGTGATAGGAGAAAAAGTGTCAAAGAAATCTACTCCATAAACTTGAGTAAATCACTTTACAACTAATTGAGCTTTATATTTGTCAATACTTCCATAAGGATTATGTTTAATAGTATATATCCAACGACAAGAAACATGTTGTGCTTCTGGTGGGAGAGAGACTAATGTCCAAGTTCCATTAGATTGTAGTATTTCCATTTCTTCATTCATTTCTATTTTCGATTTTGATATTTGCATGGTCACAACAAAATTTCGGGAAATGTTAAAAGATAATAGAGCATTCATAAATCTATAATGCTCAAGTGATATGCGATGATATGAAACAAAATTAGAAATAGGTATGTGGTTGTGCTATGTTTACATTTGTGTAGTGCAATGAGTAAAACGTTTGGATTAGCTATTAGTTCCGAGACATGTGGCAGAACTTTAGACATATTGCTTCAACCGGTGGTAAGGCACGTAAGCATGGGTTCTATATACCTGCAAAAATGGTGTAGATTATAGAGAAGTTATAGATGGACTCTCAAGTGATATCGAGTTAGGTAGATGGAGAGAGAAAGTTTGTTGTCCTAAATAATTAGTAGAATTAAAACAAGAAACTAACTCATAAAAGGTGACATCAACATTAGTATTATGGTGTCATTGAGTAGAGTCAAAGCATTGATACCCTTTTTGAGTTCATGTATACCTAAGAAATATACACCTAATAACACAAGGACTCAGCTTATCTACTCTAGGTCCAAAGGCATGAACGTAACACATACAACCAAAACTATGTGGAGTTAGTGTGAATATAGATTGAGATGTACAGAGTATAGAAAATGGAGAGAGACCACGAAGACCAGATACATTCAATTAATTAAAAAATTAGCAATGAAAATAACATCAACCTAAAAAGATTGAGGAGCATGTGTATAAACTATAAAGGTGCATGCCACATCAAGAATATGCTTGTATGTTCTCTTAGCTATAATATTTTATGATGATGTGTATGGACAAGTAGTTTGATGAATAATACAATAAAGATAACAAAAATTTGAAAATTAGAGTTAGTATATTCATGAGTATTATCAATTTCTAAGACTTCTAAAATGACATTGAATTGATTTTTTATTTTAGCAAAAAAAATTTTGAATACAGAGAAAACTTTATACTTAGTTTTTAATAGAAAAGAACAACACATATTAGAATAGTCATCTATAAAGGTAACAAAATACCAACGACCCTCCTTACCAAAGTCTGGGTCAGAATGTACTAATTGAAATGGACTTAAACTTTTATTAATTTGACTCAATTAAAAGAAAGCATGATGATGTTTACCATGTTAACAAACATTACAATTGAAAAAGGACTCAATGATAATGATAAAAATTTTTGTATGATGATAGGTGAAGGATGACCTAGGCGACAATGTCATTGGTACGCATCTGATTTGGTAGATGTATAGTTTCTCTTAGGATAATAAGCATGATATGTCAAAATATAGATTCCTCCATGTCTAGGCCCCCCACCAATTGTTGTCTTCGTCTTGAGGTCCTTGAATAAACAATGAGAAGAGGTAAAGGTTATAGAGCTATTAAATTCCTTTATAAAGGCATATATAGATAATAAATTTATAAAAAATTATGAAACATAAAATATATTATGAAGAGTAATAGTAGGTGTGAGATAGATAGATCCAAAGCCTAAAACAAGAATAAGCAATCCATTGGTTATTGATATTAGGGGATGATTATGATCAATTAATAGTGATGTAAAAAGAAATTTATTACCTGTCATATGTAAGGATGCACTAGAATCAAGACTCCAAGAATTTTCAAAAGAGACTATACCAGTAATTGAAGTATCAAGTAGTAGCAGTAGTTTCATGGACATCAATACTAATAGTGGATGATTGTTTTATATACTTTTCATATTCATCTATATAAATTATAACGGCTCATCCAGACTTGGTGGCAGTATTATCCATAATAGCATTTTCATGACGAGGGCATCCAAAATGTTGCCAACACTTATCAAAAGTGTGATTAGTCCGCCCATAGTGAGTATATGTAGGAAATACATGTTCACAATCTCAACCTCTACTAAATCTAGAGCCTCTATCATGTCCCTCACTCCGAAAGGCAATGAGAGCATTTTGACTTTCATGTGTAGTGGATGTAGAGAATTGGAAAGTCTTAAAAAAGCACTTTTAATGTTATGAATAGTTTTATCAACTAATAACTAAGACTTAGCTGCATAATATGTTACATT
The DNA here is from genome assembly GCA_027562315.1 of Costus pulverulentus. NCBI lineage: Eukaryota > Viridiplantae > Streptophyta > Magnoliopsida > Zingiberales > Costaceae > Costus > Costus pulverulentus. The sequence continues at coordinate 28,425,112 of CM050443.1, forward strand.
TAAACCCCTTAACAATTTGGCCACTTGTCACTGTTTAAGAGTAATTGCTATATTTGCAATTGGTGGATGATACTATGTAATTTCATCCCACTTACTTGTACAAGACTATAGTACTCTTTCAAGAATGATCTTTTTATTTTAGAGAATAAAATTCTTCATATAAACTAAGTATATGACAAATATTTTCTTGTGGGGCATAAACATTATTAAGAGCCTCCCATATAGCCTTTGTAGTTAGCTAATACATAACTGTTACTACAATATGTTTCATCCTATTAATAAGTAGATCATGATAGTCATATTAAAAGACTACCATGCATCATACGATGGGCCACTAGGGGATGGTGGATTTGTGGTGAAGTAATGTGCTTTTTTCTGTGACCCTAAGAAAATTTTCATAGCCTATGCCTATAGTGCATAGTTGTCACTACCAGTTAATTTCACAGTGGTTCCATATAAAGTGGTAGTGGCTTTAGGTTCTCCAAAAATAGAGTTTTTGTTTTCCTTAAGCGGAGCTAGGTTCAACCTAATTTTTTGGTCATTGTGCATGAACACATAGGTATTCGACCGATCATAGTGGACCACATCATGACCATAGAGCCAAAGTCGTCCTAGTAAGACATGAGCTACATCCATGGATGCGACATCATACCAAACCTTTTATAGTTGATGAAACTAATCGGGACTTGACACCTCTAGCTTACCAAAAGGCTGGACTTATCCACCCATGCAATTGAGTAGGGTTTTGGGTGAGACTCAAGTGAAAGCCCAAAGCTAGTGATCGTGGTCCTAGAGACGAAATTGAGGCTATTGCCCCCATCTATAACTATCTTGCACGAGTGGCCATTACACTTAATATAAGTGTAAAAAATACTCATGAGCCACCAATCTTCCTAGGGTGGGGTTTGGACGAAAGTGCAATGCACAATAGCTACAGCGCGCTAGGGCATCTCATACTCACTCATATAACACTCTAGGTTGACATCATGCTTTGATAGTGCACAATATAGGGTGGGGCGATGTCGCTTCTAACTGACATTCAAGGTTCATTTAGGGCAGTCCCTAACACAGTGACCCAGTTGTTGACAACGGTGACAAATGACACGATTTGGTTCAGTGTCCACTAGTGACTTTCCTTTCTCTTCCACGTTAGGCGACAAGGTTCATTTTCTATGGAGGTATGTCTAGGTAGGGTATGCGCAACAGGAGCCCTACGCAGCTCTGGAGGCTTTGAATGGATAGGATTTGCTCCTAAGGTTCGACAAGTGGGGACAAACTTAGGTTAACATGGGTGACTCTTGAGGTCTTGCTCAACCTCTAAGGCGCGCTGAATGGTTCTTGAATCGGGACAAGGTAAAACCTGGGTCCTCTCTAAGGTTGCGTCTAATTGCTAACTCATCGAACTGAATAATGTATTTGGCAACAGAATCGGACCCTTGGGAAATATTGCTATATTAGTCTAGAAGATGTTGCCGGTAAGATGGCGGAACGTACTTCTCTTTGTTACTATACTTCATCTCCTCGAATGCACAATCAGAGAGAGATTCTAGGCCTCATTTTGTTGCTCTACATTGGTCCAATGTAGGCGGGCTTGGTTGACTAAGAAAAGACACGTAAAATTAACACACAAGCGTTTGGGCATGTCGCCCCACTTGAACTAGTAGTCAATAGTTGTAGTCCAATCTATAAAGGCCTTAGGGTCAAGATTGTCATCAAATAGTAGGGGTGAGACTTTGATAGGACTGTTAGGGAATACCAGGTGTAATTTAAAATTTTGCAGTCCCAGGACGCAGCGGAAGAATCATTACACCCGAAACATATTCCGGTCCCAAGGATCCATGCGAGAGAGAAGACACAAGGATGTGTTAGAGATGTACCTCTTTTGCTTGTCTAGTTGCCGAAGCCATGTTGAAGGCGCCCAAGTGTTCGCCCTCTACAAGTATCCACGCGTCGACTCCTTGATCGTTGCTCCCTTCCACGCTTGGTGCTAGCCTCGGGAAGAGAATCAAGCCTTAGGGTCCCTTCACTTCTCTTGCGCCACCTCCAAGATGAAAAACGCCAAGAAGAGATGAGGAAGAAGATGATGCGCCAAGTCCTTCCTTCTTCTTCTTTGCCTATGCCACCTTCAAGCAAGGTGCACCTATGGCCAAGGAACGGAGAGGGCTTGTGGCAAGAAGATGCCACCAAACACTAAGAGTCCTTGCTCCAAGAAGAGAGGGAGAAGAAGAAGAACTTGCGGCTATGGAAGAAGATTGCGCTCCTTGATGAAGAAGGAGAGCTCCAAGCTCTCAAGTTGTCGCCACCTTAAGCCTCCACGCCTCCTTGTGTATGAGACCTCACGTCTTCAAGGAAGGGAACCCAAGAGGGGGCGACAAGGGGTCCTATAAATAGGACTAGAGGCGGTTTGGGCAAGGGCTAGGATCATGCCAAGTGTATGGCTAGGATGAGGTGCCTTGAGGCAAGGAAAGTCTCCAAGACTTTACCATAAACCTCATTCAACCTATCCATAAATGTCTAAGCACTATATCAGCCCAAGACATGTCTCAAATGCATTCTTACCATCAAAGGAGAAGAGGCTAGGCGCAACATGCAAGAGGAATTCGGCTAGGGTGGTGTCTTAGGAGAATTAAAATGTTCTAAGTTAGGCCCACAAATGCATTCTTATTCTATTTTTGTCTTGTATGTCTTTTTTTCTTTTCTTTTGGAAAATTAAAATGTTCTAAGTTAGGCCCACATGATAATTAAAATTTTCTAGTTTCGTGTAGTTTCTATTTCTAGTATTGGATAGAATGAACCAATAATAAATTTATTTATTATCAAACTATAAATGTTTCTATTTTGTATGGCATCTCATGAGCCAATAATAAATTTCTTTATTATCAAACAAGAAATAAAAACAGCACCTTCTGTTTATCTGACAGACTAAGAAAAGGCCTGCCACTGATTACATGGAAACAATTCAGAAGGACATAAATGCAAGTATGCGTTCCACTCTAATTGATTGGCTTGTGGAGGTATACTCATATATTTTGATTCCTCTTGAATATGATTTTTTTCAATTTAAATTTAGTTAATTTCATTTCATTGCAGGTAGCAGAAGAATATCATCTTGTACCTGACACACTATATCTGACTGTTAATTACATCGATCGCTATCTTTCTGGAAATGAGATGAACCGTCAGCGATTACAACTTCTTGGTGTTGCTTGTATGCTAATTGCTGCGTAAGCAATAATTTGATATTATTATAACGGAATGCTTTACAAATACTCGTACTAATTTACATTTATTCACAAATCTTGCAGAAAATACGAGGAGATATGTGCCCCACAAGTGGAAGAATTTTGCTACATAACAGATAACACATACTTAAAAGATGAGGTGGATGCATGCGCTTCTAAGTTTTTTTTTGGAACACTTTGTTTCTGTATTTGACGTTTGTGCTCTCCATTCGTATCTGGTTCTGCAGGTTCTGCAAATGGAAGCCGATGTCTTGAAGTACTTGAAATTTGAAATGACAACCCCAACTGCTAAATGTTTCTTGAGGTAATAATTGGATTCTCTTAATTTATATTGACATATGTCGTATTGAAATCTTATTATGAAATTTGATCTGAAAATGAAAAAAAAAAAAAGGAGATTCATCCAAGCTGCCCGAGGATTTGATCAGGTAACATAAGTCTTTAGCCCGTCACTTTTATACTTGAAAAAAAAAATGTTTCTTATCATTTTCCTCTACAGGTTACCATATTGCAGCTTGAGTTTCTTGCCAGTTATATCGCTGAACTCTCTCTTCTAGAGTACAATATGCTTTGTTATGCTCCATCGCTCATAGCGGCTTCTGCTACTTTCCTTGCAAAGTTCATATTGCAACCAACAAAGAGACCTTGGGTATGTTTGCAAACATAACCTTCCAATTTATATAATCATATTCCTCCGAAACTCATACTTCTGCCCTTAAAGCTCAATAAAGATCCAACAACTACCGAGAGAAATCAATCATAGACCTCTCTCCAGAATTAATATGATTTCACAACTGTTATGCAGAATGCTACGCTATGTCATTACACCCTATATAGGCCTTCTGATCTTTCTGACTGCGTAACACAGTTACATCGACTGTTCTGTACTAGTGCAGGCAACAATCTTCCTGCAATTCGAGAAAAGTACAGTCAACACAAGGTAAATCTTCATTAGAAGCTGCTCCAACTTATTATAAATGTGCAGTCTTAATAATATTTTGGTTCTGTTTGTCCCTTTTCAGAATAAGTTTGTGGGCGAGAAATATTGCTCCGCTGCCATCCCTACATGTTTTTTCCAAGATGTAGTGAATTAATTAGACCACGGATCAGTTTTACTCGCGGCATTCGACTTAGTTGCAATTTGCTCAGCTAGCAGCTTCCAGTCTGACGAGTAGTCTGATGTGTTCGCTTCGCTGATCGTTGTTTTCACTGGAACCTTTTTTTTTTTACCATTTCGTATTGCTCAATCCGTCATGCTAGTGTGGGCAACTAGTCTTTTATCAATTTGTTCACCAATTTGTATGTTATCAAGATAGAAGCAAAAGTCAAGGTTTCCAGGAGCAATTGTGCCGAGGTGATTGATCTGCTCCATTTCAGATCCTCGCAGAATTTGTGCCTTCAGGCTGTCGAGTATACTGGTCAAGCATTTGCACATACGGAGACTGATATGTAAAGTCCTGTTTCCTTGGAAGGAGTTCATAGGGAAAGAAAGAAAAAAATACATTGAATCTAATAACATTTTGCATATAAATTCAATATATTTTTTTCTTTCTTTTATGTTTTTCATCCTAGGAAATAGAGTATAAGAGAACCAAGAAATTTTGTGTTTAAGAGCACAGTTATAAACCTTGTCTTGATATTTACTTAGTTTCTATTGCATTGAAATTTGAAGTACAAACTTTCATTTTGGTGCAAACGTTAAAGTGAAGTTTGATCACTATGTAAATGTTATTTGTTTTTATTCGTTGGCAAGACATTGATCATATTAAACTTAAATTGCATTACAATTATAGAATGTGTTGTTTTGATTAATATATTACAATTATTCCATAGATAAGTACATAATTTTTGTGTATTTGGACATTTGGGTAAACAAATTATTGATTTAGGATTGATAGGACTAATTAATTGTCACAAAATATTGAAATTTTAAATGATGAGGTAAAGAAATTGTATACTTTTTTAAAAAAATTAAATGACGTTATTGTGCCAAACAAAATTTATAAATTAATGTACTAAAATAAAATATTTTCCGTTAAACGTTATTGTTTCTTCAACTCTACAAAAAAAGATGGATGTATTATATACCATAAATCAAATATAAAAACTCATGTTATAGTTTTCTGAAGACAAGTAAGCTTGTGTTTTTTCGGAAATTGAAGTCTTAGAATTTTTAGTTGAATTGGTGTAGGGTAAAGTAGCATTTAAATTTCTTCTAAACTTTTTGGCTATAAATTTACTCTTATATATAACATTTTATTACAGGGATATAACATTTTTTATTCTTTTTTTTTATTATTTCATTAGAATATTATTTTTGACACTAATTTATTATGTTTATTACGGTTAAACTAAGTTTAATTGGCTTTAAAATACTTATTATGATTATTCATGATGACCACATCATCTCTATTAGCTTCATTAATTTCTAATCGAACCTTTGGAGTACTTCCCCATCTTATATCTCTCTTAATTTTATGAATCTAATAAGAACTCAAAATTCTCCTTCATATCCCACAAGTTGATTGGTCTCATATGTGTGCCTCTTTCACCCTTTCGGATCTTCCGCTCATTATTTCCTCTCTTGATAATGGTAAGAGCGCTTCACTGCTAAATTCTATAATAATTTCTGGCAAAAGCTCAAGTTTGATTTCCTTCAATTCATGAATAATTTTCATGCTAATCCCAGTATCCTTGACACCTAGGGACATACTCATCTTATTTTCATCCTTAAACATCAATTTCTCTTGATTGTCGAAAATTATGACCCATCTCGCTTTACTAAGTTTCCTATAGAATTTGTGTAAGGCCACTGCCAATCACCTAAAACATATACTTCTGTTAGTTACTCACCGGGAACAGTATATTTTTCTCAAAGACACTCCATTCATGACAACATCCTCTCTACTTTGGACATGGCACATTCTATGTTTTAATCTAAAAGCAAATTCCCTAAGATAATACCTAAAAAAAAAGCCTTTGATAGCATTTGTTGGGAGAGTATCTACCTCGCCATGTAAACCCACATCTTTCTCCCTCTTTTTGTAAATTGAGTTCATGATTGTGTTGAATCTCCCTCTTTCTCTTGCATCATTAATTACACACCATTCTATCCTAGCTATAGGGGCATTAGACAAGGTGATTCAATCTCCCTTATATTTTTGTTTTGGTTACTAATTTGCTTAGTGATGACACAAATTTTTATAGTATTTTTCATAGATATTTATTACAAATTTGTGTCATATTTTTCTCTAATTGAATGCCCAAATTCAAGCAAAATAAAGAGATTTTATCAAAATAATATTCAAAACATAAAGGGACCTTCACTGAAGATTTGGAGTCTAAAGCTAAATATAAGTTCTCGACAATGATTATAATCACCGATGGTGATTCTAGGATGATGATGGATTTTACAAAAAAGTAAAGTCAGAATAATACTTCCCAAGGAGAGAAGAAGCCAACCTACAAATTTTGAGCCAAGTTAATAATCATGACCCATGATTCTATTTTGAAGACTAGCCCGATTCTAGCGGATAATGTCGGGAAATCCCAGAGATATTTTATATTTTTTGATATTACAGATTACATACACAGCAGAAGAATATCCCCAAAATAGGCCAGTCCCAAAAACCCTGTCACACCCCTAGAATCATCATGGAAATAAAATTTTCCATTCCCCAGGATTCAAACATTTCAAAATTTGAAATCATATGAACACCATATATAGACTTCTAGGGTTGCAACAACATCACAATAGCAACAATACTAATCATAAGCTAACACCATCTCACAACACATAGTCATATATGATCAAACGTCAGTTATACAATAACAGATGTCCACATTATGTTATCACTTACAACATTCTTCTTACTTCTCCTACACTCCCAAAATAACATATACAAACCAAAATATCATATACAACTCATCAAAACCAAACCATAAACCAACTAGCATTTATTCCTTTAGCACTTCTTCTATTGCCCCAAGGAAAAGCAACCAAAAGTTAACCTGTAATAGATATCAAATCAAAAGAGTGAGTTATGGAAAACTCAGCAAGATCTACCATGCCCATGGAAGAAAATATAAGTTTTATTACTACTTTGGAACATAGATTTTCACGGTAATCATTGTACAACCAAATCGATATTTAAAAAAAACATGAAAATCCAAAAGCATGAAGAACAAGAGCATATGAATAGCTTAGAGAAACTCAAGCATGGGGGCAATGGTAATTTCATGATCTCATGGTATTCAAACAAAATGTCATAGTAGCAAATATGGTATCATGGTATCATATCATGTGTGTCAAATATCAAAGTCTCTATCTAAGCATCAAATAAAGAGTCATATCTCATGAATATCAAAGCCTCATGGCAGAGATGTGTCTCATGAATATCATACAAAGAATCATACAAAGAATAGTGGGAACCAAAACAAACAAAGTCCGTCCAAGCAAACAAAATCCTCCACGTCCGGAAGAGAGACTAACCCACGTCTGGGAAGTCCACAAAGCAAAAAGGCCGGCAGGGGCTCGCCATGGCCCAACCAAATGTAAATGGAGGGATCTAGAGGTGGCTTCCATGGATCTCAAGAGGTGGCAAACAATTAAAAATTTAAGAGGTCCATGTAGCACTTTAGCACTTAGATCCACCTCCATAGCCAAATTCCCATAATTGGGATCAAATCATTTTCCCACTATAAGATGTAAGGGCCAAAGAACAATGGTATCAAAACAAATCAAAGTAACACAATGGAATGATTGGCCTTCATACAATTGGCCCTTACATCATGATCATTGATCCATAGTATCAAAGGTAACAAATCAAAGGTAAATTATCAAGCTCATTAGGTCAATCAAAGGTAAATATCAAGCTCATTTGAAGTGTCATGAATCAAATAACTACAAAGATGATCAATTTGTAACATTATAAGCTTGGAGTGTAACACAACAACACATTATAAGCTTGGAGTGTAACACAACAACATAGTCTCCAAGAAGAGTTATAATGCAAGGAAAGAAGAGAACCTTGCAATGTGAATCAGCCCAAGTCATTCAAACGAATTATATGGACATACTGCATAGAACCATATAAATTAGGAGTCATTGAAACCGTATTCAAGTTTCCTTTTCAATAAACTGAGTTTGAAACCGTTTGGCCAAGTATGTACAAAGATATGGCGATTAGAGTAACGAAAGGTCAAACTGCCCTGCTCCCAGAAATTTCTGTGCATTGACTGAAACAATGCAATCGGTATCAGATTTGGACGCATATGAAAGATATTCAATATATGATCCGTTGGAAAGACCGTTGAATTTACTTTCGTGGCCAACAAGAATGACTCAAATCCGAGTTGTCAATCATAAGTTATATATGAAATACCACAAGTAGGTCAGTCTAGTGTGACAGAATTTGGGTCCTGAATGTTATTGTATACTTGATACCATCACTCTCAATAAGTATATTCAATATTGGATCCGTTGGAAAGATTTTCAAGTCCTATTTTACACAAATCAAGTTTCAATTCAATATCATTTGCGTAGACAAAGTTACATCACAAATACCACCATAAGGTCAGATTTGCATAACCAAATCACCATAAACCATGATTTACCATCCTCCACATTCA
>CM050443.1:28435380-28445924 GCA_027562315.1 Costus pulverulentus
ATTGCAACTCTCTCTCCCCTCTTCGTCTAGAGTGTGGTGTGTGGAGTAAACCTTCTTGACGAAGAAAACAAAAGAAGGGAGACCGGCTAAGGGGGACATATCTCCTCTGCAAGACTCGATCAAAAGATCGTTGGCAACTTGCTAGCATAAGGAGCGCAAGGAAGGAAGCCTATCTCACCTTGTGTGAGATTCCTTTGGAGAAGAGGCACTCGCCCCTTTCCTTCTTCCAAGCCGCCACTCAAATCATGGCTATGGTAACATCCTTACTTGCTTTACATGTCTTCAAAATGTTGATCATATGTTTAAGCCATTCGATTTCGGACCTAGTTATGGAAGAAATTTTAATGCGCATGTAACCTAGGGTTACTTTCACCACATGCGCCCAAGAAAATTCCTAAAGAAGCACAACTCTCATGTTTGCACTAAGACAAGGTCATGCCATCATGAGAGTTTGCCTAAATTGGCTTGGGCACAAGTCCTAATCCAATTACGACTCTAATTAAATAAATAATTAGCCCACTTGTGCATGTCATATCTTAATCAATATCCCATGTGATTAGATTGAATCCTAATCCAAATAAATAACTTGGAGATACCTAATATGCACTAGGAGCCAATCCTAGTCCAACAAGGATTCTTCCATGCGCCTATGCCATAAATTTCTCCCCATTATACCCTTTTCTCCTCTTATCTCTTCATTACAACTTATTAGTAAGCCCAACTAAGCAATGGTCCTAGCCCAAAGTCCATTATGCATGTTAACCAAGCTATTGGATCCAATCCAATTTAACACAAGGTTAAATGAGACTAACCATGGTTAATTTGGTCAATATGCCAAAAATGGAACTTGGCCCCAATAAGTTTTTTTCCATCTCATCAAGTCCATTAGCGCTGATGAAATCTCCCAAATAGATCCAAGTTATCCAACAACTCAATCTAAAGGCTACCAGATCAATACGAAAACTCGAGTATCAAGGTGTGTGACCCTGTAGGTTTCTCTGACGTTGGCAGTGATGAACTTAGGTCATCACAAGTAGTGAGTGGCACCTAGCAGTGTATCGCTGCTACCCAAGTCATCGGAATGGATATCGACATCGACATCCCCATCATCGCAACTAGGTACAGATACATTATAGTCCCTTTGCTAAACTGATATCCGATTGGACAAGTGTGTCATCCCTTATTTTCACCCAATCTCATGGTCATGATAAAATCAAGTTCTCACATGGGTATAGCCATACACTTTCAGTCATAAAACCATAGAGGAGCTCCATAGATATCAAGCTTCCTTCAAGAAGGGGCAAATCCTCTGTCTGTACATTGACCTTCTCATATGGGTCGTGACATACTCAATGACAACCGTTATTACCTCCCAACTATGGCGAGACATTAGGATATATCAAAGCATGTCCCTAACCATATAGAATGGTTAATGACCTCAAGTCAAGGGATCAATGCATCTCCTATCACTTGTGAGGATAACTCATGACACCAAGTTATTGCCTCACAGCAGGTTGGTCTAGTATATCCAACACTAATATACCCATATGTCTGTGTTAGCACCACGTGTCTAACCAACCCATATGTCAGTCTCACAAGTACCATAGCTGTCCCATATCCACTAAGGTACATCGACTGGGGACAAGAGTTTGAGCATAGATCCAATATGTCTCCAAGGACATTATTATGTAAGTACACAATCGCAGGTGCAAACAAACAATGATAATAACAATGCCAGAATGATATTTATATAGGAAATATCTGGATCAAGTAGTACATAAAGTAGACCGTAACTAGGTCTCAGGGCATAAACACTAACAATCTCTCACTTGCATTTAGACCTAGAGGTTGAGGAACCTCAACCCCATATCCCTGGCATGACCATCATGCTTCTGCTGCGCCAAAGCCTTGGTCAGTGGGTCTGCTAGATTATTCTCTGTGTCAACTCTGCTAATCTTGATGTCACCTGGATCAATGATCTCTCTGATCAAGTGAAATCTCCTGCGTATGTGTTTGGACCTTGGATGAGACCATGGTTCCTTGGCCTGTGCAATGGCTCCATTGTTGTCACAATAGAGCTCAATGGGATCCACTGCACTTGGAACCACCTGAAGTTCAAAAATGAACTTCCTTATCCAAACGGCTTCTTTGGCTGCCTCAGAAGCTGCGACATACTCAACCTCATTTGTAGAATCAGCTATGGTGGATTGTTTGAAGCTTTTCCAGCAAATAGCGCCTCCATTTAACTTGAACATGTAGTTGGCCTGCAATCTGAAGTCGCCCGGGTCAAACTGGAATGACACATCAGTGTAGCCCTGAATACTGAGCTCTTCTTGTCCCCCATAGACCAAGAATAACTCCTTAGTTCTTCTCAGATACTTCAGGATGTTCTTTATAGCCACCCAGTGCTGTAGACTTGGATTGGATTGGTATCGGCTGGTTATGCTCACAACATAAGCCACATCTGGTCTAGTACACAAAATTGCATACATGATCGATCCTACTGCCGAAACATAGGGCACTCGACACATTTCATCCCTCTTAGCCTCTGTGGTGGGACACTAGCTCTTTGAGAGATTAAAACCATGTCTTACTGGAAGGTATCCTTTCTTGGATTGCTCCATGTAGAACCTTTCCAGGACCTTATCAATATAGGTACTTTGACAAAGGGCCAGAAGCCTCTTGGATCTATCCCGATAGATCTTCACGCCTAAGATATAGGCGGTCTCCCCTAAGTCTTTCATCTCGAAACACTTCCCCAACCATGTCTTCACAAACTGAAACTAGGGATGTCATTTCTGATGAGTAGTATGTCATCGATATACAAGACCAGAAAAGTCACCAAACTCCCACTGAATTTTCTGTATAAACATGCGTCATCTTCACATTTGATAAAGCCATAATCTCTTACAGCTTCATCAAATTAAAGATTCCAACTTCAAGATGCTTGCTTTAATCCATAAATGGATTTTTTTAGCCTGCAGACCTTATTGGCATCTGCGGGATGGATGAAGCCATCAGGCTGTGTCATATACACATCTTCTGTTAGCCTCCCATTAAGGAATGCTGTCTTAACATCCATCTGCCATATCTCATTGTCATGATATGCAGCTATAGCAAGCAGAATCCGAATGGATTTGATCATGGCAACTGGTGAAAAGGTTTCATCATAGTCCACCTCGTGGACTTATTTAAATCCTTTAGCTACTAGTCTACCCTTATAGGTAACTATGTTGCCATCCATGTCGGTCTTCCTTTTGAAGACCCATTTACTCCCAATGGATTTTACCCCATCAAGCAGCTCAACCAAATCCTAGACTTGGTTAGCTGACATGGAATCAATCTCAGATTTCATGGCCTTAAGCCATTTCTTGGAGTCCGATCCAACGACCACCTCATCATCCTCAATGATGAAGATCCCGTCGTGTTGGGTCGGCAGTGACCCATACCTTTCAAGTGCACGACAAATCCTCCCAGATCTACGTGGGACCTGTGTCTGAGCCTCTGGGTGTATAACAACCGGTGCAGGTGGCTCATATTCCATCTCTATGTTTTGTGGTTGTACTTGGACCTCGTCCAAGTCATACTTACTCCCATTGACTTCTTTCATGAGAAATTCTTTATCTAGAAAGACAGCACCCCGAGCAACAAAAACTTTATTCTCGATGGGAACATAGAAGTAGTAACCCTTAATTTCCTTAGGGTACCCCACAAACACACATTTATCAGATCTAGGTTCTAGCTTGCTAGAATCCTGACGTTTGACATAAGCCTCATATCCCCAGATCCTAATAAAAGAGAGGTTAGGGCGTCTTCCACTCTATACCTCGTATGGTATCTTGGAGACACTCTTAGATGAAACGTTATTCAGTATGAGAGAAGCTGTCTCAAGTGCATGACCCCAGAATGAGTGTGGTAGAGTTGCATGACACATCATAGATCGAACCATGTCTAACAAGGTTCGATTTCTCCTCTCAAACACACCATTTCATTGAGGTGTTCTAGGAGGAGTGAGTTGGGATAAGATCCCACACTCTCTAAGATAGTCAAAGAACTCACTGCTCAGGTACTCCCCACCACGATCTGATCGAAGAGTTTTAATGGATCTCCCAAGCTGGTTCTCTACTTCATTTTTTAACTCCTTGAATTTCTCAAAGGATTCAGATTTATGTCTCATCAAGTAGACATAACCGTATCTACTAAAGTCATTAGTAAATGTTATGAAGTAGTTGTACCATCCTCTGGCTTGTTTACTGAATGGCCCACACACATCACTGTGTATAAGATCTAATAAACCTCCTGCCCTCTCACCAATCTTGGTGAAGGGCGCCTTTGTCATCTTCCTTAATAAACAAGGTTCACAAGTATCAAATTACTACAAGGAACTTGAATCCAACAACCCATTTGCATGGAGTTGTTGAATGCGATTCTTGTTTATGTGGGTTAATCGACAATACCATAGGAAAGCACCATCTGAACTACTCAGTTTGATCTTTTTACTATTTATTTTACAAATAAAACTATCCATGTCCAAGACATATAACCCATTGCACAAAGTACCCTTCCCATAAAACATGTTTGCAAATGAAAAAGAACATGAGTTCTCCTTTATTTCAAACTTAAATCCTTTCTTTGCCAAGCAAGGAATGAATATAATGTTTTTAGTAAGTGAAGGTACATAATAGCAATGATCTAGTTCTAATTGAAGTCCAGAAGGTAGGGAGAGAGAGTCAAAACTCCTATAGCAATAGCAGCGCACTGATCTACTTTTCTTGAGCCCCTACATATTTGTACAAATATGAGCTCCACATGCGGTATCCAATACCCATGACATAGAAGTAGAAAGGTTGACTTCAGTAACATAGATACCTGAGCATGAAGGTGAAGCCTTGTCTCTCTTCTTCTCATTCTGAAGTCGCACCATGTCCTTTATCATGTGCGGTGGTCCTCCACATGAGTAGCACTTGTTATTCCTGATTCTTTCCATCTTTATCTTCAATGTCTTTGTTAAGCCTTTCGGTTCAACACATTGAATGTCCACTTTTGGAGGGTTGAGCTTAACCAATTCATCATAGAGCTGCCTTAAATTAGAAATAATCTCAGAGGCACTCTTAGATTCATATTGCCCTCTAAACTCAAGTGACATGTTGGTTAGCATCAAATTAGCTACCTCCAAAGTATCAGCCTGATGCTTATCACAAGCATCATTCTCAGCCGCTGAGGCCGAGCATGGAAGTGGCTCAGGAATAGGCTGCTCAGGGAGATAGAGCTTCATCTCGAGCTTGAGCACAGTTCTCAAGTTCATATACCAATCCAGTAAGTTGGATCCAACCAACTTATCCCTTTCTAGGGTAGATCACAGTGACCATCTGCTATTGTTCGTAGCCATTGTTCTACAACAACCAAGAAAAGCAAATTAGAACTACTTCAAATCATTTGAACTGGATTTGTTTTAAATGATTATGACTCCCACTATCGAATTGACAACCCATAAAGTCAATCGAAAAATCTAAGATTTCCTAGTGAGATGGGATCCTTATTCCACAGGGGGCTTCGCGTCCCACGAGGGTGGGATGAGATGCACAAAGTAGCCCATGCTTCTTAAGGTTGGCATTCCGGCCGATTGCTCTAAGCAATTACCCTTATTGAGATAGTCCAGGCATTTCATGTCCAGCGAGGGTTGGATACAACATGAAACCCTAACCTCTCAACGATGCCTCTAGAGTTTCATCATGTGCCCAACACATATGAAAATCTAGTCAAGTCCATTCATAACCGTTATGCCCAGGGCCAACGAGTTTCCTTGCGAAGGCACGTCCAGGTTAAAACTAGGCTGGGGAAACCATTGTCACCACACACCTTCTAAAGATAAGTGGGTGTGTCCCACAAGGGTGGAAAATAGTTCACAACACCACTGATTGATAGTTCGATGAGGGCTACGCTCTAGAAGGCTATTGGACTTGTTATTTTGGGTGAGGGTTTTTGAGGTCTCATCATTTCAGTTTTATCTTATGTTTAACATTACAGGCATGTAGTCCTATAGTGATAACATAACGATAAAATATCTCAGGCATGCTTTAGCAGGTTAGAAAGGCAGTAAAGGGATGATGTGATCATAGCCCATTCAAGACATTGAACCGACCCATGCCAAAAGGGGTTCAACTCTTGACGACCTAGCCTTGCTGACCTCTAGCTTGGTCTTCAAGGTTGGCTCCAAGGTCCACCACACCATTGTTTAGCACTCAAACCCTAGAGGAAGTTCTAGGGAAACCCTAGAAGCATGCCCCTAGGTTCGGCCAATGCCATGGGTCTTCATCGAAGCAAGGTGCGCCACCTTACAAGCCATAAGATGTATAGCTTTCAAGCCCTAGGGCTCGACCAATGCATCTTGCGCCCACCAAGTTTGCATGTATGTGCCAATGTACATCAAGGATGCACCCCTAATCTTCTTCTTAAAATTTTCAAAATAAAAGAAAAAGAATGGTAGCATGCAGGCCTCACAAGAATACATCGCAGGCATGCATAAGGGCTTGACTAGTGATCACAACATCATGCACAAATAAGGTACTTACTCATGCAATTCTATATGCTCATGAAAAACCTAAAACTTGAAATTTTAGTTTTTCATAAATCTTTCTTCCTCATCTTCTTATCACAAATCTTTTGATTATTTGAGATTATATTTCATGATGATTTTATAGACCCTTTCAGCTGGCAATTTTGTAAGATCAAGAGACTCGGTGATGACTCTAAATTTCATAGCATATTCCTTGCTAATTCTATTATACTTTTGGGTCATAATCATGCTCATTTGTTTATTTTTATGCCTTATTTATTAAATGTTTTAGAGTCTACACCTTTCTTGGTTTTTGATCAATTTCAGGTAAAAAGACATCATTTTCATGGGTTTCAAGCAATTTCAATGCATAGACAAATTCTAATCATCAAGAGGTGACTACACATCGAATTTCAAGCCAAATTGGACTTCACAGAGAAATTATGGTTGTGCCGTAAGGAATTTTACGGCCGTAATCTGCAAATAACGGCACTTGATTCTGCTACCATATTCTTTGAAGATTTTTTGTCCACGCAAAGATTACGGTACTGCCGTAATACTTTTTATGGTGTCGTAATGTCGGGGGCACTGCCGTAATACATTTTACAGTACCGTAATTTCAAGCCATTTTCTTACAGAAACTTCTGAAACAATTACGGCACTACCGTAGTGTTCTTCACGGTACCATAATTTCAACCCAGATTTCCATAATTGCCCGATTCTTCCGCTGTTACTGTTCATGAAAGCTTGCAAAGACTATTTCTCGAGTTTTAGACTACTATTTCCTGATCCGTAAAAAGGGGAATAATCTACATAAAGAGGGGAAGATTTGCAGAGAAAAAGCCCCAATTAATTTTCTAGATTCAAGGAGGAATCGAGAGAATCACTGTCGCTCTAGGGTTCCTCACCAGGAAGCGTATAGACCACCATCGACAGTGAAATTTTAGAAGAAGCTTCGCTTGAACGAGGAGAGGACACACGAAAAGTTTTAGAGTGAAAGGGGACCGATCGAGGGAGAAATCAGCGAAAACAAGGGCGCCGCCATTGTTCATCGCGTTTCCAGGCTAAATTATGGGCTGTAATTTTATTATAGCCTTGTTTAGTAACCTTATCTCTACTCTTTCAGTTTCTAATCCTTCTAAAATAATGTTTTATTGTAATTCTTCAATCATGCAAGCTTAAACCTCTTTGGGACAAGGGGGTGTAGACCTCTTAATTTCTTAATGACAGGCTGATCTTTATTTCATCATGATCTTTAATTATATCTGTTCATTGAAATTAAGATGGTTGAACCCCTAGTCCCAATTCTTTCCCTCTGATATTTAGTAAACTTTTCAATCATTTGCTTACATCATATTCAATTTGCTTAGCTAGTGAGAAAATAACTATTCGGTACTTAAGACGTAGGTCCCTGTGGTTCTATATCTTTTATTACTGCAAGTATCCGTGAACTTGCGAAAACAGTAAGTGTTTGGTGCCGTTGCCGGAGACCTTGGTTTTTGTTAATATTGAAGAAATTGGAAGTCTTACTAGACTAGGTTTTGTTTTGTTTTGTGCTTTTCTTTTTGGAATCTTCAGAAGCTAAAATTAATTCTGTTTTCTACACTTTTCTACATATTTTGAGTTTATTTGATCTTCTTACTTGTGCATGTGCAGGAATCTTAGATCAGGTCCTCTAGTTCCCTTAGACCCTGAAACAAACAAAACTCTTAGACTGCGTAGGAAACTCAGATTTGAAGGAAGGCAGGGGGAAGAAGTGGTAATGGCAGAAAGGAGATCACTTAGGGACTATGCAGCCCCTAATCCACAGGAGATACACTCTAGCATTGCTAGTCCAGTTATAGAGGCTAATAACTTTGAAATCAAGCTTGCTTTCCTATCTATGATCCAGCAAAATCCGTTTTGACGAACTCTACTCGAAGATCCTAATCAACATCTTGCTTTATTTCTTGAATTATGTGAAAGAATTAAAATTAATAGTGTTTCCAGTGATGAATTAAAGCTTAGATTATTTTCTTTTTCTCTTAGGGACCGAGCTCGCTCTTGGCTTCAATCTCAACCTACCGTTTCAACAAATTACAACGGAAGTGTCCTCACCATAGCCTTGAAAAATAGGTTTTAATACATACTTTTTATAATGGTTTACTTTATAATACCCGTCTGACTGTTGATGCTGCTGCCGGAGGAGCCCTTATGAGCAAGACTATTGAAGATGCTTTCACTTTGCTTGAGGAGATGACTTTCAATGGACCACTAAGAGAGGAGTGATATATCGTCCGCCACATTATAAGAATGAAAATGATAACTGGCATGCCTTGGCTGAAAAGGTAGATTCTTTGAGCAATAGTTTTGATTTTTTTCAAATGCAAACTGCTGTAGTTTCATCTTCTGCTATATGTGATATTTGTGGTAATCATGGACATTATACTGAGGAGTGTAAGGTAATTGCTGATCAGGGTTCAGAACAAGTTAATGCAGTAGGATGGTACAATCAAAGTATAAATAATGACCCTTATTCTAATACTTATAACCCAGGATGGAGAAATCACCCAAACCTATCATAGAAGAGTAATCAGGGAACACAATTAGATTCTAGACCTCAATTTCAATCTAGGAATTCCAATCCTAATCCACCTAAGTCTAGTTTAGAAGTGATGTTTGAGAAATTTATGAGCACTCAGATGAAACAAAATGAAGATGTGTATGAAACTCTCAAACAAATCAATTCTAGGATGAATAATATGAACTCTAGGATGGATAACATGAGTGCCCACACTAAAATACTAGAAAATCAGATAGCACAACAAGCTAGCACTTCTTATAGACCCCCAGGGAAATTACCTGCTAAACCTGAACCAAACCCTAGGGAGCATTGTAATGCTATCACTAACAGGAGTGGGAAGCAATTAGATGAACCAAGGGGTAGATTAGATAATGAGGAGGAAGAGCCCAACATTGAACATAGCAGTGAACCGAGTTTAGAAACACAACCTGCTCATGTGCAGTCCCATGCTAGTTCGCCACCTTTTCGGGGTGATGAACCAAAAGAGGATGAGCCATGTCAGATTGATGTTTGATGCCTTGCATTTTCGTAGTAAGATTCAAAGCTATTTCATGTTAAATCTAGGCTTATTTTGACACTTTTATACTCTTTTAAGGCTTATTTGCTTAAAAGCTTCGGAATCTTCACTTTTTGGTGCTTTTGTGGAATTTCAGGTAAAATCACCCTTTTTTGACATATTTTGAAGTTTCTAAGGCCATGGGATGATTTCTTATACAAAGATGAAGCTACATGTCAAATTTGGGCTCAAACGGAGTTAGCCTAAAAAATACGGCCAAGTGAACGCCATAGGGTTCACCAGTTTCTTCGCTAGCACTTCTTATAGACCCCCAGGGAAATTACCTGCTAAACCTGAACCAAACCCTAGGGAGCATTGTAATGCTATCACTACCAGGAGTGGGAAGCAATTAGATGAACCAAGGGGTAGATTAGATAATGAGGAGGAAGAGCCCCAACATTGAACATAGCAATGAACCGAGTTTAGAAACACAACCTGCTCATGTGCAGTCCCATGCTAGTCCGCCACCTTTTCAGGGTGATGAACTGAAAGAGGATGAGCCATGTCAGATTGATGTTTGATGCCTTGCATTTTCGTAGTAAGATTCATAGCTATTTCATGTTAAATCTAGGCTTATTTTGACACTTTTATACTCTTTTAAGGCTTATTTGCTTAAAAGCTTCAGAATCATCACTTTTTGGCGCTTTTGTGGAATTTCAGGTAAAATCACCATTTTTGGACATATTTTGAAGTTTCTAAGGCCATGGGATGATTTCTTATATAAAGATGAAGCTACATATCAAATTTGGGCTCAAACAGAGTTAGCCTAAAAAATACGGCCAAGTGAACCCCATAGGGTTCACCAGTTTCTTCGCTAGCACTTCTTATAGACCCCCAGGGAAATTACCTGCTAAACCTGAACCAAACCC
>CM050443.1:28448945-28466086 GCA_027562315.1 Costus pulverulentus
TAGATCGGTGAGATCAAGAGCATCAAGAGATGAATGGTTAGATCTTGAACCTTATGGTTTAATTTGATTTAGACCAATGCTTGGCTTAATTTGGTCTTTGAACCAAATATAATTGAACTGGCTCATCAAGTGAGCGCATGGTTCAAAGAGGAGAACTTTGCGATTTGTTCACTAAGCGTGAACACTTGAACGTGTGAGGGTTTACTATTTTTGGAAGTCATGCTTACCGAAATAGGTAGCACGCCTCACATTCGAGAGCATTGCTCTATTCTCGCTCGCCTCTTCCACTCGACGCCTCTCTCTCGTGTGGTGAGTCTTCACGCAAAGGAGAAGAGAAGAAAGCCAAGAGACATCTCTCATCTCCTTCACGAAGGGAAACCTTGAAGCTTTGCTAGCACAAAGACGCCAAGGGAGTAGTCATCTTCACCTTGTGTGCGTCACCTTTGGAGGAGAGCCGCTCGCCCTCTTCTTCCAAGTCGCCATCCAAGAAATGGCAATGGTATGATCCCCTTCTTGATCTATACAATTTGTTAAGTTGATCTATGTTCATACATGCGATCCTAGGAAGCCCTAGATTCCGCCCATGCAAGTTTTTATATGCGCATACTTTAGGGTTTCGCCCCCTGTTAGGGAACTTTCACTTATAACTTTATAATTTTGACTGACCCTTTTATGCAAAGAAGTTCTAGGGTAGGAGCATTCTTTGACATTGATCTATAAATCGAGCGCACCTTCAGGACAAGAAGAAAGCAAAATCAGATTCAGGAGAAAGAAGTCATGAACCATCTAGGAGGAGAAAATCAGATGGAGCACATTCAGCTTGATGTGAATAATGACCGAGTACCACAACCAATGGGGGACAACTACAACAACAGGACATTGAAAGATTATTCTGCTCCCTACACTCATGGTTTTCAATCTGGATTGTGAGGCCCGCTGTTGAGGCCAATAACTTTGAAATAAAACCTGCTCTTCTTTCTATGGTGCAACAAAACCAATTTGGTGGTTCTCCTCTTGAGGACCCCAACATGCATCTCTCTATTTTTCTGGAATATTATGATATGCTGAAAATTAACGGTGTGTCTGCTGATGCTATCAGGTTGCGACTATTTCCCTTCTCTTTGAGGGACATAGCGAGAGCTTGACTGCACACACTACCTTCTGCTTCGATAAGAACATGGGCAGAGCTTTCTCAAGCCTTTCTCTCCAAGTACTTTCCTCCATCTAAGACGATCCAGTTGCGGAATCAAATAACGAGTTTCATGCAGAAGGATGGAGAATCCTTATATGAAGCTTGGGAGAGGTTTAAAGAGCTCTAAAGGATATGTCCACATCACGGAATTGAGACTTGGGTCTTAATCCAAACGTTTTATAGCGGTTTAGATTACAACACAAGACTTACAGTGGATGCTGCAGTAGGAGGCGCCTTGATGAATAGGAGAGTTGAAGATGCAATGAACCTCCTCGAGGACATGGCGATCAACCATCACCAATGGACATCTGAGAGAGGTACCTCTAACAAGAAGTCAGGTAGGTATGACCTTGACTCTCTTATTGCTCTCACGACTAAGGTTGATAATTTGACTAGAAAGCTTGATTCTTGGTCTATTAATTCAATGGATGTTAACGCTATTTCTTGTGAGGTATGTGGAGTTGTAGGTCATGTAGGGGCAGATTGTCAGGTAGGAGATGGACAGATGGCTGCAGTTCACTCTGAGCAATTGAATGCTGTTGGAAATTTTAATCCCAACAACAATCCATATTCCAGCACATTCAATCTAGGATGACGCAACCACCCAAATTTCTCATACCGAACAACCATCACCAATGCAGCCTGAACAAGTTCCACCACAGCAAACCCAACCCCCACAAGGAAATTTTAGGCAGCCCCAACAGAACAATTTCATGCTACTAGGATTTTAATCTAGGAACTTCAATGCACCACCACCACAGCCAAGGCCGAATAATGATTCAAATTTGAGCAAGCAACTTGAAGGACTGACAAACATGATGAAGTTGATGATGACGAGGATGGACTCCCTGGAGACACACAATAAAATGCTAGAGAGTCAGCTAGCCCAGCAAGCTAGTTCGTCTTCCAGAGCACCAGACAAGCTTCCATCCCAACCAGAAGTAAACCCGAGGGAGCATTGCAATGCAATCTCCACTCGGAGCAGCAAGCAACTAGAAGACCCAAAAATGCCGACCGATGACAGGATAGATGAGTTGACTGCCGAACCTATGGTAACACAGTCAGATGAAACACCGTGGCACCTGAACCAACTGAAGAGGGGCGACCCTATGTGGGACCGCCTGCATACAAGCTACCAATTCCTTTCCCACAGATGCTTGTCAAGGCTAAATTGGACAAGCAGTTTGGTAAGTTTTTAGAAGTATTGAAGAAACTTTATATTAACATCTCTTTCGTTGATGCTCTTTCGCAGATGCCGACTTATGCAAAATTCCTGAAAGGCATCTTATCAAACAAGAGGAAGCTAGAGGATCAAGGGACCATTGCACTCATTGAGGAATGCATCGCCATTATTTAGAACAAGCTCCCTCAGAAGCTTAAAGACCCAGGCAGTTTCTCCATACCCTGCCAGATTATGGAGATGTCCTTTTAGAGAGCTTTGTGCGATCTAGGTGCAAACGTTACCCTCATGCCATTATCACTTTATAAAAGGCTAGATCTAGGGGATTTGCAACCGACCAATATTTCTATACAGCTTGCAGACAGATCTGTGCGTCACCCAGTTGATATTTTAGAGGACGCACCTATTAAAGTAGGAGATTACTTTATTCCTGCTGATTTTATTATTTTGGAGATTGATGAGGATGATAGGCTCCCTATCATTCTAGGGAGACCTTTGCTTGCTACTGTAGGCGCTGTCATGGATGTCAAGCGTGAGAAACTATCTTTGAACATCTGTGGCAATGTTATTCAATTTGATCTGTCTGACACCTTGAAAAAACCTTCTCTTGCAGGTACATGCTGCAATATTGACATTGTGGAGAAAGCCACGCAGGATGTTGAGGCCCTCAGGAAAGAAGTGGACCCCTTAGAACTTGCCCTGACAAACTCTATTGATAGAGATGATGAAGGAGAGGCTGAGAAATATGTTGCACTGCTGGAAGCTGATGCAAGCCCGGACGATAAGAGAGAAGAAAATCAGGAGAATCAAGGACAACAGAAGATCGAACTCAAAAGCTTACCTGGCTCCTTGAGATATGAGTTTCTAGGACAAAATTCTACATACCCAGTGATAGTCAGTGCGACGTTGGACAAGGAGCAAACCGAATTATTGTTTAATGAACTTCGTCTCCATAGAAGGGTAATAGGCTATTCATTAAATGACATAAAAGGGATTAACCCCTCTATTTGCATGCACAGGATCCTATTGGAAGACAATAGCAAACCTTCTGTGGAGTTCCAACGCCGACTCAACCCGCACTTGAAGGATGTTGTGAAGAAAGAAGTGCTCAAATTATTGGATGCTGGAGTAATATATCCAATTTCAAACAGCTCTTGGGTAAGTCTAGTACATGTTGTACCCAAGAAGGGTGGACTCATGGTGATCAAGACCGAAGCTGACGAGTTGATTCTGACGCATACGGTTACAGGATACAGGATGTGTATTGACTATAGGAAGTTGAACTATGCTACGCGAAAGGATCATTTTTCTCTTCCATTTATAGACTAGATGTTGGATAAATTAGCGCATAATTCTTACTTTTGCTTTTTGGATGGCTTTTCAGGTTTCTTCCAGATCCCTACCCACCCGGACGACCAGGAGAAAACAACCTTTACATGTCCCTATGGCACGTATGCATACAGAAGGATGCCCTTTGGGCTCTGCAATGCCCCCGCGACTTTTCAGCGAGTAATGATGACCATATTCTCTGATTTTAATGAAAATTTCATGGATATTTTTATGGATGATTTTTCTGTGTATGACTCCTCTTTTTATCATTGTTTGTCTAATCTGTCTAAGGTTTTACAGAGGTGTGAAGAGGTGAACTTAGTTTTGAACTAGGAGAAGTGCCACTTCATGGTCAAGGAAGGCATCATTCTTGGGCATTTAGTTTCTGAATGAGGGATAGAGGTGGACATAGCAAAAGTTAAAGTCTCGAACATCTTCAGCCACCCACGTCGGTGAAGGGGATCAGGAGTTTTCTTGGACACGCTGGCTTTTATAGACGATTTATTAAGGATTTTTCTAAGATAGCTCGCCCCTTAACTAATCTACTTGCTAAAGATGCCATGTTTTGCTTTGATAGGGATTGCGAGAAAGACTTCACGAAACTCAAGGCAGCATTAATCTCTGCTCCAATAATTCAACCCCCAGATTGATCATTGCCTTTTGAGTTGATTTGTGATGCTAGCGACCAAGCTGTTGGGGTAGTCTTGGGACAGAGGAAGGATAAGAAGCTTCACGCCATTTATTATGCCAGTCATACACTCGACGATGCTCAGATAAACTATGTGACCACGAAGAAAGAGCTGCTAGCGATTGTCTTTGCCTTCGATAAGTTTCGTTCCTATCTAGTTAACTTGAAAGTAATCATTTTTACTGATCATGCATATATAAAATATCTGATCAATAAGAAGGATGCGAAGCCAAGGCTCATTAGATGGATCCTCCTCTTGCAAGAATTCGATATAGAGATCAGAGACAAAAAGGGGAGTGAAAATCTAGTGGCTGACCATCTTTCCAGACTTGACCGCGGCATGGACAAAGAAATTAATGAAGAGTTAGAGATCAATGACACATTCCCTGAAGAACATCTCTATGCTTTATTAGATCAACAAGTCCCATGGTATGCAGATTATGTTAACTACATCGTGTCTACCATTTTCCCTCTTGATCTCACTTTTTAGAGGAAGAAGCGATTCCTACATGATGTAAAATTTTATTACTGGGATGAGCCATATTTGTACCCGAGATGTGCAGATGGGTTGTACAAACGATGCGTACCAGAGGTGGAGATACAAGATGTGTTGAGCCATTGTCATACTTGACCTTATGGAGGACACGCAGGGGCCTCTAAAACAGCCTTTAAAGTTTTATAGTCTGGTTTGTATTGGCCTTCTATATTTCATGATGCTAAACAATTTGTCTCCACTTGTGACAGTTGCCAATAGACTGGAAACTTATCAAAAAGAGATGAGCTCCCACTCAACAACATCATGGAAGTAGAAATTTTTGATGTATGGGGGATAGACTTCATGAGCCCCTTCCCCTATTCATGTGGAAAACAGTACATTCTGGTTGCCGTTGACTACGTATCAAAGTGGGTTGAGGCATCCGCTGAAGCTACTAATGACTCTAGAGTAGTTATGAAGTTTATGAAGCGGACTATTTTCCCCCGATTCAGAGTTCCATGCGTCCTGATCAGCGACGGAGGCTCCCATTTTATAGAGCAGAGGTTTGGAGCATTATTGAAGAAATACGGTGTAAGGCACAAAATTGCTACGCCCTACCACCCTCAGACTAGTGGTCAAGTGGAGGTCTCCAATAGAGAAATCAAACAAATTTTGGAGAAAACTGTATCGCGATCACGGAAGGATTGGACAATGAAATTACTAGATGCTTTATAGGCTTACAGGACCGCACTCAAGATGCCCCTCGGTATGTCTCCTTTCTAACTTATTTATGGAAAATCATGCCACTTACCTGTTGAGCTTGAGCACAGGGCGTATTGAGCTATCAAACAAATCAACTTTGATTTCAAGAACGCTAGTGAAAGGAGAAAGCTACAACTCGATGAATTGGATGAGATGTGCCTTTTTGCCTATGAGAATGCCAAGAGCTATAAAGCACGCACCAAGTTCTGGCATGATAAGCGCATAACGAAGAAAGAATTTCGTGAAAGGGATAAAGTGCTTCTATTTAATTCAAGACTTCGGCTATTTCTAGGAAAACTCCGCACAAGATGGTCCGGGCCTTTTACAATTCAGAAAGTTCAACCATATGGTGTCATCACAATTTGGACAGAGCGAACTGGCAGTTTCACAGTTAACGGGCACCGTCTCAAGCACTACTTCGAAGATGAGCGGGTCGAAAAAGAGGAAGCTCTACCTCTCTCAGACGCCACAAATTTGCAACTCTGAAAAACTCTTATGGTCGAGCTACCGACCCTAAACTAGCGCTCTTGGGAGGCAACCCAAGTTTTTGATTGATTTTAGTGTTTATGCATAGTCTTTCCTTGATATTAGTTAGTGTTTTAGACTATTATTGCCTTTTTACTTAATTTTTAGTTTTTCTAAAGGGGATTGCTACGAATTTGATGTCTCTTTATGCTATAGGTGGAAGATGTAGTGCATAGAATTTTTCCAGAATTTTTTGAATTGATCAGTGCACTTACGGGACGTGTCAATGTTTCTAGACCTAGTTCACCAGCCCTTTATTGACCTCCTATACCTTTTGCCCAGAGACTAGTGCAAGTTAAATTAGATAAGCAATTTGGGAAATTTCTTGATGTATTGAAAAAGCTGTACATTAATATTCCATTCACTAATGCTTTATCTCAAATGCCCACATATGCTAAATTTTTAAAAGAAATTTTGTCTAATAAGAGAAAGATAGAGGACTATGGTACTGTGGCATTAACTGAAGAGTGTAGTGCCATCATTCAAAACAAATTGCCACCAAAACTAAAGGATCCAGGTAGTTTCTCTATTCCTTGTTTGATTGGGAGTATGGCTTTTGACCGAGTCTTATGTGATTTGGGAGATAGTGTGAGCCTAATGCCTTTATCCTTTTGCTGGAAACTAGACATGGGGGCTCCCAAGCCAACTTTAATATCTTTGCAGCTCACTGACCATTCAGTTAAGTATCCGGTAGGGATTCTTGAGGATGTTCCGATCCAGGTTGGTAAGTATTTTGTTCCAATGGATTTTGTAGTCTTAGAGATGGAGGAAGATGCTAAGATTCCAATCATACATGGTAGATAATGACACCAAAATATATAGTAAATTTTGTGTCATTTGATTTGTATTTTTGTGTCATATTTATGCTCTTTTGCTTGTTTTTAAGCCTTATTTGTCAAATATTGCGGAATCTACACGAATTCTTGTTTTTCATCATTTTTAGGTAAAAAGTGCCATATTTTAATGGATTTTGAAGGAGGTAAAGTCGTCGGCTGGTGGGCAGCAAGAGATGATTCTGCACAGATAAAAAAAATCGGAGTCACTAAATGAAGATTGTACTGCAAAAATAAAATCAATGGAAACAGAGGTAGCAGAAGAAGTAAGAGGTTGCTGGTGGTAGAATCTAGTGTCGACGGCTGGAAATAGTGGTGTCAGAGGTAGATGCAGTGGTGGTGGTTGGCTGCAGTTTCTGGTGGAAATATGAAGACAAGGAGCTGCTAATGTAGATGGAAAACAGTGCAGCCTATTGATTCAGTTACAAAAAGTAGCTATACCCAAGAATAAGATTTAATGATCCAAAAAGAAAATAGACAAAGCCAAAAGGTAGAATAAAACTTGTTCTTTCAGGGCGTATGAAAATTAAAGGATCAATATATGTCAGAAATTTAGGGTATTAACAGAAAGAAGGCTAATCAGATTACAAAATTAAAAACTGCTGCATAAGTTAATCAGTTACCAAAAGTTGCTATGTGTTATAGGATGATCCATGGGCTTTAAAATTCAATAAAATATCTGAATAATAGACAAAGATGAGTAGTTCATGTTTGTGCCAAAGATCAAAAATTTTGCCACTCTAGTTTCTTAAAATCACTGCGAGAAAACACCTAATCAGATAAGCAGAATGCAGATTTCAAATTACGGCATCGTAAAAATGATTACGGTACTACTGTAAAACTCAAAAAACCTTTGGGTTAAAAATCGACTGAAATTATGGTACCGTGAAAATGGTTACGGTATCGCCGTATTTTTCACAAAATTTTGAAAAACTCTCGTGTAAGAAAAACTCAAAATTACGGCCCCTGATATTCATTACTGTAGTACCGTAAAAAGCACCAAATCTCAGAAAACTTTCTAGTCAAAAATTCAGTGCCGTATTTTTGTTGAAACTTCTGGTTGGGTTTGCTGAATTTACGGTACCGTGGAAATTTGTCCCAAAATTACGGTAGTGCCGTATTTTTGCTAGTAGGCTTGTTTTAACTTGAAATTTGTTGTGTAAACTCCCCTTGATGATAAGAACTCGTTCATGCATTGAAAGTGCTTGAAAACTGGTGATAATGATACCTTTTTGCTTGAAATTGATCAAAAACAAAGAAATGTGTAGATTCTAAAGTATTTGGCAAATAAGTTATAAAAATAAAGCAAAAGAGCAAGGTCATGACTCAAAAGACTAGCAAATGAGTATGAAAAATACTATGAAATTTAGAGTCATCAAACAGATAAGGCTCAAACTTTGCTTGTCCTCAAGGAAATAAAGAAAACAATACTGATTATGAAAATAAACTTTCATATGACGAATAAATTTCTAAGATACAATTACATATGAAAAATTCTCATCAAATAAATACTCAAAATTTCAAGTAAATATATAGTCCTCCGAATTCAATCTTTAAGATCCATAATTCAATCAAATAAAATTT
This sequence comes from Costus pulverulentus, assembly GCA_027562315.1. Taxonomy (NCBI): domain Eukaryota; kingdom Viridiplantae; phylum Streptophyta; class Magnoliopsida; order Zingiberales; family Costaceae; genus Costus; species Costus pulverulentus. Next base: position 28,457,514 of record CM050443.1, read on the forward strand.
CGCAATGTGTATAAACAGACTTTCAATCTCATGAGTTCACCTAGTTTAAGTTTAGAGTCCATGATGTCTTTGTTTATAGGAATAGGAATCACAAAATCTTTTTCCACTCAAATTTTTCTCTCTTTTTTTTATGCATCTTTGACATTTTCTAAAATGAATATCACCTTTCTTTTGGTGACATATTTAGAATATATTGGTTATATAACCAACATAATAGAACTCATATCTCTTTAAGTAGAAAGAATTCTTCTTGAGATAGCGGAGTTAATGTCAAAGAATCTCTCTCTTGGCATGCACCCACATAGATACATACTTTTTATTGAACTTCAACTCTTATCTTAGGTACCATTGCAAATACAATGCCGAGAAGAGGAGTTATTCTTTTTAGACTTCAACCCATGACTTTAGGTACCACTGCCAAATTTTCGCAGTGCCAAATAGGGGAGTCATTTTTCTTTTTTTCTTTTTTTTGGATTTTGGGTTCTTTCTTCCCAACACATAACAAGATGGACTTTAATGATTTACTAGGTTTATTCAATCGATATCAATCTAAAAATCACACAACATATGCTCATTTTATTCAAGAGAATTACTTTACTCTCAAATTTCATTCATCAAACAATATATTCACCCAAAATTTCATGCACTAATCAATGGAAGATTTCAACAAATAGATCATATCAAAGAAATAAACTCATCATTTCAGGTCTATTTGCAATCCTCAAGTATTGTTATGAACAATAATCTATCACCAAGAGAATTTTGGCATAATAACAGTAGTATTTTCTTGATCAAAAAAACCACACAAGCATATATCACATCATATCAAATCACAATAAAAATCATCAATACCAAATCATATATTATGCTAAACATTCTAGTGCATCAATCTCAAGTATCAAGTACCCCCCGAATATCAATATAGCCATATGGAACTATCATCAAACAAATATCAATAAAATCTCAATGCAACCATATCGAAAGCATGTAGTAATGAAAACAACTCGAGGATCAGAAGCAGTAGGACACAAGAAGTTTGAAGGATTTATCTTCTATTTGAACACATGGATTATCAGAAAAATGTAGAAGTTGGAATGCAAATGAGTAGGAAAAAGATACTCATAGAGTTTTATTAATCCGTGTCAGACCCAATCATCCTCTGTGTCCTTAGGTTCGAACCATCAGCGTTCTCTCTCTCTCTCTCTCTCTCTCTCTCTCTCTCTCTCTCTCTCTCTCTCTCTCTCTCTCTCTCTCTCTCTCTCTCTCTCTCTCTCTCTCTCTCTCTCTCTCTCTCTCTCTCTCTCTTTTTATAGAATTACGATACCGTAAAAGGAATTACGGTACTACCGTAATTTGCGACAAAACTTGTTTTCACCTACACGAAGATAAGAAAAATTAGTTCTAAGTAAAAATAAAAACAAAAACAAAGTAAAAGAAAATAGGCTAAAGTAAAAGTGCTTGGGTTGCCTCTCAAGAAGCGCTAATTTAAAGGTCATTAGCTTGACCGTTCTGCACTTGGATTTGATCGTGATTTCTTTAGTTGCCATGTTGATCTCTCAATGTTTTGTTCATGGCTTCTAGGAACATAAGGCTCATTCATGAAACAATGTCCAATCTTACTCAAGAACCTTTTTCCTTTCTCAAGCAGTTTTGATCTTCCTTTTCTCCTTCGTCTCTTCTTCTTCTTTGTTGCTTTCTCCTGAAATTCTTTATTCACACACTCAGATGATATGTCAGTTTCAGAATTAGAAGGATCATCAAATAAATTATGCACATCACTAACAAAATCATTAATTATATCAATGCTACAACATGATCCTGAGTGTGATGCTTTTTGCAAGGAATCAGTTAAATCAAATTCAATTGTATTATCTCAAATGTCAAAAGTGAGTTTTCCTTTTCCAACATCAATGATTGCACCAACTGTGGCTAAAAAGGGTCTACCAAGAATAATAGGATTTTTGGAACTTTCCTCCATCTCAAGAACCACAAAATCAGTAGGTACAAAATACTTACAGACTTTGATAGGAACATCCTCAAGAATACCTACAGGATACCTCACTCAGCGATCGGCAAGTTGCAAAGATATTGAGGTCAGCTTAGGAGCTCCCATATCCAGTTTCCTGCACACAGATAAGGGCATCAGACTCACACTAGCTCCCAAATCACATAAGGCTCGATCGAAAGCAACACTTCCAATTAAACAAGGGATAGAGAAACTACCTGGATCCTTTAATTTCAGTGGCAACTAATTTTGAATAAGAGCACTGCATTCCTCAGTTAGCGCCATAGTAACATTGTCCTCTATTTTTCTTTTGTTGGATAAAATTTATTTTAAAAATTTTGCATATGTAGGCATTTGAGATAAGACATCAGTAAATGGAATTTTAATATACAACTTTTTCAACACTTCCAAAAATTTCCCAAACTATCTATCCAACTTAGCTTGCATAATCCTCTGAGGAAAAGGAATAGGTGGCCTATAAGGTGGTGGTGAACTGGGTCTAGGAATCTCAACTTCACAAGGCAAATCACCATTCTATGAAGGCTCATCCTCCTTAGAAGGTGGTGAGCTAGGATGAGACTGCACATGTGCAGGTTGTGATTCCAAAACTGGTTCCCTACTGGGTCTAACATTAGGCTTCCTCATCATCATGTAATGGTCCCCTAGGGTCCTCTAACTGTTTTCCGCTCCTCGTTATGATAGCATTACAGTACTCCCTAGGGTTTGGTTTAGGTTTGGCAGGTAATTTCCCTAGGGGTCTGTTAAGAAGTGCTTGCTTGTTGTGCTATCTGTGCCACTAAAATCTTATTGTGAGCAACAACACCATCTAACCTAGAGTTAATTTCCTTAAGACCCTCTTTTAACTCTTCATTTTGTTTCATCTGGGCACCCATGAATCTCTCAAACATGTCCTCTAAACTAGATTTTTGGGGTTTACTCTGATTTTGTTGACTCAGTTGGTACCCTCTATTTTCATTCTGTCCACTAGCATAATTGTTACTTCTCCAGGACAAGTTAGGGTGGTTTCTCCAAATAGGGTTGTAGGTATTAAAGTAAGGGTCATTATTTCTACCTTGATTGTACCCCCCTACTGAATTCATTTGCTCACTACCCTGATCAACAATAACTTTACACTCTTCAGCATAGTGCCCATAGTTTCCACAAACATCACACATAACAGAAGAAACAGCAGCAGTTTGCATCTGAAAAGAATCAAAACAATTACACAAAGAATTTACCTTTTTTGCTAGAGAACGCCAACCATTACCATCATTCTTATCATGAGGAGGATGATACAACACTCCTCTCTCAGTAGTCCATTGGTTGTGATTTAGCGCCATCTCTTCAATCAACGCATAGGCATCTTCAACAGTCTTCTTCATCAGTGCTCCCCCTGCAGCAGCATAAATAGTTAAGTGTTGTAAAGCAAACCATTATAGAAAGTTTGAATTAAAACCCAATCTTCTAATCCATGGTGAGGGCACTTCCGTTGTAACTCATTGAAGCGCTCCCATGCTTCACTAAGTGATTCACTATCCCTCTGTGCAAAGCTTGTGATTTGATTCCTCAACTGGATCATCTTACTGGGTGGAAAGTATTTCAGCAAGAAAGCCTTTGACAATTGCTCCCAAGTAGTGAATGTCCCAGTTGGTTGTGAATGCAGCCAAGCTTTTGCTCTATCCCTAAGAGAAAAAGGAAACAGTCTCAGTCTAAGAGCATCATCAGATACACCATTAATTTTTATGGTATCACAAAATTCAAGAAAAAGAGATAAGTGTTTGATCCAGGAGCAAACGGGCCCATGAACATACTTGAGGATGGCCCAACCACTCCAAAAGACACTTGGGGAGACTCCCAGGGCCCCAGAAATTTTCCCCGGAATTTACGCCTCAGTCAGAGTTCCCTAGACCCCGAAACGGTCAGACTGTGCGCCCCATCACGGCCATGACACGGTCTCCTGCAGACACGAATGCCGAACACGGGCGTGCTCCTAGTCACGGGCAAGCCATGCTTGGCTCTGTGGATTTCGGCCATACCGAACACGGGCGTGCTCCTGGTCACGGGCAAGCTGTGCCCAGCTCTGTGGATTTCGGCCACACCGAACACGGGCGTGCTCCTGGTCACGGGCAAGCCGTGCCCGATTATGTGGATTTCGGCCACACCGAACACGGGCGTGCTCCTGGTCACTGGCAAGCTGTGCCTGATTCTGTGGACTTCGCCCACTCCGAACAAGGCCGTGCTCACCATCACGGCCAGGCTGAGTCTGCCCCTGGAGATGCGTTGCAGCCCCGATGACGCCACTTCGATGTGCACCGCCCTCCCTACCATGTTGCTCCACCCTATGACGACCCAAAGGAGCCCAACAAGGTGGAAATCCGGCGATCCCAACGCCAAAGTAAGCCCCCGGACCATTTCTTGGGCGTCATTAGCCCTCTTTCCATCCATACCAAAGTGTCGTAGCCCAAGGGCACTACGAGCCAACCCCCTGAAGATCCAACTCCAAGTGAGCCGCTTAATCTGATTAGCAACACGGCCCAGGATCGAGCCGCGACAATGGTGGCCCAGCCCACGACATCGAAGTTCTGCTGTTTTGTCTCGATGTGCTCCGAGCGCGTCTAAACCGTCTCCGTACAAAGACGCAGGATCGCATGCCTAGCTTCGAAGAATATTAGGTAGTTGTTATTCCTTGTCTTGTAGTTGCAGATTGACCACTTTAGTGGCCTGCAAGAGTGGTTGGTTTGTTAGAGTAGGTTGTCTCTTATGTGTTTTGTTTGTTCCCACCCCTCTTATTCTATAAAAGAGGAGGTAGGGCTTGGTGTTGAGTTGTTCTCTTTGGTGTTTTAGAGATCTCCTGGTGAGCTTAGAGTTGCCAGCATTTGTGAAGACAAGCCGGAGCCTTGCCTTCGTCGCTGTTCGGGTCGAAGGCGTCTCTTCGATTTCAAGTTGTTCCCACTTTCGGTTTGAAGTAAATCCCACCTTTCCGGTGGGTCATGTTCGCCTATTTGTCATTCTCTTACGCGTTTCTTTGCTGCGATTTTCTCCTCTTTACTTCACCCATGGCTGTCCATACACCGGAGGCGTGGTATCTCTTGTTCTTGGTTTGTTTTAGACGCGCAGGAGTACGGGCTGAAGCCTGCAAGCCGCAGTCCCCCAACACGAGCTAAGAGAGCTGCAGGAACTCACTAAATTTGCTACGAGGTTAGTGCACCGTATTATTTAGTTAGGTGCCGTTCGCTTCATTCGCATTCATGTTGCCCTAATCGAACTCGTCGTTGTTTCGTCGTGCTTTCTACCGGATTACCTGCACTTTTCTGACGCGTTTTCTCTTCCCTCGCCTCACGACCCTCTCCCATTTTATCGAGCATTGTGTAAAACCCTAGAGTACGGCTTAAGGACCCCCCCTCACCTATTAGTTGCTACATCAGTGTTGATTTGGATCTTCTAGAGGAGATACTCCAAACTGATTTTGTTGGATCATTGACATGAATGCTGGTTTAATCTCAAAGTTGTTTGCATCAATTGCAGGCCTAGTAATGCTGGAATGAATTCCCTGCATATTCGGGGCTGCATAGTCTCTAAGTGTTCTTCTCTTTGCCATGATGGATTCTTCTTATCTCTTCAGCAAACCTCAATTTCCTGCGCAATCTAAGAGTTTTGTTAATTTCATGATCAAAAGGAACTAATGGTCCTGACCTAAGATTCCTGCGCATAAACAAGTAGAAAGTCAAAAAAGTTCAGATTTTTCAGAAAATAAAAGAAAACTAGAATCTATCACAAAAAATACTAAAAACAAAAACAAAAGGCTTAGTCTAGCAATACTATCAATTATATCAATATTAACAAAACCAAGGTCCCCGGCAACGGCGCTAAAAAAACTTGTTATAGTCCGCAAGTGCACGGATACTCGAAGTAATAAAATAGATATCGAACCACAGAGACCTTGTTGTTAAATACCGACGAATTGAGTTTTCACTAGCTAAACAAATTGAATAATTATGGAAACAATCGGAAAGTGCACGGAAAAATATCGGAGAAGAAAACTGGGACTAGGGGTTCATCTACCTTAATTCTAATGACTAGAAGGAAATAAAGATTGTCAGTCAAATTTTATCATGATAAAGATTTAGTTTACTTCATAAAAGGATCATCTCGCTCTCACGTCGATAATCATACAAAGGACTAATCCTCACTCTCGTGCAAGATCTATCCAATGCTGAAAATAAGTAAACTATCAACAAAGAACTCAAGGATCACTCTCATGCATCCGAATTCTAAGTTAATGATCTCATGCGGAAACTCAAGGATCACTCACATGCATCCTGAAACTCATCACAAGTTATACTTAAGGTTCTCCGGTGATCAGAAATTTAATCTCTTACAATTTCGAACCAAACCTAACATATTAACTCAATCCAAAGAATCAGAAAATCAACATGACAATAAATCACTAAAAATCAGAATTCAAAGAACAAACCTAATCTATTACAATAAGTTCCAAACTCAATGATTTTTAGGGTTCCAAATTTCACAATCAACCTCTCAATCAATTTTGCAAAACTCTAAAACATGCTGATATTTATAAAACTAAGGAGAATTAAAGAAAAGTCATCACATAAGCAAAATTATCATAACAAAATTATCATGACAAAAATAATCAATGTCTAGTCATTAAGAAATTAAGTGAATTACACCCCCCATGTCCCATACGAAGGTTTAAGCTGGGATGATGGAAGAATTACAGCAAAACATGGTTTTAGAATGATTAGAAATCGAAAAAGAGGAGTAAAGGTTACAAAACAGGGCTGTAATCTAAATTACAACCCGTAATTTGCCTTGAAGTCAAGAAGAATAGTGTCGCGATCGCATTTTTGATGATTTCTCCCTCGATCGATCTCCAATCACTCTGAAACTTCTGTGGTGTGTTCTTCTTCCTCAGGCGAAGCTTCCTTTCGAAAATCATGGCCGGAGATGGTCTGTGTGATGAATGGCAACGAACCCTAGCGTGACCGTGATTCCCTAAAATTCTCCGTGAATACATGATAAAAATTGTTCCTTTTGCTTCGCAAATCTCTGCCTACTTATCCTGAGTCTCCCCTTTTTTCAGATCTTCAATTAGTGCCTTAAATCTTCAGAAATCATGTTTTTAAGTTTGCGGCAGAAAACTCAGAAATCGGGGTGCAAAATTACGGCACCGTAAAATAATTACGGTAGTGCTGTAATTTCTTCTGTGAATTCTGGGCAAAAATTACGGTACCGTGGAAATCTTTACGACAGTGCCATATTTTTTGCCTAAGTCCTCTGGTTGAATTTGTCTGAAATTACGGTACCATGGAAATTTGTCTCAAAATTACGGTAGTGCCATATTTCTCTCGGATGACTCTGAAAGTTTCTGTGTGAAATCGTTGGAAATTACGGTACTATGGAAATATTTATGACAGTGCCCTCTTTTTGCTGAAACTTCTGGTTGGGTTTGCTGAAATTACGGTATCGTGAAAATTTGTCCCAAAATTATGGTAGTGCCATATTTTTGCTAGCAGGCTTGTTTTAACTTGAAATTTGATGTGTAAACTCCCCTTGATGATTAGAACTCATTCATGCATTAAAAGTGCTTGAAAACTGGTGATAATTATACCTTTTTACCTAAAATTGATCAAAAACAAAGAAAGGTGTAGATTCCGAAGCATTTGGCAAATAAGGTATAAAAATAAAGTAAAAGAGCAAGATTATGACTCAAAAGACTAGCAAATGAGTATGAAAAATACTATGAAATTTAGTGTCATCAAGATGTCGCAAGCTTCTTTCTCCTTTGCGCCAGGGAAAGGAAAGGGAAGAAGAGAGCTTCGGACTTGATGAAAGAGGAAGAAGAGAACTCCAAGCTTTCGCCCCTCTACTTGTCTCCATGCCTCCAAGAAGATTAGTGTATCAAGAGAGGTAGGCTGGGGGGTTCTTATATAAGAGCATGAGGCGGTTAGAGGAGTTTGGCAAGTGGGGTGATTAGGGCATTGATCTAGGGAGTTATTCAATCAAATAATTTGATTTAATCCCTCAACCATATGCGCCAATGACTTGCCTAAGCAAGCAATCAGCCACATGCGCCCAAGAAAATTCCTAAAGAAGCACAACTCTCATGTATGCACTAAGACAAGGTCAAGCCATCATGAGAGTTTGCCTAAATTGGCTTGGGCGCAAGTCCTAATCCAATTAGGACTCTAATTAAGTAAATAATCAGCCCACTTATGCATGCCATATCTTAATCAATATCCCATGTGATTAGATTGAATCCTAATCCAAATAAATCACTTGGAGATACCTAATATGCACTAGGTGCCAATCCTAGTTCAACTAGGATTCTTCCATGCGCCTATGCCATAAATTTCTCCCCGTTACCCTTTTCTCCTCTTATCTCTTCATTACAACTTATTAGTAAGCCCAACTAAGCAATGGGCCTAGCCCAAAGTCCATGGGGATGTCGATGTCGATATCCATTCCAATGACCTGGGTAGCAGCGATGCACTGCTAGGTGCCACTCACTGCTTGTGGTGACCTTTGGTCAACACTGCCAGCGTCA
>CM050443.1:28495811-28547086 GCA_027562315.1 Costus pulverulentus
CAACCTGAATAATAACCATGCCTTTATAAACATAAAAGTTTATACATGATACTGTTACAATCCCAAGGCCTCAAACATTAGCCTTAAGGGCATACCCCCAACACATTTGTGTTTTAACATGAGTACTATCTGCTTTTATAGATATAAACCAAACCACTTGACACACTTGCCCCTCTTGGTAACTCTCAGCTTTAGTTTTGGTTCGTGCTCCTCTAACTTGGCACCGCAAACATAAAAAAAAGAGTGAGGGACAAAAGGCAGTGGTACCGAAGTTACGACTTGGCACTAGCCAACAAGAAGAGAAAACAAGGAAAAAGAAAGAGTAGTGGTATCGAAGTATGACTTGGCACTACCACCAAAAAGAAAAAAAGAGAAGGTAGTGGTACCGAAGTTGTGACTTAGCATTGTAGATCAAAAAGAAAAAAAAGAGAAAGCAATGGTACCAAACTTACGACTTGGCACTACATAGGAAAAAGAAAAAAAAAGGGGGAAGGAGAAAAAGAGTGCGGTGGTACTGAAGTTATGAGCGTACCTTTACTACTACTTTGTAGAGTTCGCCTTTTAGGCACTAAATGGTGTTTAACTCATGTGGTAAAGGAATTATTGTTATTGATATCCAACTTATTGTACAACTGTTATCCATAGATTTGACCTTGATACTTTGCTTTACATCTTGACGTCTCTGAAGTCTATAGTGATTTGTGCATCATGTGACTAAATTCTGTCTTAGCATTTCCAGATTATTATGGTGTATCACTATAATACCCTAAAAAAGTGTTATTATGATTTGCAAAATAATCACGCATGAAAATAAAAAGTTATTCGTGTTATGAGTTGTGATATCCTTGTTGTAGTACATTATATATTGGAGGAACTTGAGTCATATAGGAAGAAAATGAAAAGAATTTGTGACAACAAATATGTACTAAGCTAAGTGGAAATGAAATGAAAAATAAGAACAAGGGACAAGAGTTGGGGTGGAAAAGTCATGATTACTACATACACATGCCACCTCCTAGTTACTTGATTTACCATATGTTTACACCTCATCCTTCATTATAACTTGAGATAAACATGAGAAAACAAAGGGAATTTCACCTACTTGCTCGTGCCTAAGTTGAAGGAAATAAGACTTAGGGAAAGGGAAGAGGAAGAAGAGGGGCAAGCACAAGTTAAGAGTAATTTTATCCTTCTTTGTGAAATTTTGCCTATTGGCCTAAATTCATAAGAAATTATATCCTTTGTTATTTTGATATCAATTTGCTTCTGCTTGTCTCTATTTTGATCAATTCGGTTATTGGAAGAATCATCTAAGTTATGTTAAAATACTGTGAATGCTTATTCGAAGTTAACCTGACCTTGCTGTCTTCCACTTATCATAACTTTTGAATCCTTGATCCACATCTTATGAAATCAGATTCATTGCAAAGAAGACAGGTAGCTTTCTTTTGGGTTAGATATTTTATACGTTCAAGTTGGTTATCAAATTTATTGATTTAGTTCAATCCGACCTTATAAATCTATTTTCACTAGTTTGACCTTTATCTAGTTATTGCTTTATGTCCATATTATGTGACCGCAAATATACAAAAGGATTATTTTTATATCAAGTAGACTTAATAATTCGGTTATTTGGATTATTTTTATAATCAAATTTGTACTCAACCTTGTAAATTTGGAAATATTCCTTTCATGATTTTGACCTATTGTTACTTCATTGATTATACCTTTTTGTATTGATCTCCATTTTAAGTAAAACTTATTTTCTTGAAAACTAGATTTAAAATCCTTTGTTTGACATAATTATCATACCAAATGGTATTATATGAAGAACTTGAAGCCCAGGTTCACTAAGATCTAAATTTCTGAATTTTGGGTTACTTGATCATACATATTTGTACCTTGCATAAATGGTCTTCTATTTGAATTATCTTGATACATATGTCTCTTTCATTTGGAAATGATTATATCAGCACTTGTCACTTGTATTAACTTTATGATTCACCTCTTTGAGGGTTTAAGATATATATCAATGAATCCATTTCGCAAGGAAGGAAAGTATGTTTCATTTTGCGAATGTATTGGATGCTTGCTAGTGGGAATAACTTTATGAGCCCGAAAGGGAAAAGACTATGAGCCTAGAAATTGTAAAAGAGGGATAGTTGTGGAACAAAGTGCCACATTAGAAATAATGGGGGCCACCTCTTGAATCCATAGGAGCCACCTCTTGAATCCCACTATCTCATTTGAGGAGTCATGACAGCTCCAGCCAGCATATGTATGATTTTCACCCTAACGAGGGTGGATTATTCTTCCAGACGTGAAAGGTTTATGTGTTATTCTCCACTATGTCATTTGTATGATATGTCTTTTTGGTTTGATTTTTCTTTATGTTCCTCATGCTTATGATTTCACTATCCTATTGCTATTTAATTTTACTTATGGACCCATTTGGATATCTAATGCTTATCATGATATGTTATGCTTGATTTAAAATGAAGATATGGCCTATTTCATGATTTGGTACCCTTTGGCATCTAATTTACTTGTTGAGCATTCTTGCTCAATCCTTGCATTCTAACCTCTTTATAGGTTAGCTTTGGGCTACAAGTTTTAAGGAAGGTTCAAAAGGATGCTAATGAGTGGAAGTTTTATGTTTGAGCATGTAAACTTTAAAGACTAATGTATGAAGTTGTTTTGTGCTTCTAAGATAAGTTGAGAATATCCATGACTTGTATGTGATGATGATATGAAAATACTATGAATTTGTAAGAGGATGTATAGCCTTTTATGATATAAAAGGATGTTGATTAATAGGATGAAATTTTGAATTGCTATATTGAGTTGTTGTTACCTCCTAAAAGATGATGGAAAGTAAATTTTATAAGTCATGTTGAACAGGTTATCTAGTATTGATTCTGGATATATATTGCTGATGACACGAAAATCTATAGTATATTTTATATCATTTCATGAGTATTTTCGTGTCATATTCATGTTCAATTGCTTGTTTTTACATTCTTTTATCAATTATTGCGGAATCTATACATTTCCTAGTTTTTGATGATTTTCAGGTAAAAAGGTATTATTTTTTAGCGTTTTCAAGCAATTCAGATGCATGAATGAATTCCCACCATCAAGAGAAGATTACTTGTCAAATTTCATGCAAATTGGAGCTTCAGACAAAATTATGGTACTACCGTAATCTAAATTACAGTACCATGGTTTCACTTCACTTACAGAAGAAAGCACGGCACTACCGTAATTTCCAAGGGCTGCCGTATTTTGGGACGATTTTGAATAGAAGATTTCGGACGAATTACAACACTGCTGTAATGGATTTCACGGGCCGTAATTCGAGTCAATTTTTCACTTGAGAGATTTGACGAAAATATGGCACTACCGTAATGGATTTCACGGTACCATAATTCCAGATGATTTCTGTGCCGAGAATTTTGCTGAAATTACGGCACCACCGTAAGGCGTTTCATGGGCCGTGATTTGGAGTGATTTCGGATCAGAAATTTTAGCTGAAATTACAGCATTGCCATAACCTATTTTACGGTGCCCTAATTGCTAGATAGTTTCAACCAGAGTATTCGACTGAAATTACGGCAGTGCCATAACCAATAACACGACCGTAATTCTATCGTTAACCTCGACTTCCACAGTCAACTTTGAAGCCTGATTTTTGTGTGATCGATTGCGGACGATCCAGACCACTAAATTTAGATCTATAAGAAGGAAAAAAGAGAGTTTTTTCGAAGAAGAAGACACACAGACAAAAAACCATAATTTTCATCCACTGTCGAGGGAGAAATCAAGATTTTCACCGTCGCCTTAGGGTTCACCGCTGGGAAGCGTACAGCACATATCCGGCCACGAAATTTGAAGGGAAGCTACGCTTAGAGGAGGACAAGATACCCCAGAAGTTTCAGAGTGAAAGGAGGTCGATCGGAGGAGAAATCGATGAAAGCACGCCACCGACTATTGTTCACACAAAAATTATAGCTATAATTTCCATTACAGCCGTGCTGTGTTTAGTAATTTTGTCCATCTCTTCGATTTTTGATCCCTCTGAACCATGAATTATTGTAATATTTCTACCATGCTAGCATAAACTTATGTTGGGACATGGGGAAGTAATTCTCTTTGATTTCTTAATGACTAGATAACTTTTATTTCGTCAAGTGTAATTTTAGTATGATAATTCTGCTTCTGTGATGATTGCTCTTTAATTCTCCATAGATTCATATTATCAAGCATGCTTTAGAGTTTTCGCAATAAGGACCGATAGGTGATTTGTTTGAAAACTTGGAACCCTAAAATTGAATGTTAGGAACTCACCGTAAGAAATTAGGTTTGTTTTTATTTCTTAATTTTAGTAGTTTAATGCCATGATTGATAATCTGATCAAGGATTGAGTTAATGAAACAAACATGACGATATTGCAAGAAAGTGAATATTAGATTGTTAGAAAACCTTAAGCAGAACCTGTGTTGAGATTCGGATGCACGAAAGTGATCCTTGAGTTTCCACTTGAGATTATTAACTTAGAATTCGGATGCATGAAAGTGATCCTTGAGTTCTTTGTTGATGATTCACCTTTATTTAACAATCGAACGAATCCTGCACGAAAGTGAGGATTGGTTCTTGTAAATTGTCTGCGCGAAAGCGATATGATTTCCTTATTAACTAACGAACATCTTTTCATATCTAGTCATGGAAATTAAAGTGAATGAAACCCTAATCCCAGTTTCTCTCTGATTATCTTTTTCGTGTGTTTTCGATCATTGCTTCGCTATTATTCGATTGCCTAGATAGCAAGAACTCAATTATTCGGTACTTGACAACAAGGTCTCTGTGGTTTGATATCTTTCTTTATTATTTCAAATATCCGTGCACTTGCAGAGACAACAATTGCCAAATTTTTTGTGATATAAATTTTCATTATTGAATTATCATCATCTAGGGGTGTGACAATAACTTTTGTCGAGCAACTAGAATTCTCATTATTTCCTCTCATTTCTTTTTGCTTGAGGACAAGCAAAGATTCAAGTCTAGGGGAATTTATTGACACGAATTTACATAGCATTTTATGTGTGATTTTACTGACGGAATCATCTACATTTCATGGTTTACGTCCCATAATTGCCTTAATTGTGATACATCTATCGAATCTACACCTTGATTTATATTTTCACATTTTTAGGTCAAAATGACTATAAAATGAGTGGATTCTGGGACATTTGAGATTAGAGGAACTCCTCCAAATTCAAGAAGAATCTAATTGGAGATTTTCTGATTTATTGGAGCCCTCGTTGAGAATCACGACTGGGTCATGATCAGAATCACGCCCGTGACTCGTCTCTACGCCTGAAGCTGCAACTGATCAATCTTGAGTGTGTCATGCTCGGAATCACACCCGTGATCGTAGACCTACTTGTTTTGAAACCGCGATTATTACCAGAGTTTCCTTAACCTAACCAAAGGGGAAGAAGAGGGGTAACTAGTAACTTCTTCCCCATCAACCAGAGACCCTAAAGGAGGCTTTTGGAGGGAAAATCTATCAAAGGAAGTGATGGTTGCATGAGAAGAAGGAGAAGGCAGCATTTGTAGATTCTAGAAAATTGCAGCGGCTGATGTCTAGGGGGTAAAGAAGAGTTTTGCAGGAGGAAAATAGAGGACCAGTAGTCCACTAGAGAGGGATAAAACCTTGGAGAGAAGACATTGAGAGAAGAAGGGAGGACGCGACTGAAATTGGGGAGAGGGATAGCATGAGAGGCGATCGCTAGAAGGAGAGCTGCGCATCTTGAGGAGATTGAAGATCTGTAATTGTGTAAACAACTCAAGGAGAAACTTGTAAGGAAGGATCTCTAGCTATATTCGATTTTGCTATGTTCCATGCATGAATCATGCAAAAATATCTTATGGTTTTGTCCTCTAAGTATAACTCCTGCATAAATCTGAGAATGTATGTGTTATTGAAGATCATCTCTTGCACCTTTATGATAGATATTGTAGCTTAAACTTTAAATCGGGATTTGGGGAAGCCCTTTGACAATCTTATGTGTGTAATACCCCTACTCCAAGTATTTTGTGTCCTTGCTTAATCTTATTGTTCTCCTTGCCTACGCTGATTGAGAGGGAGCGCTTGGGCCTATGCTACCCTAGTCGAGGTTTGTAAATCAGGATATGGGGGAAACCCATTGATAACTTGTACTCCCCTGGTGCGAGTATTAGGGCCTTAGACACGTCGGGTGGACCGAAAGGTCATCTACACGTTGGAACCATTCGGGTTAAGGGTTTATCTAATCCCTATTGTACTTCTTGCCTATGTTGCCCGAGAGGGAGCGCTTGAGCCTATACTCCCCTGGTCGAGGTTTGTAAATCAGGATCTGGGGAATCCCTTTGATAACCTATACTCCCTTGGTGTGAGTATTAGGGCCTTAGACACGTCAGATGAGCCGAGTGGCCATCTGCATGTTGGAACTAATTGGATTAGACTAATAACCAAACCACGAGAGTCGGGGAGGTCCATCGAAGGGAGTGAACACTAGGTTGTATGCCCAAGAGGGGGCAACCTGTACCTTCGGTACGAATTCCCTTGAACTAGATAGGAAGTTAGTCTTGGAATTTGGTTATTCATTCATAAGAGGTCAAAGAGGTGAACCCATATCCTGATTTATTTTCCAACCAAATTTCTCTCATACAACTCTTGTCGTCTACATTCTTACTCATATAATTAGTTCAGCATTTAAACCTCACCAATTTCGACTCTATCTAGCTAGTGAATTTGAGATCAATCAGTACTTGCCCATTAGTCCCTGTGGGATCGATATTTTACTACTTCGATTGACCCGTGCACTTGCCGGGCTCCTACCACACCTCTTGCACCAACGTGGAGGTGCGCACCAAGGTTACCGGTTTGGCAGCCGGTGTTGAGGCGATGAGACCCTTGGACATGGAGGCCTTTAGTTCCTCAGGGGGCGTGGGGTTCAGACATATCTTCTGGCCATTGTGTTGGAAAACGTAGGTGTTGGACCGGCCATAGTGGACGACATCATGGTCGTACAACCACGGGCATCCGAGCAGGACATGGGTGATGTCTATGGATGTGACATCGCACCAAACCTTCTCGCGATACTTGCTAAACCAATGGGTGACTGGGAGGTTTGAGGCATCAACCCAAGCAATGAAGTATGGCTTGGGGTGGGGTTCCATGGTGAGACCAAACTTAGTGACAGCCAACCTAGACACCACGTTGAGGCTGCTACCTCTATCTATCACAATCTTGCAAGAGTGTCTGTTACACTTTATGTAAGTGTAAAAGAGGCTAGTGCATTTCCAATCTTCTGCAGGGGGTGGCTGTATGAACGTGCAGCCAATGACAGCCAAGGTTGGGTGGGCGGTCTAATCCTAGCTTGTATAACACTCAATGTCGTGGGGTGTGGTTGGGGACTCGTTCGCAAGGCAAACAGGTGTGATAGAGTGATGACACTCCCAACCAATATGGTGTGATCATCTGGGGCACTCCCTCATGTAGTGGCCTGACTGGTTGCAATGATGATAGGTTATCCATGGAGGCCCATTAGTAGTAGGGCCCTTTCCTTACTCCTCCCATGTGGGTTGAGGATGTGGTGTGTCGAGCTGGCTAACACGCCTGGGCCCCAAAGTGATGTGGGTATAACATGGGTCTGGCTCGAGTTAGGTGACTCGCAAGAGGGCCACTAGGCGGACGCGCTGGCGTAATTTTTGGTCGAGGTAATTAAACCTGAAGGTTAGCCTTGATGTCGCGATCTCGTTGATATGTTGCGTCAAGACCATCAATGGGGTAGGCACTCAAGGCCCTCGGATGTCAGATCAGAGGCCATTCTTAAAACGAGCAAGATTCAAGGATGGGTCCTCGGTCATTGCAGAACGATGGTGCAGGTTGTCAAATTGGGTCATGCATTCATCTACACTACCAGATCCCTGGGTCAACGAATAGTATTGGTCGAGTAGATGCTGCTTATAGGATGGGGGAACATATTTTTTCCTTCATGTGCGCCTTCATCTCATCCCACCGCATAATTGGGGGAATATGGGACACCATACTCTGTCGTTCTACATTTTCCCAATGTAGGTGGGTTGTACCACATAACATCATGCGTGCAAACATGACTCGGGTTTGCTCGTCCATGTGGACCCACTCAAAATACTAATCCATGTCGGCAGCCCATTCAAGGAAGACCCGGGGGTCCAAAATGCCCTCGAAATGCTTAGGGGCAATCAGACAAATCGTCGAATATCCTCATTGCAGCCGCAAGGAGTGGGCAGCACTCCTACTTACGCCGCTTGATGATGAGGAAAAAGGAGAAGAACACCGAGGAGACGGGCAGCCTCTTCCACTCCCGAATCTCCTTCACAAACCTTGCGGCCCTCTACCTCTTGTTGTTGCCAATCACCAAGGAGAAGATGAAGTTGGCGGCTAGAAGGAGGCGACTAGGGTTGGAGAGAGGAATAGGCACCTAGGGTTGAACCATTCACATGAACCATGAGTCATGCGCCTATGCCCTCTTATTTATAGGTTTTTTGGGTGGGTCTCGTAACTTAAGTTACGAATATATATATTCGTTTAAGTTATGCATGGCCCCCGCAACTGAACTTGCAATTAAATATGAATATAAATATTCATATTTGCGCACAAGTTGTGGGCCCCCAATAAGTCACGTTCTAAGTCATTAAAGCCTCCGAAAACTTTTGGAGCTAAAATACAACTTTGACCCTACGACTAGACCCAGTCTATCGAGGTTACCTAGAAGTCAACCAAGGTCATCCAAAGGTCAACTGAGGTCACCTATAGGTTAAAATGCAACTTACCTCTATAAAACCATCTCAGTCTCATCGGATGCATCCAAGACGCATCGGACTCCCAAACCAATTCGAATCACCAAAATGACTTGATCTAGGCTATCTGATCTATACGAAATCTCTGACATCTGGGTGTGCGACCCTGTAGGTTCTTCAGACGTTGGCAATGATGACTAAATCATCACAAGCAATGAGTGGCACCTAGCAGTACATCATTGCTATCCAAATCATTAGAATAAATGTCACCATCGACAACCTCTAAAACTGCGACAAAGTATAAGTACAGAATTGTCCTTTTGCTAGACTGATGTCAAGATTGGGCAAGCGTGTCACACTTGTTGATCCCAATATTATGGCATGACTAAATCAAGTTCTCACCTAGGTGTGGCCATACACTTTCAGTCATCCACATTGGGCACCATGGACATCAAACTTCCCCGTAAGGAAGGGGCAAATCCTCTCTTGGCATATTGAATCTCTCATATGGCTCATGACACACCCAATGACAACTGTTATGACTTCCCTTTTATAGCGAAGCGTTAGGTTGTATCAAAGTGTCTAATTCACAATATAGAGGTGCCAATGCCCTCAAGTCTAGGACAATCGTAACTCTATCACTATGATCTTCATCTTGTGAATCCTCACGGTGGGTCGGTCCAGTATATCTCCCTTGATATACCTATATAGCTGCGTTAGCAACCCATGCTCAACCAACTCATATACCAATCTCAAGTGAATCATAGCTGTCCCATATCCACTATGATTCTTGACCGGGGACAAAACTAAGATAAGATAAACATCTATCTCTTTAGGGACATCGTACATGCAACTGTACATGTGCAAAGATGTACATGTTTGCATAACAATGACCATGCCAGGATATTTCATCTATCAAACAGATGTGACGCACATATCTCATTAGACCATCCCAAAGGTCCTAGAGCATAAACACTAATAGGTTGATAGACGAGGGAAGAGAAACATGTTCAGAGGGGAATCCATCGAGAAAACATGCTGAAAACCAACCGAAATACTAAGCTAAGCAATACTGATAGCAGCATGAGAAACCACGGTGATTTCACTCAATTACAACACTAACCTTTTAGCAAGCAAGCCAAGCATTAGCAAGCACAACAACTAGCCTTTCACAGTTGAACGATGAGTCTAGCTGCAGCCATCTCTGCCCTAAACACATCCACAAACAATGCAAGTGTGACTCAAACGATGAAGAAAGGAGGTAGAGTATACCCCGGCGTTGTTGCGCAATTTGATTGAAATGGAAAAACACAAGAGAAGAGGATCCTCAAAGTACAAGGCACTCAAGCGGCCCGACCGCGTCTACAAGCACTCGATCCTCACTCAAAGCTACCAAGACCTCATAGGCTCCCACTCACTTAGAGGCTACAACTAAAGGGTAAGCTAGCAAACACATAGTCTCTGACTCTCTTTTATAGGAGAAGAGAGGGAGATCACACCAAACACATTTACAAGGTTGTTGGATCAGCCAACTTTCTTATAACAAGCAAAATGGGGTCAAAAGATGATGGAATCAAAGTCTAACTACCATAGTATAGCAACTACATGTTGTTGTATATGCCATAGGACCCTAAACCCTAAACCCTACCCTACCCTAAACCCTACCCTACCCTAAATCCTAAACCCTAAACCCTAAACCATAAACCCTAAACCCTGGTCCGATATGTGTCACATTCATTTGTGATATATATATCCTAGCATGGTCGTTGTTGTGCATTTGGTACATATGCGTCATATGTACATTTACATATACAATGTTCATAGAGATAGATTTCATCTAGTTTCAAAAGATTGTCCCTGGTCAAGTATCATAGTAGATAAGGGATAGCTATAATGCATTTGAGACTGGCATATGCGCTGGTTGAGCACGGGTTGCTAACACAGGCATATGGGTATATCAAGGTAGATATACTAGATCGTCCCACCATAAGAATTTGACTTAGTGTCACAGGACAAATCTCACAGTGATAGAGATTCACTCATCCTCGACTTGAGGGCATTGATATCTCTATGTGGTAAGGGATACACTTTGATACAACCTAATGCTCCACCGTAGTAAGGGGGTCATAATGGTTATCATTGGGTATATCTTGAGACATATGAGAGATTCAATAAGCCAATAGAGGATTTGCCCCTTCCTTGCAGGGAAGCTTGATATCCATGGGCCCCACATATGGATGCATGACTGAAAGTGTATGACCATACCCAGGTGAGAACCTGATTTAGTCATGACCAACAGATTGGGTTAAACAAGTGTAACACATTTGTCTAATTAGGATATCAGCCTGGCAAAAGGACTTAAGTGTATGTGTACTTTGTCATATTTTTAGGGGATGACAATGATGACTCCATTCTGAGGACTTGGGTAGCAATGATGTACTGCTAGGTGTCATTCATTGCTTGTGATGACTTGAGTTTATCACTGTCAACATCTGAGGAACCTACAAGGTCGCACACCTAGACACTCGAGATCTCGTATTGATCGAGTCATTTATTTGATTCGAGTCAGTTTAGATTAGGTTAATGCCTTGAGTAGTTATAACTAGAAGCAAGTTAATAATCCTTACTCCTCTAACTACAATCTAGGCTGGAGGAACCACCCTAACTTCTCATATAAAACTAATCAAGGGTATGTTCCTCAGCCTAACAATAGGCATCCTCCAAGGTTCTAACCTAGACAACCCAATCAACCCCAGAAGTCCAACCTAGAGGCCTTTTTGAAGAACTTCATTGTTGCTCAAAAAAAGCAAGACGAAGATATCTCTGATATCATCAAGCATCTGACATCTCAAATGGATGCCATGGCGACCCATAGCAAGATGTTAGAGAGTCAGATAGCTCAACAGGCAAGCACTTCCATTAGGCCTACTGGTAAAATCCCGGGGCAACCTGAGATGAACCCCAGAGAGCACTATAATGTCATTACCATTAAGAGTGGTAAATAGTTAGATGAGCTTGGGATGCTAGATGAAGAACCTGTAGCTAGTGAGGAACCACCTAAGAAAACCCAACCTGAGATGGAAACACCTATGGTGAGAAAAGAACGGGTATATGTGGGACCTCCCACATACAAACCACCTATTCCTTTTCCTTAAAGATTGGTGAAGACAAAGTTTGACAAGCAGTTCGGCAAATTTCTTGAGATATTAAAAAAATTATATATGAACATTCTATCCAATAACTGAGGAATGCCTACCTACGCAAATTTCTTGAAAGACATTCTATCCAATAAATGCAAAATCAAAGAACATGGCACTATAGCACTAACTGAGGAATGTAGCACGATAATACAGAATAAAATACCACAAAAGATGAAAGATCCTGAATGCTTCTCTATCCCTTTCTAGATTGGGGAGTTGTTTTTCAAGAGTGCTTTATGTAATTTGGGTGCAAGTGTAAGCTTAATGCCCATATTTATCTGCAAAAAGATTGACATCGAGGATATGAAGCCAACGACGATCTCGCTTCAGCTGGCCAATCGCTTTGTTCGATGTCCTATGGGAATTTTGGAGAACGTACCAATTTAAGTCGATAACCTCTTTATTCCTGCTAACTTTGTAGTTTTGGAGATGGAGGAAGACGCAAGGCTACCCATCATCTTGGGTAGGCCATTTCTAGCCACTATGGGTATTGTTATTGATGTGAAGAATGGAAGATTGAGTATAAATATCGATGAGAACACTATTGATTTTGATCTTTCATTTTCCCTAAAAAGACCTTCTTTTGTAGATTCCTGTTGTAGCATAGATGTATTAGATGAGGAAATCAAAAGTAGAGATGTCGTAAGGTGTAATGTTGATCCATTAGAGCTATGCCTTGTTGAGAAAGATAATGAAAAAGAAAGCTTAGATGATGAAGCTCAAGTCTACTCTCAGATTCTTGACCCACAACTGATGATTGAACCATCTAAAGTAAAAGTTGATAAGTTCATACTTGTTAAATTTGAACTGATAGAGATAAAGAAGTCAGAACTCAAAGCCCTTCTGCATAATCTGAGATATGAATTTTTGGGAGATGATTCCATTTATCCAATTATTGTGAGTGCAGACTTGAATAAGGTTCCGATAAAGAAATTGTTGAATGAGCTCTGACTACGTAGGAAGGTAATTGGGTACTCACTTGATGATATTCATCGAATTAACCATTCTATGTGTATGCACAGGATTTTTCTTGAGAAAAATTGCAAACCCTCCATCAAATATCAACACTAGTTAAATCCCATCATGAAGGTGGTAGTTATAAAGGAGATCCTAAAGTTACTTGATGTGGGAGTGATATACTTGATTTCAAAAAGTGAATGAGTTAGCCAAGTTCATGTTGCCCCCAAGAAAGGAGGGATAACAGCTATGAAAAATGAGAATAATGAGCTGATACTCATGGGAACGGCAATAGGGTAGCGGATGTGTATCGATTACTGAAAGCTAAATAAGGCCACCCGAAAGGATCACTTTCCTCTTCCTTTTATAGATCAGATGTTCGAACGCTTAGCTATTAATTCTTATTTTAGTTTTTTTTTATGGTTTTTTAGGTTTCTATCAAATACTGATTCACCCAAACAATCAAGAGAAGACTACCTTTACATGTCCGTATGACACTTTTGCATATAGGCGCATTCCTTTTGGATTATGCGATGCACCGGTCACATTCCAGAGATGCATGATGACCATCTTCTCAAATTTTATTAAAGACATCATGAACATTTTTATGGATGATTTTTTCATGTACAGATCTTCTTTTGATTCTTGTCTGTCTAATCTTTATCGAGTTTTATAGAGATATAAGGAGATTAATCTAATCTTGAACTAGGAGAAGTGTCACTTCATGGTTCAAGAAGGGATCATCCTTGGACACCTTGTATCACACAGAGGCATTAAAGTTGATAAAGCCAAAATAGAGATTATCGAGAAAATGCCTCCACCCTCTTCCGTTAGAGCAATCCGTAGTTTTTTAGGACACACTAGGTTTTATCGCCAATTTATCATAGATTTTTCAAAAATTACTAGGCCACTTAAAGTTTACTTGCTAAGGATGCAGTTTTTCTTTTTGACTAGGAATGTATGGCTACTTTCGAGAAATTGAAAAAACCTTTGATTTCAGCACCCATCATACAACCACTAGGCAGGACACTCCGTTATTAGTTGATGTGTGAAGCGAGCGACCAAGTAGTTGGTGCGGTCCTAGGGAAGCACAAGGACAACAAACTGCATGCTATTTACTATGCCACCAAGACTTTGGATGATGCCCAAATTAATTATGTGATCACAAAAAAATAGCTTTTAGTTATTGTGTTTGCTTTTAACAAATTTTGCTCTTACATTATTAACTCTGAAGTCATTATTTTCATAGATCATGCGGCAATCAAATATTTGGTAACAAAAAGGATGCTAAGCCTAGGCTAATCCATTGGATCTTACTCCTTAAAGAATTTTATATAGAAATCATGGATAAAAAAGGAGTAGAGAACCTTATAGCGGATCACCTATCTCTCTTGGTCAAGGATAAGGAGGGAGATATGGAGGATGACTTATAGATTAATGATTCCTTTCCAGAGGAACATCTTCTTGCAGTAGCAAGTCAAGAGACGCCCTAGTAACTGATTTTGCTAATTTTCTTGTTTCCAAAATTTTTCCCCCTAATCTTACATCTCAGGGAAAGAAAAAAATTCTTGTCAAATATTAAGCATTTCTTTTGGGATGAACCGCTCTTATACTGATGATGCACCGATGGTTTATTCAGATGATGCCTACCAGAGGAAGAAGTACCCAACATATCCTCTCATTGTCACTCATCTCTGTACGGAGGACACACTAGTGCATTAAAGACAGCGTTTAAGTTTCTTCAATCAAGTTTTTACTAGCCGATGATATTCAGAGATGCTAAGAAATTCATCATGACTTATGATAAGTGTTAGAGGTTTGGTAATATCGCTAGGAGAGATGAACTACCTCTGAACAATATATTAGAGGTCAAAGTATTTGATGTTTGAAGAATTGATTTTATGGGTCCTTTTTTGACTTTTTTATGGCAAAAGATATATACTTCTGTATGTTGATTATGTTTCAAAATGGGTAGAGGCATCTGCCAAACCACTAATGATTCTTGTGTTGTAGCTAGGATGTTTAAGAAAACTATCTTTCCTAGGTTTGGTGTACCAAGAGTTCTAATCAGTGATGGCGGTTCACATTTCATCGAACACAAACTCGCAATACTATTGACGAAATATGGAGTGCACCACAAGATCGCAACACCATACCATCCATAGACAAGTGGTTAGGCAAAGGTCTTCAACAAAGAAATAAAAAGGATTCTTAAGAAAACAGTGTCGGGAGCAAGAAAAGATTGGGCTTTAAAACTAGACGACGCTCTTTGGGCATACAGGACAACATTAAAAACACCATTAGGTATGTTTCCATTCCAACTAGTTTATGGTAAATCTTGCCACTTACCAGTTGAACTTGAGCACAAGTTCTATTGGGTAGTTAAGAGGCTAAACTTTGATATGAAAAGCGCTGGTGAGAAGAGGAAACTCCAATTAAACGAATTTGATTAAATTAGAAATTCAGCCTATGAGAGTGCTCGTATCTACAAATAACATACCAAGAAGTGGCACAACCAGTGCATCATTAGGAAGGAATTTCAAGAAGGAGATAAATTTCTACTATTCAATTGTAGACTTCAAATATTTCTAAGAAAATTGAGAAGTCGCTGGTCAGGACCTTTCATTGTGCATAAAGTTTTTCCTTATGGTGCACTAGAAATAGCACGAGAAGGGCAAGATAGTTTCAAAGTTAATGGGCATCAATTGAAGTACTACTTTGAGCAAGAGCCAATTGAAGAAGGGATAAGTGTGATCCTCATTGATCCACCTAAACAATCACAATCACAACATGATCGAGCTAATAACCTTAAACAAGCGCTTCTTGGGAGGCAAACCATATTTCTAACTTTATTAGTTTTTTATCTTTATTTTTAATTTTTCTTTGAGTTTTAGGTAGTTTTTACAACATATTTTCGTGATTTTGTTGTTGAAAAATCTTATTGTAAGTTGCTTTGGATGCAAGGAAGCAAAGAGGAGCAAAAAAATGAATTTGCAAGACGTTGCCACAACATTCATGGGTACAGGTGTGAATGTTGTGTTTAATGAAAGTAAGGAAGAAAGAAGTCCCTGCGACTTTCATGAGAGAAGATCAGATGGAGATCACTCCTCCTACGTCACCACTACCACCGTAGCGTATACCACATCTTGATCCATCTTCCGCCACTGGACCATCTTCTTTGATCTCGATCGAGACCAGGCTAGATCAAATGAGAGCCGAACAGCAGAGGATGCGAGATGATATATTGTGTTTGGAGTAGCATCAAAAGAAGACACTTGATACCCTCCATGTGATAGAGGATTACCTATGGTAGCACCACCCTATACTGACATCTCATGACGGAGGAGCTGATGTGGACAAGGACAAGGAGGATGGGGACGAGGAGGATGGGGACGACGAGAGTATTGAATATGATTGATATTCTCTTTTATGAGTATATTTTTCTTCTTTCCCTTTGACTTGTCCTATATTATGCATCGAGGATGATGCATACTTTTCTTTATTGGGTGACATGTATTTGGCTATGACGTGTATTTGGGTATTTGACTATGTATTCGTGATATTGTGATATCTGGCATGTAGTTGACACGTACTTGTTGTGTTTATTTGCTGATGATTACCTTGATGGATGTAGTTGATATGTATTTGTGATGATCATTGAGATACTTATATGAATTGACTATGGTATTTGACCTAGTATTTGATACTGCGATGATCATATGT
Organism: Costus pulverulentus; assembly: GCA_027562315.1. NCBI lineage: Eukaryota > Viridiplantae > Streptophyta > Magnoliopsida > Zingiberales > Costaceae > Costus > Costus pulverulentus. The sequence continues at coordinate 28,512,521 of CM050443.1, forward strand.
GTTTGATACGTGACATTGGTATTGTGGTGTTTGACATTATGATGGTTTTATACTATGGTACTGTGATGCATGACATGGTTGTGATGGTAATAGATATGTGATCACGTGTGATTTTGCTTATGTTGGTATGTTGTGATATTATGATGCTTATAGTTTGTTAGTTTTTGATAAATGATGCATGTTTGGTTTTAAGTGATAATTGTAGAGTAAATGATATGTAATATGCACTGGTCTATGTCTAGGGTGCTTATAGGTATATTGTTTTCGTCTAAGTTATATCAAATTGTATTTTCAATGTTTAAGATTTTAGTGCCATGAGTTGGTTTTATACTTGATAATGTATTTAGGAAGCATTTTGAGTAATTGATTTGATAAGCCTAGAGATTTTTTATATTGCATGTGGAATGAAATTCTTGAGTAATAACAATTCTGGTATGGACAAAATGTGTATATAAAATGTTGTTCACCCTTGTGATATGAGCTGAAGAAGTAGCTACTTAATTTTATTTTTTTATTTTTTTTTTAACCTGATAGAGAATTTTTCATGTAAAAAAATTGGTGATACTAATATAAAGAGACTTGCTCCAACTCCTCTGATCTAAAGATTTGAAATCATGAGTTGTATTATATCATGAGCTAGTATACTTTAAATCCACTTCAATCAAGTAAAAGGGGGAATTTTATAAAAAAAAACTATTTAACCCTCATATAAAAAGATCGATAACGATTTAAGTACCATGCTCTTAACCGGCTCCCTCCAAAATGAAAAAAAAAGAAAAAGGAAAGAGAAAGAAAAAGAGATAGATGGAGGTCAAGTGGATAACCTCACTGACTGTTGTATTCCGCAAGTGCACGGATACTCGAAGTAATAAAGAAAGATATCGAACCATAGAGACCTACGTGTTAAGTACCAAATAGTTATATTCTTACTAGCTAAGCAATCGATTATAGTGCAAGTAAATGATAGAAAGAACACGAAATCAGAGATAAACTGGGACTAGGGTTTCATCCACCTTAATTTCAATGACTAGATATGAATAAAAGGTCGTCAATCTAATTTTATTATGATAAAGATATAATTTACTTCATAAAAGGATTATCTCACTTTCGTATAGACAATCATGCAGGGACCGATCCTCGCTTTCGCGCAAGATCTATCCCAAGCTGAAAATAAGTAAATCATCAATCAAAGAACTCAAGGATCACTTTCGTGCATTCGAATCCTAAGTTGATTATCTCAAGTGGAATCTCAAGGATCACTTTCATGCATTTGAGTCTCAACACAGGTTCTACTTATGGTTCTCCAACGCTCCGATCCTCACTTTCGCACAAGATCTTCACATTTAACAAAATAACTCAATCCTAGATTCAAATTATCAAACATGGCAATTAAACTTCTAAAATCCAGAAATAAGAACTAACCTAATTTCTTACGGTGAGTTCCTAATATTCAATTTTAGGATTCCAAGTTTTCAAGAAAATCACCTTTTAGTCCATATTGCAAAAACTTTAAAACATGCATGATAATAAGAAAACTATGGAGAATTATAGGCAATCATCACATAAGTAGAATTATCATAATAAAACTATTCTCACAAAATAGAAGTTATCTAGTCATAAAAAAAATCAAGGGGATAACACCTCATGTCCCATATGATGTTTAAGCTAACATGGAAAAAGAAATACAATAAACCATAGTTTAGATTGATCAAAAATTGAAAAAAATGGAAAATCAACTTTACAGCACGGCTGTAATGAAAATTATAGCCGTAATTTGCTCCAAGAACCCGCGATGAACAGTGCCGACGCCCACTCTTTCGTTAATTTCTCCCCCGACCGAGATTCTTTCTCTCTAAAACTTCTGGGGTATCGTCTCCTCCTCCAAGCGAAGCTTCCCCTCAAATTTCACGGCCGGAGATGCATTGTACGCTTCCCAGCGGCGAAACATAGGGCAGTAGTGAAAAACTCGATTTCTCCCTTGATAGTGGATGAAAATTAGGGCTTTCACCCTCGGCGTGTTCTCCTCCTCCGAGGCTCCCTTTTTCCTTCTCACGGCTTTGAATTTAAAGGCCTGGATCATCCGCAATCGATCGCGCAAAAATTGGACTCCAATTTGACTGTGAAAATCGCGTTCTAGGAATAGAATTACGGCCGTGGTTTCTGTTACGGCACTGCCATATTTTCTTTAAGTTCTTCTGTACAGGATTCAAACAGAATTATGGTACCGTGGAAATGATTATGGCAGTGCCGTAATTTCTGGAAATCTCTCAGGTCGGAAGTCGCTTCAAAATACGGCACTATGATTTTAGTTATGGCAGTGTCGTAATTTCGGTGAAACTTTCTATACAAAATCATCCCAAAATACGGCAGTGCTCCGATATTACGGTAGTACTCGAAATTACAGTACCGTAATATAAATTACGGCACTGCCGTAATTTGGTATGTGGCTTCGATTTGCGTGAAATTTGTCATGTAACCTCTTCTTGATGATGGGAATTCTTCTATGTATTTGATTTTGCTTGAAAACGCCTTAAAATCGTGTCTTTTTACTTGAAAATCATCAAAAACCAAAATAGAATTAGATTCTACAATATTTGATAAAAAAAAAGGGCATGAAAATAAGCAGAGTAGTATAAATATGACACAAAAAGAGTAATGAAATGACACAAAATATACTATAAATTTTGGTGTCATCAAACACATAAAGCTCAAACTTTGCTTGTCCTCAAGAAAATAAAAAGAATAAAGAACAATGCTATGGAAAATATGACCTTTTATGAAAAATAAATTTTTAAAATATAATCACTCATGAAATATTTCACCTACTTTTTGCACAAAATTTCAGATAAATACATTGTCCTCCAAATTTAATCTTTAAGATTCACAACTTTGATCAAATAAAACTTCGCTACTCGCATAATAAATAGAATCTCAATCTCATGAATTCACCCAAGTTTCAATTTAAATCTATCATACCTTTGTTTACAGGAATAAGATATCCAAAATATTTTTCCACTCAAAATTTTCCTTTTTTCATTCTTCTTTTTATTCTTTTTGGATGGCATGTACCTACATAGATACACGCTTTTTATTGGGACTTCAATTCTTATCTTCGGTACCACTGTCAATTTTACACAGTGTCAAGTAGAGGAGTCATTTTCTCTTTCTCTTTTTTATAGACTTCAACTCATATCTTAGGTACCACTGTCAATTTTACACAGTGCCAAGTAGAGGAGTCTCTCTCTCTTTTTGTGGATCTTGGATTCTTTCTTCCCAACAAATAGTAAAATAGACTAAATATCAACTAGGTTAATCAATTGACATTAAGTCAAAAATTACCCTCATATGCTCATTTTATTCAAGAAAGATGCTTCACTCTTAGATTTCATTCATCAAACAACAAACCTAGTCAAAACCTTATGCATCAATCAATGAAGAATTTCAACAAGTAGATATATATTGAAGAAATAAATTCAACATAATAGGTATATCTCTATCACAGTCATATGCATAAACATTCATCATCATAGAAAAATCCACACACCTCTCATCACAATGGATTCAAATCATAAAAGATTTTTTTCAAACATCAAAAATATCAATATTAATACAAAAGTACAAAGTATCAAACTCATGTAGTCAAAAGATGTAAAGTGATAGATCCGTGTAATCACATAAGGCTCAAACAATGCAAAGGATAGAAATTTTATGAGAAGAAAAGTGTAGACAATCATATCAAGTAATCAAATCACAAGAAAGTGCAAACAATACTCACAAAACTATATAGCAAGCTCAATCATCATCCGGGGTGTAGCATCGGGGCAAGTGCGGCTGGGTCTAAAGATGTGCCTTCTGAAATTTTCCTATACAATTTAAGGTACATAAGGCTCAGACCAAAAATAATCTCTTGCTTTAAAAATAATATTTTTCTCAAAGGAAATTGCTGGAGGTCCGAAGAAGGTGCCAGTGGAGAAAGATGATATGGAATAGATGCTGGTGCCGATAATAGAGTGATGATGAGTAGTCTCTAGTGGCCTACTAGAGCCTACAGTCCTAGAAGCAAAGTCGTCGGCCGGTGGATGCAAAAGATAGCGCTGCAAAAATAAAAAATCAGAGTCACTATATGAAGATTCTACTGCAAAATAAATAAAATCAAAAGAAACAGAGGCAGTAAAAGAAGTAAGAGGCTGCTAGTGGTAGAATCCAGTGTTGACGGCTGGAAATAGTGGTGTCAGAGGCAGCTACAGTGGTGGTGGTTGGGCTGGCTAGAGGTGCTGCAAATCTAGAGAAGAAGATGCAGGTGTCTAAGGGTAGCAGAGCAGCCTACTGATTCTGTGACAAAAAGTAGCTATACCCAGGAATAAGATTTAATGATCCATAAAGAAAATAGACAAAGCCACGAAGTAGAATAAAACTTGTTCTTTCTGGGCGTATGAAAATTAAAGCATCAAAATCTGTCAGGGATTTAGGGTATCATCAGAAAGAAGGCTAATTAGATTAGTCAAGAAAAACTACTGCAGAAATTAATCAGTTCTCAAAAGATGCTATGTGTTTTTGGTTGATCCATGAACTTTAAAATTCAATAAAAATATCCAAATAATAGAAAAAGATGAGTACTTTATGTTTGTGTCAAAGATCAAAAATTTTCTCAACCCAATTTCTTAAAATCACAGTGAGAAAATACCTAATCAGATAAGCAGAATGCAGATTTCAAATTATGGGCATAAAATTCCTTACAGCAATGTCGTAATGTACACAAAACTCTCCGATCAGAAATATGATGGAATTACGGGACCATAATATGAATTACAGTACTACCGTATTTTTCACAAAACTTCAAAAAACTCTCGAATCAAAAATCACCCAAAAATACGACACATAAAAATGATTACAGCCCTGCCGTAAAAGTCACAAAACCTCCTGGTCAAAATGAACCAAAAATACAGTACCGCGAAAAGGATTACGGTAGTGCCGTAAAAGATGAAAAACTGTTGGGTTAAAAATCAACTGAAATTACGGCACCGTGAAAAGGATTACGGCAGTGCCGTATTTTGCACAAATTTTGATTTTCCCTGCAAAAAGAAAAGAAAAAATTAGTTCTAAAAATAAACTAAAATAAAAGAAACTAAACTAAGTAAGAGTGCTTGGGTTGCCTCCCAAGAAGCGCTAATTTTTAGGTCATTAGCTTGACCACAACCCAAATATCATGGTGAAGCAGGTTGATCAATACTATAGTAAATAGCATATAATTGTTTCCTTTTCCGCTGTCCAAAAGTTTAGCCACTAATCCAAACATCCAAAATTTCATATAAATCACAATCAACGTGGCTTTCTCAAATATTCAGAAATCAAAATCAAAATTTCCAATTCCACTCCAAGGATATTCAATGATCTTCCTATATTTATCATAAAGCAAAATCATTAGTCCTTTCTTCAAATTTATATCTTCAATTGCAATAGGACTTTGATCAAAAGATTCAAGTATTGGATCATCAAAATAATTTTTCTGTCTCAAATTAGATTCCTCAATAAAGTATAATTTTTTAAATAAATCAGAAGATTAAACAATAGATATGGGCAAAACATCAGAGTGAGATTCATCAATATTCATAATTTTCAAATCCTTTTCAAGTTCTTCATGCACTTTATCAATTTCAAAATTACTAACAAAATCATAGTAAGATTTTTCTAAATCAGTCCCCTCATATCCTTCATCAGAACTAATCACAAATAATATATCATCAAAAGAATCAATTTCAAAACTATCACTAGAATCAAAAGGAGATTTAACAAAATCAATTTCCTCAAACTTTTTCACAAATAAATTATCAGATGAATCAATTTTACAATTATCAAAATCAGAGTGAGATTCATTAATGTTCACATAAGTCTCAATTTCAAAACAATCATAATTAGAGGGGGGATCAATTTCTTCAGTTTCCAAATCAAACTCAAATAAACAAGCTTGTTGTGCTAACTGGTTTTCCAAAATTTTCTTATGAGCTATTAAAGAAACTACTTGTGAAGCAAGCTGACTAATTATCCCTTTAAGATCTTCAATTTCCAACTTTGATTTGTCATGATTTGAATTTGATTCGTCATGAATTTTTCAAGCATGGGTTTTAACCTAGATTTCTCAGTATCCTCAAAGTATAGTTCAGAAACATGATTTGGAGGAGTTAAAAATTGGCAATCAGAAATATAATGATTAAAACATCCGCAAATAACATATCTAATAGAAGAATAAGATGTCCTAACAAGGTGCATATAAGAGTGAAATTTTAATTTATCTACAAGAGTGCACAATGAATCATCTTCATACTTACCTTGTGGCATGTATACCTCACCTCTTTCAGTTGCCCACGAGTTATGATTAAAAGACATATCTTCAAATCTATCAAGAATAGAAAGATTATACAACACCAACTAATTAGAATTTTTTTATGGCAGAATAAAAAATAGAAAATATAAAACACAAGCAAATTCACAAATTTCAGAAATCACAGTTCTGTCACAACTTGTGAAAATCCAAAACCTGCAAAAACATAAAACAAAGTTAAATCTAAAACAAATAAAACTTAGTCTAGCAAAACTAACAACTATTTTGATATTAACAAAACTAAGGTCCCGGGCAACGGCGCCAAAAACTTGTTGTATTCCGCAAGTGCACGGATACTCGAAGTAATAAAGAAAGATATCGAACCACAGAGACCTACGTGTTAAGTACCAAATAGTGGTATTCTTACTAGCTAAGCAATCGATTATAGTGCAAGTAAATGATAGAAAGAACATGAAATTAAAGATAAACTGGAACTAGGGTTTCATCCACCTTAATTTCAATGACTAAATATGAATAAAAGGTCGTCAGTCTAATTTTATTATGATAAAGATATAATTTACTTCATAAAAGGATTATTTCACTTTCGTGCAGACAATCATGTAGGGACCGATCCTCGCTTTCGCACAAGATCTATCCCAATCTGAAAATAAGTAAATCATCAATCAAAGAACTCAAGGATCACTTTCGTGCATCTGAATCCTAAGTTGATTATCTCAAATGGAATCTCAAGGATTACTTTCGTGCATCCGAGTCTCAACACAGGTTCTATTTATGGTTCTCCTATGCTCTGATCCTCACTTTCTATTGTATACTGCAAGTGCACGAATACACTAAGTAATAAAGAAAGATATTGAACCCACAAAGACCTACGTGTAAGTACCAAATAGTTGTATTCTTACTAGCTAAGCACTCGATTATACTGCAAGTAAATAATATAAAGAACACAAAATCAGAGAGATAAACTGGGACTAGGGTTTCATCCGCCTTAATTTCCATGTCTAGATATGAATAAAAGGTTGTCAGACTAATTTTATCATGATAAAGATATAATTTACTTTATAAAAGGATTATCTCACTTTCATGCAGACAATCATGCAGGGACCGATCCTCACTTTCACGCAAGATCTATCTCAAGCTGAAAATAAGTAAATTATCAATCAAAGAACTCAAGGATCACTTTCGTGCATCCGAATTCTAAGTTGATCATCTCAAGTGGAATCTCAAGGATCACTTTCGTGCATCCAAGTCTCAACACAGGTTCTACTTATGGTTCTTCAACGCTCCGATCCTCACTTTCATGCAAGATCTTCACGTTTAATAAAATAACTCAATTCTAGATTCAAATTATCAAACATGGCATTTATTCTTCTAAAATCAAGAAATAAGAACTAACCTAATTTCTTATGGTGAGTTCCTAATATTCAATTTTAGGGTTCCAAGTTCTCAAGCAAATCACCTTTCAGTCCATATTGCGAAAACTCTAAAACATGCATGATATTAAGAAAACTATAGAGAATTATAGGCAATCATCACATAAGTAGAATTATCATAATAAAACTATTCTCACAAAATATAAGTTATCTAGTCATAAAAAATCAAGGGGATTACACCCCCATGTCCCATATGATGTTTAAGCCAGCATGGAAGAAGAAATACAATAAACCATAGTTTAGATTGATCAGAAATTGAAAAGAAGGGAAAATCAACTTTACAGCATGGCTGTAATGAAAATTACAGCTGTAATTTGCTCCAAGAACCCACGATGAACAGTGCCGGCGCCCACGCTTTCGTTGATTTCTCCCCCGACCGAGATCCTTTCTCTCTAAAACTTCTGGGGTATCGTCTCCTCCTCCGAGCGAAGCTTCCCCTCAAATTTCATGGCCGGAGATGCATTGTATGCTTCCCAGCGGCGAAACCTAAGGCGGCGGCGTGAAACTCGATTTCTTCCTCGACAGTGGATGAAAATTAGGGCTTTCTCCCTCGGCGTGTTCTCCTCCTCCGAGGCTCTCTTTTTCCTTCTTACGGCTTTGAATTTAAAGGCCTAGATCATCCGCAACCGATCGCGCAAAAATCAGACTCCAATTTAACTGTGAAAATCGCATTCCAGGGTTAGAATTACGGCCGTGGAATCTGTTACGGCACTGCCATATTTTCTTTAAGTTATTCTATACAGGATTTGACCAGAATTATGGTACCATGGAGATGATTACGGTAGTGCCGTAATTTCTGGAAATCTCTCAGGTCGGAAGTTGCTTCAAAATACAGCACCGTGATTTTAGTTACTGCAGTGCCATAATTTTGGTGAAACTTTCTGTACAAAATCATCCCAAAATACGGCAGTGCTCTGATATTACGGTAGTACTAGAAATTACGGTACCATAATATGAAATACGGCACTGCCGTAATTTGGTATGTGACTCCGATTTACGTGAAATTTATCATGTAACCTCTTCTTGATGATGGGAATTCTTCTATGTATCTGATTTTGCTTGAAAATGCCTTAAAATCATGCCTTTTTACCTAAAAATCATCAAAAACCAAAATAGAAATGGATTCAGCAATATTTGATAAAAAGGGCATGAAAATAAGCAAAGTGGTATAAATATGACACAAAAAGAACAATGAAATGACACAAAATATACTATAAATTTTGGTGTCATCACTTTCGCACAAGATCTTCACGTTTAACAAAATAACTCAACCCTAGATTCAAATTATCAAACATGGCAATTAAACTTTTAAAATCAAGAAATAAGAACTAACCTAATTTCTTGCGGTGAGTTCCTAATATTCAATTTTAGGGTTCCAAGTTCTCAAGCAAATCACCTTTCAGTCCATATTGCGAAAACTTTAAAACATGCATTATAATAAGAAAACTATGGAGAATTATAGGCAATCATCACATAAGTAGAATTATCATAATAAAACTATTCTGACAAAATAGAAGTTATCTAGTCATAAAAAAATCAAGGGGATTACACCCCATGTCCCATATGATGTTTAAGCTTGCATGGAAAAAGAAATACAATAAACCATAGTTTAGATTGATTAGAAATAAAAAAAATAGGGAAAATCAACTTTACATCACGGTTGTAATAAAAATTATAGCAGTAATTTGCTCTAAGAACTTGCGATGAACAGTGCCGACGGCTACTCTTTCATTGATTTCTCCCCCGACCGAGATCCTTTCTCTCTAAAACTTCTAGGGTATTGTCTCCTCCTCCAAGCGAAGCTTCCCCTCAAATTTCACGGCTGGAGATGCGTTGTACGCTTCCTGGCGGCGAAATGTAGGGCGGCGGTGAAAAACTCGATTTCTCGGTGTGTGAAAATTAGGGCTTTCGTCGTCGGCGTGTTCTCCTCCTCCGAGGCTCCCTTTTTCCTTCTTATGGCTTTGAATTTAAAGGTCTGGATCATCCACAATCGATCGCGCAAAAATCGGACTCCAATTTGACCATGAAAATCGTGTTCCAGGAATAGAATTACGGCCATGGTTTCTGTTATGGCACTGCTGTATTTTCTTTAAGTTCTTCTGTACTGGATTCGACCAGAATTACGGTACCCTAGAAATGATTACAGTAGTGCTATAATTTCTAGAAATCTCTCGGGTCGGAAGTCGCTTCAAAATATGGCACCGTGATTTTAGTTACGGTAGTGCCATAATTTCAGTGAAACTTTCTATACAAAATTATCCCAAAATACGGCAGTGCTCCGATATTACGATAGTACTCGAAATAACGGCACTGCCGTAATTTGGTATGTGGCTTCGATTTGCATGAACAAGTAAATCGTTACATTCTTCTTACACATATCTTTGTCTTACTTGGGAACAAGTAAATTTTAAGTCTAGGGTATTTTGATGAGTTGCATTTACATAGCATTTTCCACTATATTTTACAGGCTTATTTGAGCTTAATTATAGGATTTTATACCATTTTATGATGTTTTTCGCTCATATTGTATAAAATCTTTACTTTTTTTTTGTTTTCATGCATATGCAAATAATATCATTAAAAAATAAAGGATTTAATGTGTTTTGACTTTACAGGGTGACTCCTGATGAAAAGACAAGGGCGTACATCAAATTTGAAGCAAAACGGAGTTAGGAGAGAAATATTCACAAACACGATCGTGAGTCCACTTGCGGGCCATGAATACGTTGCTGCACAGAAAACAAGCTATTACACAAGAAAGCAAATCTATACTCTAAAATGTTCACAAACGCGGCCGTGAGTCCACTCACGGACCGTGAATATCTCATTGCACAGAAGCAGACTAAGACGCCAGAGCCAGAAATATGAACCGAGATGCTCATAGACGCGTCCATGAGTCCACTCACGGGCTATGAATATTTTCACCAGACTCGCTTATTCATCTGATTCAGCTTTAATTCGAGTTGAAACTTAGTGAATTGGAATATAAAAGGAAAGATTTTGGGCTGAATTAGAGGGAGCTTTTTGGACGAAATTAAGAGGTAGTGACTAGGGTAGAAAACCCAAATTTGGCAATTTCCAAAGCAAGGATCAAGCGAAGAGGGTGGGAATTCATTTGATCTTCAACTCCTAATCGAAGAGAAGAGTGATTCTTTATCTCCTAGTATTTCTTTGTCATGTGTTTAAGTTTTTCATGTTGAAATCAAAAGATTACACGTTGTTTATGAAAAACATGTTTACTTCGAGACTCAGGCGTAGCCATTGATGATTCTATAAATTGAACTATGAAATATATATTTGTTTAATAATTTTAGAGTGTCAATTTGATTAGAATTGTGTTTTACATCGTATAATTACTCTGGCCATGTGTTATTATGTTTTAGACATCATGAGATTGACCGAGAGGTGAATCGTGACGTCAAAACTATTATTTTCAAACTTGTGTTTTCAATCACAAGAGTATGTTGAATTTACTTGAAGGATTTTTTATGATTTATCACAGTGCTTAAAGGGCTTAATTACGATAATTGCCATGATAGTAGGGAATTATTGTGATTAATGGTAATTATCGTAATTAAGTATCGGATTACGCTCTGAGAGGAGGCAATTTATACATGTGGATGAATCCCTTTCGACGCATTGATTTTTCTGCTTATATGTACTTTTATTTAAATTCTAGATTGTTAATGTGGTGAAACCCTAGTCTTGAATTTCTCCATATAGTTTTCTACTCGAACCCCTCATTTTTGTTTTCAATTCTCTTTGAAGTTTTCAATCAAAACAGTTCTCAAATCTTCTAGCTATAGATTAAACATATAATTAGTATTTGACCGCCAAATCCTCGTGGGAACGATCTTATTTTATTACTTTGATAAAGTTGTGCACTTGCAATCGCATTAGTCTAGGCTCATTCTTGTTGCAAGTCAATTGATATTAACCCTGGATCAATCAATACTAATCCTTTCATTATCCTAAATCATCAATATTCTAAATAGACATGAATTAATATATAATTTGATCCAAGGCTACCCGATCAAACTATGATCTCAAGTGTCTACATGTGCAACCTTGTAGGTTCCATATAGAGCTGGATTGATGGTCACCAAACATACAATCACAAGTACTAAGGGGTATCTAGTAGCACATTACTACTACCTAAGTCATATGAAATATGTCGTTAATCAATATCTCCTAGCTCACAACAAGTTTTCTATATAAATCTCTTTGTCATCTAACGTCAAGATTGGACAAGTGTGACACACTTACTATTCCAATTATATGGGTATGACTAATGCAAGAGAACATAAACCCTGTGTATGGCTATACACTCTCAGTCATACTCCCATAAGAGATAAACTTGGATATCAAGCTTCTATAAAGGAAGGGGCAAATCATCTATTATTCACTTGTATTTCACATATGGCCTATGACATACCAAAAGATAGTTGTTTTGGCTTCCTAGTTATGGTGAAGTGTTATGTTGTATCAAAGTAGATCACTCACCATATGTAAGTACTAATAACCTCAAATTTGAGAACCAATGCACCTATGCCACTTGTGATATTAACATGTGACACTCAAGCCATAGATACATAATGAGTCAGTGTATTACACCCACTACTAGTGTACCCATGTGTTTGTGTTGATGTCATGCACTCAATCAGCCCACATACTAGTCTTATGTATACTAGAGTTGTCCCTTATCTACTAAGGTAGCTTAACTGGGGACTATCTTATAAGGTTAGATAAAATGAATCTCTAAGGATATTATTATGTTATTATGCACATCAATGCAAGCGTAGCAATCAAGATAATGCATTTATTACATATAAATGAATATGGTACAAAATATACACTATTGGTCTTTAAAGCATACATACTAATATGGTGTTATTCAATGAGTTCAAAATCAATTCATTCTAGGAGTATTATATTTTTCTTATATCGTAGGATCTTAAATTTGATTCCTAAATGTTCTTTTTTAACTTTCAAATTTGATGATTAAAATTTGTGTGAAGAATGAAAATATTTTGGATAGATTGGTTGTATTTTATTGAACTTTCATCGAATATCACTCATAATCAATTTGTATTTCTCAAGGACAAACAAAGGTTTGAGCCTTATGTGATTTGATATCTCAAAATTTTGTATGATTTTTAGAGTATGTTTAATTCATAGTTAGATACATTTCCATTAAAAATAGGCTTAATTATCTATTTTTATTTAAAATCTATAGTTTTCCTTGTGTTTCAATAATTTTATGTAAAAGGACTAAAAAATTAATAGATTTCAAGGAATTTAAAGCCATGACACGACTCCATATGATGAGAAGGAATTAATAGATATGCTGATCTTTCTTTAGTATCTCAAGGGTAGTTAATTTAATTATAATCATGGTTAATTGCATGTGTTGTTCTAGCCAAATAATTCTGTTTGTTAGATGTTAAAGGAAGTACTAAGAAGTGAATTAAAATATCAAAAATCCTATAATTAAACATGTGTATTTAGATCACGATAATATGTTCTAAATCATTCAAGGGGTACAAAATTCATCATAGAATGTAATGGATCTATTATGTGTTGATAGATTATGAGAGTAGGGGATCAACTCATATAGATACAGGGTTGGGATACTAAGAAAGGATGACCTATATATTAGGATGACTTCTTTTTAACCTCTATTAATAGAGGGAAGCAAGACGATTCCACTACTTAGTTCAAGGGAGGAAGCAGGGAGAAGGAGACACATTGAAGGTATCATCTAATGGAGTGCCTTTACTCACCAATAGGTACAAGTAGAGCATACCAAACTAATATAGTGGGAGACCACATGGTTTGAAAACCCAAGTTCACATTACACATAATTTTATTTTTAAAAATAAAATGCAAAAATAAATTAAATCATAATGTAAGTCAAACCGTACTTGACTGGTTGGAACGGATTTTATTTTATAGCTCATGTTTTATTTACCATTAGCTAAAATCAGCCAGATTTATGAGGACCATTCATTTTAGTTCTCCGATCCATTTCATTCCTGATATATAATCTAAAATATGAGCTTAAATACGAAACGATCTAGCTCAATTTTGTAGGGATCAATTTGGATTATATCAAGAGTCATCCAAATGGCTTAGAGCTATCCAAATTAATATTAGTCATTGGATAAAATAATATTGCATGACTCATTTACCTAATTAACTAAAGCTAGTAGATCTGAACCTAAATCATCAGTTTTGATTAAACTAGACTCTCGCTTCTATTAGATCAAATCTGGGTCTAGACTCTAATCTGATTGCAATCGTTGGATTAAGCTCGAGTATATTTGTCATTTAGATTTATTGATATTTTCATCCTTTCCGAATTACACCCTACCGAATATACCCCGAGTGATTTGAACTATCAGATAAGTTTCCATAGGATCTAGCTGTCGGATGACCCTTGGTGAGATCAAGCCATCGGATGGCAAACACTTTTATCTTCTTGTGATTTAGGTTAAAAGCCTTTTGACCGAGACATGTTCGGGTAAGCGATTAGGGCCAGGATAATAGATCACAAGTTGCCTCTGACCGAGACAAGTTTTAATAAATAATTAGATCAAGTTTTAATAAATAATTGTTTAAGTAGCACTTGTCAATGCATTATTGCTCTCGCTGCCCGATCGACCATGGAAGCGGTTGAGGGACTCCGGCGCGTCCAAACCCTTGCAGAGGCTGGCATCGCCCAGCTCCCTCACCACTATATCCAGCCGCCGGAGCTACGCGCCCACCAATGCCCCCACGGGACCGAAGCAAGCATCCCTGTCGTTGACCTTGCTCCATCCGGCGGCGACCCCCTTCATGCTATCAGCCACGCGTGCCGGGAGTGGGGTGCTTTTCAGGTTATTAACCACGGCGTTTCCCCGCGCCTTCTAGAGGACGTGAAGGCTGCGGGCTCCTCTTTCTTCAGCTCTCCGTTGGAGACTAAGCTTCGCTTCGCGTGCGATCCCCAGTCTCCGGCCTCGGAGGGCTATGGCAGCCGCATGCTCTCTAAGGAGGAAGGGGTTCTCGATTGGAGAGATTACTTCGACCATCACACGCTCCCGGAATCTCGACGGAACCCTAGCAGGTGGCCCGATCTCCCAGCCCATTACAGGTTAGAATAACTAGGCGCACTTATCGTTCTTCTCAAGTTAAGTTTTTCATCTTCAGAACCAATTCCATAGGACAACTGTTCCAGTTCTGTAACGGAAGGGAATTTATAGGAATTAAACTTAAATTCTTGTGTTTCGCTACTAATACAAAGCTGAGAATTAGAACTTTATTTCTCTATGTTTGATATCATAACATAGGGAAGTAATTTTCAAATAATATTTAACTAAATTACCCTTAGATATACCTAACATATTTTACAAGTTAAGCAAACACAATATTATTTATTTATTATTGCTATCAAGCGTGACGTGACATCTCTATTATGGCATTTGCAAGTCAAAATTTCACAATAACGAGAATCGACAATATCTGATAACTTAATACTAAATATCTTTATTAAGAAAAGTACAAACACCTAATTAATTACTGTTGCTGCTTCAAAGACCCTTCATTTGTATTACAATATGTGATGCAGAATAAGAATGGAGGGAGAGAGGAGAAATAACTATAAAAAATATCATTTCATGTCTTAAAAGGTTTTCTATCACAACCCTTGTAAGCTTTTATATAGGTTTTAATTGACAAAAAACGGCCACATATTAACTAAACATGGACACCCCTTAATTGTACAGTTAAATAAGAATCATTCCAATTAATAATTTTACTAATTAAATCTGTGCCACTGACATATTAATTAATTACATAGTGAAGCATTCTTGTCATTCTCAGTTGAAGATAACTCAACTCATGTGAGTTAAATTATAGATTGCTGGGGGGTGGTCTTATAATCTTTGGTACCTTGTGCATAGTGAGAGGTAGAAACAACACGGGCATGTGGAGCCCCAAAGTGCAAGTTCAAGTGTGTGTACTGAAGTGGGCTGCAATTTTTGTGTTACCACCAGAGATGTGGACGAAGAGGCAGTCCACGGATGGATCACGTTTGGGTAGGATGTTCCAAGCTAGGATGCTGCTTGGGCCATGCATGAGAACTGGGGTACTGCTATGAAGATGTGCATTACTCTATCCCTGCACGCGGAAGTATTGCAATTAGCAAACACTAGTAACGTTTAGGGAGGGCTTGTTGTAGGTGTGTGGCTGATAATGGGAGGAAGAGGTTGGTGGTTGCTGCAAGAGACATACCGGAATAGGGGTTGAGAGTTGATGTATAGTGAGACCTTTGTTTGTAGAGGTGGAAGGCCATTCAAGGAAAGCAATGGGCTAATGATGCAAGGATGGCATCAAAACAAAGTGGGGTGCACACAAATTAGAAAGCAAGTAGGAGGGGGCATGAAGCTAATTGACACGGAAACAAAGGAGATTAGTGGATGAACACCAAGTAGTGGGAGGCACAGTAGTGAATACGACAAGGTTGGCTTGGTGAATAAGATTGGTTGATCAAGTGAATAATTGTGTTTGATGCCACTTGGTGCTAAATAAGAAGAGTGGGAGATACGAGCAATAAGTAATTCTAAATAATATCAACATTTCTTTTATTAAAAGGTTTTCTATTACAATACTCATAATCCTTTGCATAGGTTTGTAGATACATAACAACCACATATTAATTAAACTTAGTCAACTCTTAAACCTACAACAAATAAAGAACAGAATTATTAATCTTTATCTAATTAATCTTATACCACTATTATATTTAATTAACTAATCACATTACCACGACTTTGATTATGTAAGTTATTTGAGGGAATAAGAAGGAACATAAAAACTACATATAGTTCCCAACTTTTCACATTTCTAATCCAATAAAGCTGATTAAAATTTGTAGGTAAGATAATTCTATTTCTCATCTAATTTTGTTTGCAAAAAATGAATTAAGCAAAATATGAAATCAAAATTCTAATTCGTTAAAAAAAGGGATTCCAAACAAGATATAAAAATTTCTTCAATACTTTTAAAAATGAAATTAACATCTCATAGTTAAGAATGCATTTGAGATTTGTTTTGATCCTATCGTACTTACTAATTTCTTTTTCCAAGGATTAAGAATGTCGGGTGCTGTTAGAGATTCTCTGATGTTTTTTGTTTAATGATGACATTGTTTATTTCATTTCCTAGATAGATAGGAATTCCTTATCAATAACTTTTCATACGGATACACTAAGAGAAAAGGTTTAAGCTAAGTGGAAAATTCGAAATGAACTTCGTTACATGTTAGATTTTCAACTTGTTATTATAAATGAACAAGATTTAAATTTTCGGTCAGAAATTTTCGGCTGGTTCAGTTCGATCTCGAACTAGTTTTACTATTGCACTCGGTACGATCAGTTTCACTATAGCAAATTGGTCTGAGACTAAACCTATACACTGGTTTGGACAAGTTTTTAAAACCTTATAAATGAATATCTTTTTCTATGGAATTCTTGAAATAATATCTTTTGATATGTTGTAACAATTGCAACTGACAAATGAAAATAATTAAAATATCTGTACTTTTAATAGGTAGGTAATTGGGGAACTAAAGTCTAGTTAATGGTTTGTATCCATGAGCCTCCAATGGTTGTTTTGTTTTGATCTAGTAATGCAAGTAAAAGGGCGACATCCTTGGAGTGAATTCAACTTTTCTGGGTGAATTCAGTTCCATGATTTAGTCAAAATTAGTTAATTCGTAAGTTTTAGAGGTAGTCCAGAGTTTAGGCTTAATAGAATCATAGGGAATTCTTCTCAAAAAGCAAATTAAAATGCTGGGGCACCATATTAACTCTTCTGGACTCCCTATTTTGTATTTAAATTTCTACAACCTGGCTTCAGGACTCTTTGGATTTTCAAATGTATTGTTTAGTTGACCATCTACTGTTCACTCCATCATTGCAACGTGCACAATCTTCTGTGCATTTCTCTGGGTTGTGTATACATTGTTACTACAAAAAGAAAAGATGTTTGGATGACGAATGTGTTTTGAAATATTTCTTTCCAAAGAATTAAAGTATCAACTCCGTGATGCCTCATTATGTATCATTTCTTTTTAGAAAGAACTTGTGCTATATTGCTATTGTGTAACAGGTAAAATACTCATGGCTACGTGCAGGGATATTGTAATAGAATATAGCATTAACATGAAGAAGCTTGCTCAAACACTATTATGTATGATTTCACAAAGTCTTGGCTTACCGCCTTCTTATATTCAAGATGCAGTTGGAGAAGTATATCAGAATATAACTTTTAGCTACTACCCTCCTTGCCCGCAGCCAGAGCTTGCACTTGGTTTGCAATCACATTCTGATATGGGTGCCATAACACTTTTAATACAAGATGATGTAGGGGGTCTGGAGGTACTTAAAGATGTTGAATGGATAGAAGTAAAGCCTCTATCTGATGCAATCGTGGTTATTTTGGCTGACCAAACAGAGGTACTACTAAATCTCACCAATATGTCAAAGTGACCTGTCTGTAACTGTTGTATTTCTTGTAATATCTGCTTCAATTTATAACTGCTATTTTAATAACTAAGTGCTAGGATATGAATCTTAATATTCTATAAGTTGATCCTACTTTAAGGAATATGGATATTATAGATAAGTTTGCTACTGATAACTGCTTGTTTAGTCAGTGGTCTTTTTGCAAAATTTCAAACATGTTACCAAGTCAATTATGTATGTTCTGATTTCTATTATTTTTGAAGAATGGACACGACATTTGAAGCAAACTTGTATTGCAATCCTACAAATATTGATTAGTACTTATTTGTTAATTTTACTTTTCATCCCGTCAACAACCTCAACTGTAATGTAAATGAATTTTACAATGACTAAGCTGTTCTTAGTATTAATTCAGGTCTGGAATGTTTTGTAATTTGGGTCACCAGTGGTTTTCTTTGCTGATTCAATATTTATTAGTTGGGATATATGAAACGTTGTTTGTGAATAAATTTCAGTCACTAGATTGAATATTGATCAGCATTCTACAGCAAATCTTGAGTTTATGAGTTGCTTCTGCAGATGAAAAGTTGCCATGGTAGAAATCTGTTGCCACCTTTGCTAGTTTAACTATCAAAGTGAACTTTTATATCCTCAGTGTTCATTTATTATAAATTGAACTTTTTTTTTCTTTCTGAGTACCCAGTGAAATGTAAATTCAACTGATGGTTTCTGTTCAGATTTCATTGTTTGAAGTTCAACATCAAAGCTGTCCATGGTGGCTTCTGTTGCTAGGATGGGAATCATTATTCATTAGCTCCATGATTGCCCCACCTCTAGTTAGTTCACCTAGGTAGTTGCTCAACTTCTTGATATAATGAGGTGAAGGAATTAATTAATAACAACATAATATTGGATATAATTAATTAATATAATAATTAAGTATTATGATCCTTATTAATTATAGGGTTAAGAGTTGTCTAATTAGTTAATATGTGGTTGTTATGCGTCATAAAATCCTATATAAAGCCTTATAAATATTGTAATTGCTGATCCTTATGATATGAATTGATTATTTTCTTAGTGTTTAGTTCTTTTCCAATCCTTTTGAAAAAGTTGGGCTTTCTTTCTCTTACGCCCCCTTGTTTTGCAGCAAGCGGTATCAGAATTGAAGCAATTCCTTATTCTTAGTTCCCTGATCTTGTTCACTGATAATGCACAGTCATCCCCTCCAATAAATCCCATTTAACATTTTTTCTGGTGTAATCTGCCCATTTACGAACAGAGTTGTGCACAACTTTTCCTTAGTAGTCCCTGATCTTGCCCATGCATTGCAACCAACTGACCCACTTTCACATACCACAACCTTTGTTAACCGTTGCTCTTCCACAGTCCCTGTCCTTTGTTCCCTTAGTTTGTACCAACTCTTGACTCTTTGACCCCTTCGCACATTGCTTATTGTGCCTCCATTCTCACTGATGTTGTGCTGTGCTTATCCTTAATCCTCACTTCTTTGCTCTATGATTGGAAGCACCTTGGGCAACACTAGGTAACAACAATGCCTATGCTATCATAGCCTCTTTTGGTGGCTCGCAATGAGACAACTCTTGCAGCAATTGCTTCATTTGACCACTCTATGCACCCACATAGTGAAGCAAGAGCTTCCAACAATAACTTCGCTCCACATAGTTGTGCATTTTGCAGCAGAAACCGTTGCCACCCCATTCCTCATAAAGCTTGGAGTTGCTCACGTTTAGATGCCTCTTGCTATAATTGCATGACCCGACCACCCTTGTCCAACTTACATGTAGTCCACCATACATTGTTCTGTCTTGTTACAAATTCACACTTGCAATACTCATAACAGCCACTGCCTCTACCCTCTGAAGGCTGCTACACTGCATTGCTACTTCATTTGCATTGCAACCTCATCTTTGCTTCCCTAGGTTCTCATTAGATCGTTACCAAGAAAGAGACCAAAAACACAAAAGGGATGTGAGAAGGAGGGGGCAAAAGAATAAAACACAAACAATGCTTTTCTATTGTCACTTTAGTTGTGGTTGTTTGGTTCTTTATGTCGCTAAGGTGCTTTATAGAATAGTTATATGATTGCATAGAATAATGTCCACCTAGCTGATCTAGGTAAGTTTGTAAGTTACTTCCCGAAGACCTTTTGAATTGTTTTTTACGCACTTTTTTTTTTCATACACTTGGTGAAATTAAGATTGAGTTATCCATTGGTAACCCTCTTTTAGTTCATTGTTGTGAACAAATTAAGAATTAGAATTTACTTTTAATAGTTGTTGAATTTGCCTATAGTTCTGTTATCATTGATAAGTGTCCATTTGAAGTTGCATATGGTTGCTCACTCTTATCAATTTTGATTTCTTTTTATGTCTCATCTCGTTCATCAGAACTACCTTCTGATCTTGCGATGTTATGCATGAGATTCATGCTAATGTTAAATGAAAAATTACATTAAATAATGATTATTGCATATTAATTATTAATTTATACTACAGTGAAAAAGAGTATAATGAAAGTAATTATGCCTTTCTTCACACAAGACCCAAATGCTTATCAAAAACTTTTTAAAGAAATTTTTGTGCATGTGTATCTAGTCCATGAGTGAGGAAAAACAGTTCAAATACTTAAATATTTGGTTTGCTAACAAATTCAAACATTACTATAATATCAAGGATTTGCTGCTTTTGTTGGTGAATATGTGTGCGTCCTTTGCATGTTAACTTTTTGGTGACAGTATCAAGAAATGTTGGATACAAATTGGTCCTCTTCGCATATTGTACCTCTCAACTCTATATAGTTTTATAGTGTTTGATGAAACCTAGCTGATATTGATTTCTATGGATGAGCTTTACAATTTTACACCTGATAAGTATCTAGAGTTCAAGATTAGTAATTACAACTAAAGACTACTTTCCACCAGATTCTCCTGAAGGTTTCTTGTACCAACATCCTTCGGAGATGAAGTCATGCTCCAAATTCCAATTTGGCTAGCATACTTTTAGTAGGTAATTATCGATCTGTGTTTGTGATATTTATCATGCCATAGGTTAGTTTACATTTTTGGTCGGCATGTTGTGTTAGAGTCAGTGTTGCTTGTTTCTTTTTCTTTTTCTTTTTTTTGGTTATGGCGTCGCAATCTTTTTCTTATTTATTTTGTTATCTTCTCGAGTTGTAGCTGAGTTACCAAGGGATCATTTCTCTGCTCTATTTTTTAAACATATTTGACTGTCAGAAGAGTTGGATGGTGTCAGAAAATAATCTTCCTGCATTAAGTTAGATGTTTGACCAAATCTAATTGGGTGTCAAATTTTCTGATTGTCCGTTTATTATATAGGAACTTCATATTTACTGCATTCAACTTATTAACACCATGTTTGATGGAAAAGAAATTCACACTACGGTCCACATCAACTTAGGTTTTTATTCCCTTCAACTTGAATTCTAATCCACTGTGAGATTTCTGCAGGTGATAACTAATGGCAAATATAAGAGTGCCGTGCATCGTGCTGTTGTGAACAACCAGCGTCCCCGGTTCTCAGTTGCCACATTTTATGATCCATCTAAGACCAAAAAAATATCTCCTGCTCCGCTACTTTTATCAAAGAAGTCTCCGCTCAAGTATCGGGAGGTTCTTTATGGGGACTACGTGTCGTCTTGGTACAGCAAAGGTCCAGAAGGGAAGCGTAATATAGATGCCCTTTTAATTGAACAGTAGGGGATCAATAAAAAAATGTGATTACTCCATCAACTTTCATCCTGTAGTCAATGATGATTATTCCTATTTTTGTTATTATTATGATTATGCTGTTCTTTATTGTGATATTGTTGTTATTGTTGTGGAGATTATTATCTTTGTGATTTCAACCCACAATTTTTTTTGCTGCTAATGTGGATCCAATTATTTATCATCTCTTCTAGCGTTCAGGTGATGTAGTTTCAGTACTTAATGCGAAACTACGAGAATGACAACAAGAAGACTCAATATATGGTATGCTGAAGTTGAGTACTAAGAATGACCTAAAAGCTTATCCTTTCCCATCCCAATTTGAACGGGAAAATTTGAATTGACCGGGTTGGATAGGGTTGAGGTCTGGTATAAAATTTTTACTATTTATCCTGAATTTAACTATGGACTTGTTCCACCAATAAAAATAATATTTTTATCCTAAATTAAAATAATAAAATTCTAACTCTAATTTTGCTGCTTGTGCCTCCCGTACACCACCTAAGTTGTTCCTGTTGTAGCCCATGTATAACTACGATGTCGAGTTTTTTTTATAGGTTTTTGATTCTTTTATAGAGTTAGGTTTGGGATGAGTTTTCTCAATTCTAGTGGGTTGGGGTGGGGTCGAGTATAGGGTTAGAGGGTGGGGTCATGGTATGATTTGGCACTCTCTACCTGCACTTCGTCCCATTGTCATTGCTATATTATTCCTAGTGGTAGGGAGCCCATGACCAAGGGAAATAATCAAAACTTAGGCTCTTGCCATCTTTAGCATTGAAGTCATCAAGTTTGAGAGATTGAAGTCATCAAGTTTGAGATACTACGACATGTTGACGGTAAAATTTTTTTTAAAATTAATTAATTAATTATTAATTGATTAATTAGTTATTAATTAATTAATTAACTCTTATTAATCCATGCTGAGTATCCTCATAGTTTGACCACGATAAAAATACTACAAGAATAAATATGGTATCATATACTATTTTTATAATAGTATGTAGTCATGCGCATAAAAAAATGAATTAAAAAAAATAATGTGCCATGATATGCGACCATGGGAGCAAATATATAAAAAAAAAAAAAAAAAAAAAAAAAAAAAAAAAAAAAAAAAAAAAAAAAAAAAAAAAAAAAAAAAAAAAAAAAAAAAAAAAAAAAAAAAAAAAAAAAAAAAAAAAAAAAAAAAAGAGAGATCATGAGAAGTCTTTTAACATGACCAAAAAATATTTTGGGTGAAGAAAAAAAAGATTGTGGGAAGCTTTCGACAACAAAACTCATCTATTTTTGGAGGGACACAAATGTAGAAGAAGAAAAAAATAATAAAATAGGAGCCATGATGCGCATCGTGGAAGACAAAAAAATAATAAAAAAAATTAAAATAGTAAAGAACAAGGGAGCTCTGGAACGTGAAAAAAAATATAATAAAATATAGGGGAAGGTGGTCGCATGCCTCTATCAAAAATAGTAAGAAAAAAATATAAAAAAAGGAAAGAAAATCAAAGAGAGATTTGGCCATTCATGCTATCCACTCATTCGACTAAAAAAGAATTTTTTGGGCATCACTTTTATCTTGGCAGTATTTTAATACAAGAATGATTAAGTTTTCTCTGTTGCAGAGGACAAGGTCTTAGTTTTTGCCTAACAACGCTATACCTGGATGTACAATTGAGGGCTTGTTACTTGCTGGGCGAGAAAATCTCACTGCTATTGTGAGATCTGAAGATTGAAAATCCTACCTAAGAAAGGAAGATCTATTTGACTGATACGTCCTACAAGTGCACGGTAATATCGAAGTAATATAAAAGATGTCGAATCTCACAGGGAACAAGGTTAAGTACCAGAAAATCTAAGTCTCGATAACTAGACGAACAGAAACGAGATTTTTGCGAATTTCAATCGTAAAACAAGAAAGTAAAGCAACGACTAGAGAGAACATATACGAGAGAGATATCATGGCTTTGGTATCCACCGCGTTGACGATCTTAATTGCGAATAAAAAGGTCAATTACATGGATTTAAGGTTTTTGCATAAGGAACATATCCCTAAGGTACAAGGTGCCCCCTCTCGGTGGTACACCTCGGTGTTTATTTAGAACGGTCTCCTACTCTCGCGGTGGATTATTTTGAACAAACCTTATGGGTTCTGTGGAAGGTTATGAAGTCCTCGAGTGAATACCAAGCACTCTAGTGTCATGAATTCACAAGTTTTACTAAGAAGATCCACCGAGTAAGGGAGGGAATATCACACCACAAACATAACTAGAGAATATCACACCACAAGCCTAACTAGGGAATAACACACCACAAGCATGACTACCTACTCTAACTGACTAAAAGCAGTCAAGATACTGCTGATGCAAGCATTAACTAACTCCTACTAACTACTACCAACTAAAGTAGATGAGGGAATCTGAAGCTGGGGGCATGGGCTGGGCTTCCTAGGCTGCAACTAGGCGGTCAAACCATCTTGGAGCACGCGGCGATGAAATAACAAAATTTGTTGATGGTGGGATGATTCATCACTATGCTAGTGTGCTCCTAGGCCGTGTTGGTCAACTAGTTGTGGTAGCGATTGTTGACTGGGTCTTCAGGTGGCCGGGGTGCCAAGCACATGGGTCGCAATACCTCCATGTGGACTGATAATGGACTAATGACGCCCATGTGTTGGTGTATATGCCCTTAGGACCTGTTGTTGGTCTATCTTGTATACTATTTGACATTGATATCTTATGTATATCATTCTGGCATTGTCATTATTATGCTATGTTTACATTTGTGAATATGTGCTTAAATAATAATATCCTTGGAGACAGATTATATCTGTGCTCAAACTCTGTCTCCAGTCAAGTACCTGAGTGGATATGAGATAGCTCTAGTACATGTGAGACTGGTATATGGGTTGGTTAGGCATGAGGTGTGAACACAGACATATGGGTATATCAGTGGTGGATATACTGGACCGACCTGCTGTGAGGCTCTAACTTGGTATCATGAGTTAACCTCATAAGTGACAAGAGATGCATTGATCCTTTGATTTGAGGTCATTGACTTTTCCATATGGTTAGGGACACGCTTTGATACAACCTAACACTTCACCGTAGTTGGGAAGTCATAACGGTTGTCATTGAGTATATCACGACTCATATAAGAAGATCAATGGACAGGTATAGAATTTGCCTCTTCCGAAGGGAAGCTTGATATCCATGGAGCCCTCCCTATGGTTCTATGACTGAAAGTGTATGGCTATACCCAGGTGAGAACTTGATTTAGTCATGACCATGATATTGGATGAAAACAAGTGGTGACACACTTGTCCAATCGGATATCAGTTTGGCAAAGGGACTGTAATGCATTAGTACCTTGTTGAGATGATAGGGATATCAATGTTGATATCCATTCGAAGACTTGGGTAGTAGCGATGCACTACTAGGTGTCACTCACTACTTGTGATGACCTAAGTTCATCACTGCCAACGTTAGAGGAACCTACAGGGTCGCACACTTTGATGCTCGAGTTTTCGTATTGATCGAATAGCCTTCGGATCGAATTATTTCATAACTCGAATCTATTTGGGAGATTTCATCAGCGCTAATGGGCCTGATGAGATGAAAGAAGCTTATTGGAGCCAAACTTTATTTTTGGCATATTGACTAAAATTAACCATGGTTAGCCTCATTTAACCTGGGGTTACATTGGATTGGATCCAATAACTTGGTTAACATGCATAATGAAGTTTGGGCTAGGCCCATTACCCAATGGGGCTTGCTAATAATTTGTAATAATGAGATAAGTGGGCTAAAGGGTATAATAGGGAAGAATTAATGGCATAGGCGTATGTAGAGTCCTAGTTGGACTAGGATTGGCGCCTATGGTTTATTTAGTATCTTCCAAGTGATTGATTGAGATTGGATTTGATTTAATCACTTGAGATATTAATTGGATTGTGATAGGCGCATATGGGCTGATTATTAACATAATTAGAGTCCTAATTGGATTAGGACTTGCGCCCAAGTCACATTAGGCAATCTATTAGATGCTTTGATTAGGTCTTATTGCATGCATGGAATAATTACCTCATATGGTATGATATAGGCGCATATGAGATTAAGGATTTGATTGATATAATTGATTGAATAATTCTCTTAACCCAAGCCCTAATCACCTATTCCTTCTAATTAACCCTAACTGCCCCTTGCTCCTATATATGTGATGCCTTACCGCCCCCTTGAGTGTACAATTCCTCTCCTTGGCGTGAGCAACATTGAAGGGCGAAAGCATCATCCATAGGTGCAAGTCTTCTTCCATCAAATGCCACAAGCTTCTTCTTCCATCCTTCTTCCTCTCCTTGGCGCAAGATGCTAGAAGGGTTGGCGGCTTCTTCTTCTTCTTCCTCTTCGCACATCCTCCTCCTTGTGGGTGGCGCAAGTGATCAAGAAGGACTCCCTTGGCGTAGATCTTCTTCCCGAGGCTAGCTTCGGGCGTGGAAGAAGAGAACTCAAGTATCGACTGTGTGCGAGACTGCAAAGGGCGAACACTTGGGCGCCTACATCACTTCTCCATCTATTGCTTTGAGGTACCATCTCTTACTCACCGTGTCAACCCCCTTGCTTGACTCGAACTTTTGAGTTTTTGGGACTGGTCTGTTTTGGGGATTTGCTTCCATTGTATGTATTTGTGTATATATGTAAAATTTTTAAAATCCTCAGGGTTTCCTAACTCCATGTACCAATCTAGTAGTTGACTTGAGCGTTGAGATCACCTTATTGTGGTTGCATCGAGCCCCTTTAAATTTTTTAAGGGGGTGAAACCTTGTCTACAGGGAAGTCCACAGAATGATTATGTTTCTTTAGTTCTAGAGCTGCGAAGGAGGGTCCTCTTGCAGCAAGGAAGCAACTTGAAGGAAGCAACTTGCTATGAGTCAATTTTACGCTCAGCTCAACCTACGTGCCATGATGTAGATGGCCTCAATAGTGTCCAAGGAGACATAATATCTCCTTCGAAATTTTTGGTCAAAGTCCACCTTTTGTTAGGCCAAAGTTAAGTAAGGTATTCTTTGAGTATCACAACAAATCAATAGGATGATTACTTATATATCATATGAGAGATTATCCAATGATAGAAATAGATGAGCATTTCATTTGAATGATAAAATGAAAGTAGAGCATTATGTGAAGGTAGGAAATTAAAAGCCATAGAGTTGATCAATGGAAAGGTTGTGGTGGAAGAAACATTCTGATTACTTCCTGTGCTAACCATCAAAGCCATGCTTGTTGAAGACGGTACTATTTAACTACAATTATTCATGTTGAGAGAAATCCTCTTTATTTTATATGTTTTTAAAATTTTGACAATGTTAATAGATGCTTGATCTTTAACCCAACCAATCAACCCTTGATCTTAGTTTTCCTTCCCTCCTAAAACCTTGCCATTTTTTATTTAATTTCCCTCAAAAAACCATCGGGCGAAACATTCTGCTTTTCATTCACCTCCTTCGCCTACTCTTATTCTTGCCAAAGCTCTGCCGAATGTGCATTCGGCAACTGGCGAGTAGTTGCTTTTTGTTCGCGTCACTTTTGGCTTATTGCTTTGTCAAAAAGCTCATTGCTGCAACTCGGAGAGTAAAACTTTTAAGCGCCCCATGCTCTTAACTTAAAAGTTTTTAAGCGCCTCTGCCTAAATTTGTTATTTAGAATTTTTTTTTTATTTAGAAATGATGTACATCTTGTAAGCTATTTAATGGTATCAATATTGAGGTATTTTAGATTATGTATAGATGAAAAATACCCTAACCAATATCACATATAAGACAAAAATACTATTTACCTTATAAAAAAATCTAACATTGGTTAGGGTATTCCCTACATATACATGATCTAAAATACCTCAATATTGATACTATTAGATAGTTTACAAAGTATACATTATTTTTAAAACAAAATAAAAAAAAAATTTTTAAATAACAAAATTAAGCGAAAGCACTTAGAACTTTTAAGCGCACCATGCGCTTAAAAGTTTTATCCCAACTCAGAAGGCCCCAAACTCTCTCCCGTCCATGCATTCATGAGTGGCTAGCTTCTCCAACAGTCTTCGTTCCCTCCCCGACACTCTTTAGCAAACGCAAGCTTGGATATCATAGTGTTGGAAAATGCGGGCAATTTAAAATTTTAAAATAAAAGTGGAAACGATGTCAAAACTAACAAAGGAAATTCGTCAACAAAGAGAATTAAGGGCAATACCAACTTGAGAGGGGAGGGAGTGAAGTCTGCTAGGGCTTGAGAGCAATCACCCCTCATCCAAAAATAACCCACTACTTATATAATAAATCAAGGAGTTATTTAAACATGTCATAATTTAATTAAATATACAAATATATTAATTAAATTATGGTTTGCTCCTAGCATATCCCAGACAAAATTTCTCTTGCTAAAATAATTTTATTTTCCCATGTTAACTGGGCGCCAAGTCCAATTTATGCATAGATCCATGTTTAAAATAATGTTAACTGAGGTGCCCACCACACCCTAGTCAACCAAGGGCAAACATAGTCCACTAGTGGTCAACTAGTAGTATAAATAAAATCAACCCCCTCATTAAGTCTTCCTCAAAGTAATAGTATCCCATACAGACTCAAATCACAATATGATTCGATCCAAGGTATCCAATCAACACGATATCTCATATGTCAAAGTATATGACCTTGTAGGTTCTATTTAATGTTGGCAATGATGAATTCCATATTATCACAAGTAGTGAAGGGTGTCTAGCAATACATCGTTGCTACCCATGTCATCGGAAGGTTGTTGTCATCGATATCATCAAATCTGCAACAATGACGAGATGTTAGGTTATATCAAAGTATATCCCTTACTATATAAAGATATCAATGACCTCAAGTCAGAGGACCAAAGCACCTCTATCACATGTGAGATTAATTTGTGGCACCCCAAGTTATAATCATAGCAGGTCGATCCAATATATTCATTACTAATATACTCATATGTTTGTGTTGGCACCATGTGCCCAACTAATGCATAAACTATTCTCACATGCACTATAGCTATCCCTTATCCACTATGGTACTCAACTGGGGGACAAACTTTGAGACTAGATAAAATCTATCTCCAAGTATATTATCATGCAAACATATATTAACACACATGTAATTATAAGTATAATAATGATAATGCCAGAATATATAAAATATCAATACAAATGTAGTACCAACTAGTTCTTAGGGCATATACACTAACACAGGTTATCGTGAAGCTTTCCTTGGGGTGTCGCAAATAATATGGAAGAGTTGTGAAGCTTTCCTTTAAGCTTGTTTTATTTGAGAGAAAGAAAATTGGGGAGAAAAGAAATCAGAGAAGGAAAGAAAAAAGAGGGAGAAGAAAAAAAGCACATGTGATGCACATGATCACAGGAAGTAAGCGTAGCAGGGGCGGGCAATGGCTCTACTATGGGAGACGGGAGGTGGCTCCACTGAGAGAGGTGATAGCTATCCGAAAGTGCACGGATTTATCGAAGTAATAAAAAGATTATCGTTCCCAACGAGGATCTGGCGGTCAAGTACCGATTACACGTTTGATCTATATCTAGACGAATCAATATGTGGTATTTGTTTTGGAAACTTCTAAGTACAAAAAGAAGCAAAAGCGAGCGTTCGGGTAAAAATCAATTCGGATAAATTCAGGATCTAGGGTTTCACCACGTTGATGATTATGAATAAAATTTGTAAATAAATCTTTTGATCAGAAAATTATAATTTTGAAAGGGATTTTTCCTAAGGTATAGATTACCTCCTCCCGAAGTGTAACCCGGTATTATTTACATTAATTCCCTACTCCAGTGGTAATTAACATAAATAGACCCATTAAGTTCTGTGAAAAACCATGGTAATCCTTCAAGCGAATCCGAACTACTCCCGTGATTGGATTCACAGGTTTAAAAAGAATAGGTCCGACGTTGCGATTCACCTCCCGGTCCTTCTCGCAACGTCTAAGACGTAAAATTACTTGATCAGGGTAATTCATGAAATAAGCACAATTCTAATCAAATCAAATCTATAAAAGATCATGTCAAAGATTTAAAACTATATATTTAATCCATAAATCATCAATGGGCTATTCCCCAAATCCCGAAATAAGGGTTTACACGTTCATGTTCATAACAAACAGCATGTTCATTGATGAAAATCGCATGGAAACTCAATAAAAATACAAGAAATCGCTAGACAAGATAGTAGAAAGGCTTCCCCTAGACGTGGAGACGAAGATCAACCTTCTAATTCTTCCTTTGCGCGGCTTTCTTGTTTGTTTTCTGCCCTGGAATCAATTCTCGTCGTCGCTACCGCCTCCTCTTGTTTTCGTGCCTAGAAGCCCCCGAAACCTTTCCAAAACCTTTCCTTTTATAGTCTAATCAGTATAGAACCTGTCTAGGAAGGTTTCTGGAGAGTTTGGTTCCATTTTGGTTCAGTTTGGAGTCGAATCGCGTGAGAAACATGAAGTGGCGGAAACTTTTACGGTCGGTGATGAGTTTACGGTTTCGGCCGTAATTATTTCGGTGTATAATGCTTTTGGTCACAGAAACTTTTACGGCCCGTGATGGAATTACGGCCTTGCCCGTGAAAGTTTCTGTTTATTCGTCGTCGCTTTTACGGCCGAATCAGCAATTACGGCCAAGGCCGTAAATGTCTCGTTCTTCACCGTTTTCGCCCCAAATTGGACGTGTGAGCTCGTGATCTCCTCGGGAATCATGCTTTGGCTTCAAAACTCTCAAAATCCATCATTTTTAGGCCATTTTACCTACATTTTCACAAAAATCAAGAAAAATGAATATTCT
This sequence comes from Costus pulverulentus, assembly GCA_027562315.1. NCBI lineage: Eukaryota > Viridiplantae > Streptophyta > Magnoliopsida > Zingiberales > Costaceae > Costus > Costus pulverulentus. Next base: position 28,543,385 of record CM050443.1, read on the forward strand.
GTGCAAAGTAAGATAAAAACACTAAAAGTAGCACAAAATCATGCAAATAAGTTCAAAATATGATCTAAAACATAGGCAAAAACATGGTGTAAAAATCACTTATCAAATAACCCTAGACTTAGAATTTTGCTTGTCCTCAAGCAATACCTTGATATGTATAAAGATTGTAAACATAAGGATTTTTCAATTGTTTTTGCCCCTATTAATATCCTCAGTTTACAAATTAAGCAATCAATATTTCAAACTCAAGTAATTCAAGAAAAATCATAATAGAAATAAACTCTCAAGAGGGTACAATCCAAGAAAGATAAAATTCACAATTCATGTCATAATATTCATTCTTCACACACTAAGCATCAAATACTTTCATCTTAATAAATTCATTTCACTTAACAGATAAAATTTCTACTTCAAGAATTTCAGTGATATTAAAGATAAGAGATTTTTAAAGCAATTTGGTCTTTAAACTGTTATATGCTATTTACTGTTAGCATCATAACATGTTTAAAGTATACTACAAAGTAGTATAATTTAACTCATAGTCTCAATCATGAAAATCAGCGGAGTTGTCCACATGCCCTACAGCTTTCTCTTTTTCTCTATTTTCATCCTCTCTCTTCTTTTTTATTATTAGACTTCAACTCATGTCTTAGGTACCACTGTCAAATTTAACAGTGCCAAGTAGAGGAGTCTTCCCCCCCTTTTTTTTTCTTTTTCATTTTCTGGAGAAAGCCGGTCAGTGGCATGGTACTTAAATCGTTGTTGATACTTGATCGCAACAGATTTAAAGTATACCAACTCGTGGTATAATATAACTAATGACTTTAGATTTCTCAACTAGAGGAGTTGGAGCAAATCTCAATTTAAAGAAATATCACCAAATTCTATTCATAAAAAATTCTCATCAAGCAAAAATAGATAAATTAAACTTCAAGTAACAAGATACTATGCATGTGTCCTATGAACATATAACAATTCACATATGCATTTTATCAATACCATAATTGAATTTACTCAACAATTTAAGTCTACATGAAATTTCAAAAATTTCTAAGTCATCAAATTAATCACTCAAAATGTTTCCCAAGTCTAAAATTAAGGATTAAAACAAACTTGTGTATCCTTAAAAATCATGAATATTCAAAATACATACATATAGAGCTTGAAATAAAGCAAAATACATGAATGCACCCTAGACTTAAGTTGTTGCATATACATAAACATTAAAATCAATGAATGATAGATTTCAGAAAAAATTTGCAAGAGTTCCTTTTAAAATATATAGTGATTCCCTATCCAATTATATCAAAATATGAAAACATGACATAGAAAAATCTAGAAACTGTATCACATTAATGATAATCAATTTTTACAATGTAAACAAGTTTCAAACTTCAAATACTGTCATGTTTCATTATCTAAATCACATTTACCATTTTTAATATCAAAACTCAGTATAATACCAAAATACATTCCAAATCAACATCATGCATCCAAATACATCAAAAATCATCATATATGTCAAATCACAAACATCATATACCAACACAAATATATAGAGTTTTTGCAAAAATCGTGAATCTACAGTAACTCTAGAAAAACATCAACCATGATTTTGCATAAATCTCACTCAAGAATCAAGAAATCTTGGTTCCAAATCAGTGCAAAAGCATGTCATCAAGTGGAGAAACCAAATGTAACAGCTAGGTAAAGAGACTCTCACAAATTTGAGCAAAAATCGTGCTAAAATCAAGCTTCAGCGGCGAACTCGTGTTCTTGCGAACGTCCAGCACTTCCTGATGATATCTGGCCAAAATCTCATCGGAGGATCAACGGAAAGGGTCGCTGGTGATGAAGGAAGGTCGGGAACAGAGATCTGTCGCCTGAGGTGGAAGGAATCAATGAGAAATCAGGTTTTCATGGTTCGTGAGCTGTTCACGGCTATGGCCGTAAAAGTTTCTGTGATGTAAATCCATCTGCAAAAATTAAATTTATGACCGTGAGTGACTCACGGCCACGCCCGTGAATATCTCGTCAAATACCTGTTCTTTATGTAAAAATTTTCTAAAAATCTCTGCACATAAAATAACTTATTAAAAGATTTTCTATCAATAAAAATTCATCAATACATGCTGTAAAAATTTATTAAAATTTAAAGAAAAAAAAACCAAAAACTAAGAATGCAAAAATTAATAAAATTCAAAAACTTTGGGCTGCCTCCCAAAAGCGCTTGTTTAAGGTCATTAGCTTGACCACAGCTTCATGTCATGGTGGAGTTGGTGAATCTGTGCCATAATAGAGAGCATGTAGTCTTTTCCTTTTCCTCTGTCTCATGAGTGTGTCCACCAAAGTATGTTTCCAGTAAAATAGGTGGATCCATGTTCCAGTGATCAGTACATGCATAGAAAAATAAGAATTAAAATCATGCAAAGAATAATCAATAATTTTTCTATATTTATCCAAGAGTAAAATCATGCATTCTTCCTTAAGATTTACATTAGTAATTGGAAGAAGATTAGAATTAAAATCAAAGAACTCATACCCTGGATTGATCAAGAAGTTTTCGAATTTCAAATTTGGTTTTTCTCTTACCTCAATGCCAATGTGATCAAGAATCTCTTGTGCTATATTCTCTTGGGTACCTGTAGCTAAATTTGCATCAAATAATATTTCAATCACTTCATCATCATTATCCTTAAAATTATCATCTTCATCATTAATCATGCAAATTTCTAATGGATTTTCCTGGAGAATAAGAATTGATGGTACAATATGCATAAGATCCTCTTCCTCATAATTTTCCTCAATTTCTTTCTCTTCAATGGGGCATTTCATCTTAACACTGTCAATTTCATCCCCATCTATATCATTAATTCTTTCTTGAGGAACTTTAAATTCATCATCCTTCTTCTCACAAGACTCAAAAAATTCATATATCTCTTCAAACATGTCCCAAGTATTTGTGTTGCAAGACACTTCATTATGTGAGAGGGGACTAGATGGCTGGTGAATTGCAAAGGAAGGTAAATCATAATCAACCAAATCATCAAAATTTGAGGAAGGTAAATCATAATCATCAAAATTTTTAAAATCATCAAAATTCGAAGAAGGTAAATCACAAACATCAAAATTTGCAGAATCCTCAAAATTTGCAGAAGGTAAATTACAATCAGGAGTCATGACTAATGATTGATCTAACTCTACAAAATTCTTAGATTCATCATGGATTTCTTCCTTTATGTCATTTTTAGTAGTGCCATCAATCATACTATGAATATCTTCACTTTCCAAATCAAACTCAAGTATACAACTTTGTTGTGCTATCTGTGTTTCTAACATTTTAGTATTAGCACATATAGATTCTACTTGAGAAGTAAGCTGAGCAATCATCTCACTAAGATCTTCAAGTTCCTTACTCTGATTTATTATAATTTTTTCAAGCATGGATTCTAGCATAGATTCTTCAGATTCCTCAAAGTGTGGTTCTGAAATATTATTTGAGAAATCCTCATCAAAAGAAGTTTGCTGATTTTTCCATCTAGAATTATACTGATCATCTTGGTACCGTGATAAATTAGAACTGACAGGATTTCGAAATTGACACTCAGAAGGATAATGATAATAGCTTCCACAAATATCACAAGTAACATAAGATTTCATTCTTAAATATTCAGTGTGTTGAGAAAAAGAATTTACCCTTGC
>CM050443.1:28547102-28566409 GCA_027562315.1 Costus pulverulentus
AAGTAACATAAGATTTCATTCTTAAATATTCAGTGTGTTGAGAAAAAGAATTTACCCTTGCTGCAGGTGATTGAAATGCAACTGGCGGCACATATTCTCTAGTCTTTATAAGTGGCACATATCCCTGATTTGACCATTGACATTGGTTAAACATTATTTTTTTCAATTTATGCAATAAATTCAAAAATATATAATGTAGAACAGGAAATGCAAAATATGTAGACAAGTGATTTTTCAGTTCTCCTGCACATACAACGTGTTAATCCAAAAAGAGAAAAATAAAAAAAACTACCTATATAAAAAAATGTGAAAAAAAAAAAAAAAAAAAAAAAAAAAAATGAAAACAAAAACAAATAAAACAAATAAAATAAAAAAAATGAAAATAAAAACAAAAATAAAAAAATAAACAAATAATAAAAAAAATGTCTATTCTATAAATCTCACGATTAAATCAATATTGACTGGCCTGATCCCCAGCAACGACATCAAAAACTTGATAGCTATCCGCAAGTGCACGGATTTATTGAAGTAATAAAAAGATTATCGTTCCCAACGAGGATCTGGCGGTCAAGTACCGATTACACGTTTGATCTATATCTAGACGAATCAATATGTGGTATTTGTTTTGGCAACTTCTAAGTACAAAAAGAAGCAAAAATGAGCGTTCGGGTAAAAATCAATTCGGGTAAATTCAGGATCTAGGGTTTCACCACGTTGATGATTATGAATAAAATTTGCAAATAAATCTTTTGATCAGAAAATTATAATTTTGAAAGGGATTTTTCCTAAGGTACAAATTACCTCCTCCCGAAGTGTAACCCGGTATCTATTTACATTAATTCCCTACTCCCGTGTCAATTAACATAAATAAACCCATTAAGTTCTGTGAAAAACCATGGTAATCCTTCAAGCGAATCCGAACTACTCCCGTGATCGGATTCACAGGTTTGAAAAGAATAGGTCCGACATTACGATTCACCTCCCGGTCCTTCTCGCAACGTCTAAGACGTAAAATTACTTGATCAGGGTAATTCATGAAATAAGCACAATTCTAATCAAATCAAATCTATAAAAGATCATGTCAAAGATTTAAAACTATGTATTTAATCCATAAATTGTCAATGGGCTATTCCCCAAATCCCGAAATAAGGGTTTACACGTTCATGTTCATAACAAACAACATGTTCTTTGATGAAAATTGCATGGAAACTCAATAAAAATACAAGAAATCGCTAGACAAGATAGTAGAAAGGCTTCCCCTCGACGTGGAGACGAAGATCAACCCTCTAATTCTTCCTTTGCGCGGCTTTCTTGTTCGTTTTCAGCCCTGGAATCAATTCTCGCCGTCGCCGCTGCCTCCTCTCATTTTCGTGCCTAGAAGCCCCCGAAACCCTTCCAAAACCTTTCCTTTTATAGTCTAATCAGTATAGAACCGGTCTAGGAAGGTTTCTGGAGAGTTTGGTTCAATTTTGGTTCAGTTTGGAGTCGAATCGAGTGAGAAACACGAAGGGGCGGAAACTTTTACGGTCGATGATGAGTTTACGGCTTCAGCCGTAATTATTTTGGTGTATAATGCTTTTGGTCACAGAAACTTTTATGGCCCGTGATGGAATTACGGCCTTACCCGTGAAAGTTTCTGTTTATTTGTCCTCCGTTCATCGTCGCTTTTACAGCCGAATCAGCAATTATGGCCAAGGCCGTAAATGTCTTGTTCTTCACCGTTTTCGCCCCAAATTGGACGTGTGAGCTCGTGATCTCCCTCGGGAATCATGCTTTGGCTTCAAAACCCTCAAAATCCATCATTTTTAGGCCATTTTACCTATATTTTCATAAAAACCAAGAAAAGTGAAGATTATGTGCAAAGTAAGATAAAAACACTAAAAGTAGCACAAAATCATGGAAATAAGCCCAAAATATGATCTAAAACATAGGCAAAAATATGGTGTAAAAATCACTTATCAAGAGGCGATAGGCAGCTCCACTATAGGAGGCTGCTCCGCTGTGAGAGGCAGCTCTGCCGAGGTAGGCGAGAGGTGGCTCTACCGCCGGAGGTGTTTCCGCTAAGGGAGGCGGCTCGTGTCTCTTCTTGTTGCACTCCTTCTTAAGAGTCCTGACCACTATGATGCTGGTCCTTCTTATAGCGCTCACCCTGATCGATGGTCAGTCCTTCTCGTGGCGGCAACAGCAGAGGCTAGAGGTGACCTTGACAGGGAGGCGAGAGGAGAGCAATGGCGGGGAGATCATGATAGCTGTGATACCCTTTTCTCCCGAGCTGGGCCGAGAGCGAAAGAGGCCTGGGCGGCGGCCCTACGCCACTTCAGCACATCCACCTTCAACGCATTCATCAGCGCGGACGACGCAAGTGGTGTCTCTGGCGTTGGTTGCGGTAGGATCTTCGACGCTAACCACGGTGGAATCTCCAGTGAGATCCACGGCGAGGTCCTCGACGCCTAATCTGGTGAATACAAAGCAGCGAAGATGGAAGGCAGGCTGGTGTTTGCCCGCTCTTCCAAAACCGATGACGCTCGCTTCTTTAAGAAGGGAGCAGGGGACGAGCGAAAAGGGCAAAGAGGAGAGCTCACAGAGAATGTCTCCTTCCAGCGAGGGGCAAGTAGCAAACGAGAGGTGTGACTGTAAGTTGACGGCAAGCGATGCCGTCGACGTGAGTGAGGGAGGATCCAGCGAGCGGACGTGAGGAGTGTATGAGGGTTTTATGTAACTGATTAAGAGGTTTAATCCGATAAATTTTCCCTTACTTGCGTCTTCTCCGGCGACAACGTTTTCCTTTGTGATCCCGGCGAACTCCTTCCCTGATCTCCATCTCCTTCACCGTCTGGCGACTTCCGGCGTCCAGGCAACGTCAAACATAGGCTGAGGTTCAAAAGCGAGCCTACCGCACGCCTCGAAGCTCCGTCCACCCTCCCCCTTTCTTCTCTGGTGCTAGGAAAACATCAACGAACGCAGGCAGCGTTCGCTGCTCTCGGCCGAAGACGCATGAAGAAGGATGCCTCGTTTGGCGTTCGAAACGAGGCGCTGACCAAGTCAATGCCAAATCGAACACGCGGCTGCAAAATCCGAATTCATGATTTTGATTTTGCATGTGTTTCGAGGCAGACGGGTGATGTGGACTGGGCTTGAATTGGGTGGGCGTGACAGTGGTATCAGAGCCTTGATCCTGGGGACATGGTGACACAAGGAGATAGGCTGAATTGAGTCAAGGAGGTGCTCAGCTTGACCGGGAATGGGGAACAAGGTGTTGTTCCAACTCTGGAGAACCTGCATCGAACCGTTGAGGAGCAACGGTTACAAATTGCCTCGCTCCAACGAACACTGGAAGGGCAAGTAGCAAGTGCGCAGGCAGTGCACCAACAAATGCTGGCGGACCTCGGCGCCTAGCACTGGCGCAGGCACAAGGTGGATCTTCTGGGGCGGGGACTTCAGCAAAGTAGGCGGCTCTAAGGACCAAAGTCTGGATCCCCGAACTAGAGGCGTACGGAGGTGCCCGTACATCTAAGGATTTAGGCAACTTCATCTAGGACATAGAACAATACTTCATTGCCAATCATGTCCCAGATGGCGATCGGGTGCAGGTGTGCACCGCATATCTCACCGACGATGCAAAGCTTTGGTGGCGCACCAAAGTTAATTCGTCGCCAGAAGCTGCGCGCTGGACTTGGGAGGTATTCCGAGACCAACTGAGGAGGCAGTTCCACCCCGGGACCTCGGCAGATCAAGTACGCGACGAGGTCGATAAGCTCCGACATACTAGACCGATCCAGGACTATGTTCGAGCCTACTCCACGCTTATGCTGTAGATCCCCGACGTGTCAGAGGCGGACCGGCGCCACACATTCCTCTGACATCTCCAGCTATGGGCCAAGGCAGAGGTCTGACGGCACATGCCCCAAGGCTGGAGAGAGGCCATGGCGGTGGCCGAGGCCTTGGTGGACACGCGGACGAGCACACCGAGGGGATCAAATCCCCTCAGAAGCGTGGCTCTCCAGCGAGATCGAGAGCCCCAGACAAACAGAGACCCTCTCCCCAGCAAGGCAGAGGACAACTCCCACATCCCCAACCGCGGTAGGAGCCACGGCAGGAACCTTCCCGACGCCGGGTCCTTGACTACTTCCTTTGCAAGGGGCCTCACTTGATGAGGGACTGACCAACGAAGGAGCGACTCACAGTGATCGCGACATGAGAGTCCACTGAGGATAACAATATGTTGATACTCGGATCTATGACGATCGGTGCGATCACGGCGGCAACCTCGAGTGGAGCGAGGTTGATCTTCGTTTCGATATGGATACGTGGAGCAGAGGTGGAGGCGATGGTCGACACTGGCATGACTCAGTTATTCGTGTCAGAGCAGATGGCGGCACGACTGGATCTACGCACTTCACCGATGGAGGAGCGGGTGAAGACCGTCAACACCACAAAGCAACAGATGGTCGGGATCTCCTACGACGCGCCAGTGGAGCCAGGTTGTTGGAGCGGACGACACCACGTCTGGGTGGCAAGGATGGACGACTTCGACTTCATTCTCGGCTATGAGTTACTTCGGCAAGCTAAGGCGGGCTTTATGCCACACTTGGGAGGAGTCCAAGTGTTCCACGAAGACGCGGCATGTTGGATTCCTGGCATTCAACGACGTAGCTTACTGGCCTCGACTTTTGGAGTGCGAGGAGCGCATAGTCCCCACGGACACGGGTTAACTCCAACACCACTTCTTCAGACGAGGTGGCATATATCGCGACGGTGGCCGCGATAGAGGATCCCTTGGAGGACGTCGAGGGCGACGTCCAAATTCAGCGGGGGAGACATGTGATACCTTTTTCTCCCGAGCTGGGCCGAGAGCAAAAGAGGCCTGGGCGGTGGCCCATGAAGCACGCGCGGCCCAACACCACTTCAGCGCGTCCACCTTCAACGCATTCATCAGCGCGAACGACACATGTGGTATCTCTAGCGTAGGTTGCGGCAGGATCTTCGACGCTAACCACTGCGGAATCTCTGGTGAGATCCACGGCGAGGTCCTCGACCCCTAATCTGGTGAAGACAAAGCAGCGAAGATGGAAGGCAGGTTGGCATTCGCCCGCTCTTCCAAAATCGATGACGCTCGCTTCTTTAAGAAGGGAGCAAGGGACGAGCAAAAAGGGTAGAGAGGAGAGATCACAGAGAATGTCTCCTTCCGGCGAGGGGCAAGTAGTAGACGAGAGGTGCAACTGTAAGTCGACGGCGAGCGATGCCGTCGACGTGAGTGAGGGAGGATCTAGCGAGCGGACGTGAGGAGTGTATGTGGGTTTTATGTAATTGATTAAGAGGTTTAATTAGATAAATTTTCCCTTACTTGCGTCTTCTCTGGCGACAACGTCTTCCTCTGTGATCCCGGCGAACTCCTTCCCCGATCTCAATCTCCTTCACCGTCTGGCGACTTCCGGTGTCCAGGCAACGTCGAACACAGGCTGAGGTTTGGGAGCGAGCCTGCCGCACGCCTCAAAGCTCCATCCACCCTCCCCCTTTCTTCTCCGGTGATGACTCTAAATTTCATAGCATATTTCTTGCCAAATCTATTGTATTTTTGGGTCATAATCATGCTCTGTTGCTTATTTTTATGCCTTATTTATCAAATGTATCAGAAGCTACACCTTTCTTGGTTTTTGATCAATTTCAGGTAAAAAGGCATTGTTATCATGAATTTTTAAGCAATTTCAATGCATGGACAAGTTCTAATCATCAAGAGGAGTTCACACATCAAATTTCAAGTTAAATCGAGTTTTCTAACAAAATTACGGTAGTACCATAATGCTTTTTACAGTGCCGTAATTTCGGTCCAGGTTCATACAGAGACTTTCAGAGGATTTTGATGAATTACGGCACCACCGTAATGATTTTTATGGTGCCGTAAAGTTAGGCAAATTTCACACAGAAACTTTCAGAAACAATTGCGAAGAATATGGCACTACTGTGATGAATTTCACAGTGCCGTAATTGTGGGTCATTTTACTACAAAACTTCTGAAGCGATTACGGCACTACCGTAACGTTCTTCACGGTACCGTAATGTTCAACCCAGTTGCCCGATTCTTCCGTTGGAAACTTAAAAAGATGATTTCTCGAGATTTAGGGCACCAATTGAAGATCTGTAAAAAGGAGAACGATCAGGATAAAGAGGGGAACGAGCCAAAAGCAAAAGGACCAATTTTATCAACTACACATGGAGAATTTCACAGAATGGCCGTCGCCCTAGGGTTCATCGCCGTTCAGCGTACAGACCACCTCAGCCTGCAAAATTTATAGGAAAGCTTCGCCTGGAGGAGGAGAAGATACCCTAGAAGTTTCAGAGCAAAAGGAGATCGATCGAGAGAGAAATCAACAAAAGAAGGGTCGCCTGCACTATTCATCATGAGTTTTCAAGCCAAATTACGGCTGTAATTTTCATTACATTACAACCGTGCTGTTAGTAGATTTTCCTCTTCTCTTCGATTTTTGATCAATCTGAACTATGGTTTATTGTAATTCTTCTACCATGCTAGCTTAGACATCTTTTGGGACATGGGGGTAAAATCCCCCTTAATTTCAAATGACTAGACGATTTTTATTTCGTTAGGGAACTCTTGTTATGATAATTCTGCTCATGTGATGATTGCCTTTAATTCTTTCTAGTTTCATATTATCAGCATGTTTTAGAGTTTTTGCGATATAGACCGAAAAGTGATTTGCTATAACTTGGAACCCTAAAACTGAGATTAGGAACTCATCGTAAGACATTATGTTTGTTCTTATTTCTAGGTTTTAGAAGTTTATTGTCATGTTGATGATCTGATCTAGGAATGAGTTATTGAAATAAACATGAAGATATTATAAGAAATTAAATATCGGATCGTTGGAGAACCTTAAGTAGAACCTATGAAAATTAAAGTATGAAAGTATTTAGTTTTCACTTGAGATCTTTGACTTAGAATTTGGATGCACGAAAGTGATCTTTGAGTTCTTTGTCAACGATTTACTTTTATTTAACATTGAATAAATCCTGTGCGAAAGTGAGGATTGGTTCTTTGTAAATTGTCAGCGCGAAAGCGAGATGATTTCTTTATAAAGTAAATTTTATCTTTATCATAATAAGAGTGGACTAACGATACACTTATTTCCTTCTAGTCATAGAAATTAAGGTGTATAAACCCCTAGTCCCAGTTTCTCTCTCTGACTTTTTCGTGTAGTTTTTGATACTTGCTTTCATCCTATTCGATTGCCTAGCTAGTAAGAAATCAATTATTCGGTACTTGACAAACGAGGTCTCTGTGGTTCGATATCTTAATTATTACTTTGAGTATCCGTGCACTTGCAGACACAACAAGTTTTTGGCGCCGTTGCCGGGGACCTTGGTTTTTGTTTATATCGAAGGAATTGAAAATATTGCTAGATTAGGTTTTGTTTTCCTGTTTTTATTATTTTCTAAATTTTCTGTGATATATTCTTATTTTCTGCAAATTTTGAGTTTATTTGATCTTCTACTTGTTTTTACGCAGGACTTTTAGATTAGGACCACTAGTTGCTTTCAATCCTGAAATTAATAAAACTCTTAGATTGCGTAGGAAACTTAAGTTTGCAGATGAAAGAGAAGAAAAATCAATCATGGCAGAGAGAAGAACACCTAGAGATTATGCAGCCCTAAATCCACAGGGAATTCGCTCTAGCATTACTAGGCCAACAATTGATGCAAATAATTTCGAGATTAAACCAGCCTTCCTGTCCATGATCTTGCATAATCAATTTGGAGGATCTCCACTAGAGGATCCTAATCAACACTTATCTCTTTTTCTTGAATTCTGTGATACTATAAAAATTAATGGTGTATCTAATGATGCTCTTAAACTGAGATTGTTTCCTTTTTCCCTTTGGGACCGTGCAAAAGCCTGGCTACATTCTCATCCGATTGGAACATTCACCACTTGGGAACAACTATCAAATGTTTTCTTGCTGAAATACTTTCCACCCAGTAAGATGATCCAGTTGAGAAATCAGATCACAGGATTTGCACAGAGGGATGGCGAATCACTTAGTGAGGCATGAGAGCATTTCAATGAGTTACAATGGAAGTGCCCTCACCATGGATTAGAAGATTGAGTTTTAATTCAAACTTTTTATAATGGTTTACTCTATAATACTCGTCTAACTGTTGATGCTGTTGCAGGAGGAGCACTGATGAAGAAAACAGTTGAAGATGCCTACACACTGATTGAAGAGATGGCTTTGAATCACAACCAGTGGACTACTGAGAGAGGAGTGCTGTATCGACCTCCTTATGGTAAGAATGAAAGTGATAACTGGCGCACCTTAGCGGAAAAGGTAGATTCTTTGTGCAACATATTTGATTCTTTTCAAATACAAACTGCTGTAGTTTCATCTTCTGTTGTGTGTGATATTTGTGAAAATTCTGGGCATTATTTTAAGGAGTGTAAAATTATTACTGATCAGGGTTCTGAGCAAGTTAATGTTGTTGGGGGGTATAATTAAGGTAGAAACAATGATCCCTACTCTAGTACCTATAACCCTTGATGGAGAAATCACCCAAATTTGTCTTGGAAAAATAATAATAACACTGATGGACAGAATGAAAATAGAGGGTACCAGCAGAGATAACAAAATCAGAGTCAACCCCAAAAATCTAGCTTAGAAAGACATGTTTGAAAAATTCATGGGTGCCCGGATGAGATAAAATGAAGAGGTTACAGAGAGCCTTAAGCAAATTAACTCTAGATTGGATGGTGTTGTTGCACACAATAAGATTTTAGAAACACAGATAGCACAACAAGCTAGCACATCTTATAGACCCCTAGGGAAATTACCTGCCAAACTTGAACCTAACCCTAGGGAGTACTGTAATGCTATCATTACTAGGAGTGGGAGGCAATTAGATGAACCTAAAGGAAGAGTTGAGATTAATGAAAAAGAGTCTGAGATTGAACATAACAATGAATTAGACTTGGAAAAATCTTCTGTGCATGAACAGTCCCAAACGAGTTTGCCACCTCATAAGGGTGATGAACCTAAAGGTGATAAGCCATGTCAGCCAGATCTTCCTAGGCCTAGTTCACCTGCACCATATAGGCCACCCATACCTTTTCCCTAGAGGATTGTGCAAGCCAAGTTAGATAAGCAATTTGAGAAATTTCTTGATGTTTTAAAAAAGCTTCACATTAATATTCCATTCACTAAAGTTTTATCTCAAATGCCCTCATATGCTAAATTTTTGAAAGAAATCTTGTCAAATAAAAGAAAGATAGAGGACTATGGTACTGTGGCATTAATTGAGGAATGCAGTGCTATTATCCAGAATAAGTTGCCACCGAAATTAAATGACCCAGGTAGTTTCTCTATACCTTGTTCAATTGGGAGTGTGGTTTTCGACCGAGCCTTATGTGATCTGGGTGCTAGTGTAAGTCTAATGTCATTATCTATTTGCAGGAAACAGGATATGCGAGAGCTTAAACCAACTTCAATATCTTTGCAGCTCGCTGATTCATTGGTAAAGTATCCAGTTGGTATTTTAGAAAATATTCCAGTTCAAATAGGTAAGTATTCATTGATGCATCGCATTTTGATAGTGATTTTCATAGTTATTTCAAGTTAAATCTAGGCTTATTTTAACACTTTTATACTCATTATAGCCTTATTTCCTTTATATCTTCAGAATCTTCACTTTTTGGCACTTTTATTGAATCTCAAGTAAAAACACTCTTTTTTCGACATATTTCAAAGATTCTGAGGCCATGGAACGATTTCTTATGCGAAAACGAAGCCGCCCATCAAATTTGGGCTTGTTTGGAGTTAGTTTGACAATCACGGCCAGGTGAACCCCATGGGGTTCACCATCCCAGTCGCCAGCCTGTGAAACCCACAGAGAGCATCACGGCCGGGTGAACACCAGAATTCCATTTAGCCGAAAACTGTCCAGAACACATCACGGCCAGGTGAACCCGGCGGGGTTCACCGCGCTTCTTTCTGCCGAAATCACATAATGAATCACAGTCAGGTGAACCCGGCAGGGTTCACCGTGATTCTAACCCAGGCTCGCAAGTAGACCCGACCCACACTCGGTTTTCCTTCGATTTCTCACCCGTTCGGAGTCCAAATTTGGCAAGTGAGGTGTCTATGGAAATCTCTTTCAGAGGCGAACGCACAGAACATAAAAGCCTTAATTTTCGTGCCATATTTGGGGAGCAATCGAGGAAAAGGCGAGTGAGGGCGAGTTAACCGACACCCATTCAGTATTTTGGCGATTTCGGGCCCGATTCGAGTCCAAATTTAGCAAGTGAGGACTTTTTGGAAAGCTATTTCAGAGCCGAACGTAAAGGATATAAAAGTCTCAATTTTTATGACCTAAGAGGGGAGCATTCACTCAAGGAAGCAGCGCGGACAGAAGAACACGGCGACAGAGGCAATTTTTGGAGATTTTCGGAGATTGAGACACACGATCATCACGAATTCTTCAGGATTCCTTCGGTTCATCATCTCCTTCCCCTTAGCTTCATTTTCTTATACTTTTCATTTCATTAAAAGAGAGATTTTGAGCGTTTCAATGACGATTGTAGTATAAACCCTATTTCGGGGCTTGGTGGAAACTCTTTGATGATTTTAATTGCAAACTTTGTATCTATTTATGTTATTTGGTATGAATTGTGAGCATATTTTACTTTGACGTATTTATTTTGTGGTTTTACCTTGGCTGAGTAATATCGCGTGTTAGCCGTTACGATTCATATCGAGAGAAGGATCGTAAGGGTCGAACTTCTGAGTAAAACTTGCGAGACCTCGACACGAGAGTGCTTGGTCTTCGCTCGAGGATTTCATAGTTTTCTATAGAACTCATTGGGTTCGTCTTAGAATGATCCACCGCGAGAGTAGGAGGTCGGTCTAAAACGAACACCGGGGTGTATCACTCAAGAGAGGGCACCTTGTACCCTAGGGTTAGACTCCTTGTGCAAAACCAATAAACCAAATAACTAATATCTTTCTTGTGCAATTAAGATTATCATCGTGGTGGAAGTCGTAGTCCTGAATTCTCTCTTATATCTTTTCTCTACCGAAGTAGTTGCAATTGTTTGTTTTTAATTTCCGTCTTCAAAAACTTGCGTTTCGATTCGCCTAGCTATTAGGACTCGGACTTTCTAGTACTCAACCTTGTTCCCTGTGGGATTCGACATATTTTATATTACTTCGGCATATCCGTGCACTTGCGTAGCGTGTCAAGTTTTTGGCGCCGTTGCCGGGGAACAACGGTTGATATTAGTATATTTCTGAGGATTGGTAGACTAAGCATTTTTTTTCTTTTTCTTTTCTTCATTTTTATTTTTATTTTAGCTATTTCCTTTCTTAAGCTTTATCATTGTGACTAATCAATAGTTTTTGCAAAGGAGCTTAAGAACAGGTGATCGTTGAATTTGGAGAATGCCCGAGCACCTTTGACTGCTGGAAATATGAACAACAACACTTTGAGAGATTATGCTGCTCCATCTATACAACACTTATAATCAGGAATTGCTCGCTCAAATGTGGAAGCCGACAATTTTGAGATCAATCCTGCACTACTATCAATGGTTCAACAAGACCAGTTTGGAGGCTTTCCACCTGAAGACCCTTATATGCACTTAGCCATATTTTTGGAATATTGTGATACTTTGAAATTAAATGGTGTCTCCTCTGATGCAATTCGACTAAGGCTTTTCCCTTTTTCTCTTAGGGACCAAGCAAGGATATGGCTACACTCCTTACCACCAGGATCAATCACTACATGGGACCAGCTCTCCCAAGTTTTCCTTTCCAAATACTTCCCTCAGAGCAAGACTGTGTGGTTTCATAACCAGATTATAAGCTTTACTCAGAAAGATAGAGAATCACTCTATGAAGCATGAGATAGATTTAAAGAACTTTAGAGAATATGCCCACATCATGGACTTAAAAATGGGTAATTGTTCACACCTTTTATAATGGTCTAAATGTTAACACGAGGCGTATTGTTGATGCAGCTGCTAGCGGGGCTTTGATGAACAAGACTGTGGATGATGCTATGAGCCTGCTGGAGGATATGGCCTTCAATCACAGTCAATGGTCAAGACACAGCTTCACCGAATGCAAATTAGGAATCTCACAACTGGAACCTTTTAGAAAGCAAGCCAATACCTTTTGGAACCTCAACCCTAGACCACAATTAGACCCATATTCCAGTACATACAATCTAAATAGGTGGGACTACGAAAATTTTTCTTATGTGAACAATCCCAACACAATTCCCCAACCTAACTATAGGCAACCTCCTGAATTTCAAACGAGGCAGTTTGTGTCACCTCAAAAGTCTAACCTTGAGTCACTAGAGACTATTGTGGCAGCACAAACCAAGGAAAATGAGAGTGTTTGTGAAGTCATTAGGCAACTAACATCTAAAGTAGATGCTCTCGAGGCCTATAATAAGATGTTGGAAACCCAATTGGCTAATCAAGCTAGCACCTCTACAATAGCCTCTGGTAAACTCTCATCCCAATCTGAAATATACCCAAGAGAATATTGTGATGCAATTATAACTTGTAATGGGAACAACTTGAGGAGCCTAGGATGTCTGCACATGACACTGAGATTAAATCTCCTGAGACACTTCAACCTGAACAATCAAATGAGGAGTTAGAACATGAGAAACCACTTGAGGATATACCTTCTTTTGTAGGGACTTATCACAATGTTGATGTTGTTGAGGAAGTAGTTAACCAAGATATGATTGACAAATTATTTGTGGATCCTATAGATATCTGTTTTGCAGCTGAAGAGAAGGTGAAAGACAATGAAAAAGCTCAACCTTTTGCTATACTCCTAGATTCAACTGAACCAGTCAACTTGAGGAAGGTACAATTTGAAAATTTGCATAAGGAAACAACCAAGGTAACTGATGAAGGTAAAATAAGCTTGAAATCATTTTCTGACCCTTCAAGGTATGAACCACTTGGTAATTTCATCTTCATTATGATTTATGAATAACACTCTTATGGTCGAGCTACCAACCTAAACCTAGCGCTCTTGGGAGGCAACCCAAGTTTTTGCTTGATTTTAGTTTTTATGCATAGTTTCTCCTTGATATTAGTTAGTGTTTTAGACTGTTACTTTACTTTTTGTTTTAATTTCGTTTTTCTAGAGGGGATTGCTACTAAATCTATGTCTCTTTATGATGTAGGAGGAAGTTGGAGCGCAAGGGAATTTTTCCTGATTTTTTTCAGAATTTTTTCGAGTGAACAGTGAACATCACGGCCTGGTGAATCCCATGGGGTTCACCGTGACGTGTACTATACAGTCCGCCCAGGCTTTGTAACCAGAGGACTTCACGGGCAGGTGAACCCTAGGGGGTTCACCGGTATTCTATATGCGCAGAATCCAACCAGTAAGCTTCACAGGCAGGCGAACCCCACGAGGTTCACCATGATTCCGAAAACCAAAAACTTTCCAGAATGCTTCACGGGTCAGTGAACCCCAGCGGGTTCACCCGTGTTTCTGTTGCTTCAGCCAGACCACAGTAAGCATCACGGGCGAGTGAACCCGGGCGGGTTCACTAGAATTTCAAGTCAAGTTCGCCCCGAATTAGGGCACGCACGTGAATTTCTGCCGCCGCCTTCTCCTCTTCTGAGCCTCCGAAGGGATCCCTAAGGGTTTGATCTAGGTTTTCCCCTCTCATTTGAACCAGTTTCCTCTTCAATCGGTTCCATATTTTCGCCTCGCAAGATCTTATATACTTCCGCCGCCGCCTCTCGATTTCGACGACACCGTTCGGATCCGCCGTTTATTCTCCCTCTTCGCACTCAAAGAAGATATCCGAAGGTTTGATCTACCTTTACATTGCATCCAAACGGATTTCTAGTTCGTTCAATTTCAGATCGAGGGTTTTCGTTCCGCCTGTTTCTCCGCCCCTTGTTTTTGCCGATCGGCGCTACTCCAGTTTTCTCTGCATCTTCAGCCAAAGTCTGCCACCACTTCCAACCTTCTCCAGTCACTATGCCTCCAAGGACAAAAGCCATGGCCAGCAAGAGGACCGCACGCCCTCAACAGGCGCTGTCAGACTCGTCCGCCACTGACGATGAGGAGTACGAGCCGACGCCTACTCCTCCTTCCTACCGGCGCTCTTCAGCTACATCGGGCTCCTCTTCATCTCGCCACGGTCACACACCCGCCAGCCGACCACAGCCCTATGTGTCTCCCCCGAATGAGTTTGGGATCATCTTCCGGAACGCTGCACAAGAGGCACGATATCAGGTATTGCGGCAGCGTCGTGTGCTTAATACGAGGTATCTAAACAGAGGTACGTTGCGAACGCTTGGGATGCTCGAAGATGTTGGCCTGATGTATGTTGCAATTGGTTGGGAATAGTTTCAGTGATTATCCTCACCAACTTACATTGGCACCACGCTGGAATTCCTGAGCTCCTTAGGAGTAAAGGCTGATCCTATCATTGAGGATGATCCAAGCCGTCTGTCTTTTCGATTGGGTAATATTGAACACATCCTCACTCTTTCACAGTTTCGCAATATATACGGTATTCCAGAGCCCTGCGCACGCAGAGTCCCCACTAAGTATAGTGTGATGTAGGACGGAAGCGTGAGCTTTATTCTACTAATTAAAAAATATTCAATTATTTATTTTTGGGATTTTCATAAAAGTCAAAATTCAGAAATCAGCCAACATTCCAAGGCAATAAAGATATTCTTTTATGAAAAGTTGCTATACTCAGTAGAAAAATCCATATGCCCAAAATTTAAACCGGTTAAACCACGTTATAGAATAAAACTAGTTCTTGAATCATGTAACAATTAGAGCATGAAGAACTTTCTAGAATGTAGGGCATCTACAGCAAAACAGCTAGTCAGATCAAAAATTAACACAGAACAGAAAATTATCAGATAGCAATTGTTGGAATGCCTTCTAGGATCACTCGTTGCATCTGGAACGAAACCATCTATTCCGAGAGGTAGAAAAAGATGCATTCATCTTGACCATGTCGAGTTTGGAAATTTTTGCTCTACCGAAGACTTAAATACCTGCGAGAAGAAGCTTAATCAGATTAGATTTTAGCAAACAGAACACAACATGAGAAGAGATTTTGAAACAGGGGAAGTTGCGTGAATGGACAGAGGTCGTCGGTACTCCTCCGGTGATGCACGGACGCGAAACCTGCTACAACTGGGAGTCAATGTTGTGGTGGTGGAGCTATGGCCAGAGTTAGCGGGTGGTCGGAGGCTGGTCGGAGGCGAACGGCGCTGAAAGGCGGAAGTTGGGCGGAATCAAGGCGAGAGCAGGGGATCGATAGGAAGTTTCTATTCCGCTGATCGGAGTGGCGGATGGATGGATCCTGTCGGCTGGAGATTGCACAAGGGTAGGAACGGCGATGGCCAAAGTGTTGTGGAGATCTGGCCGGGCGATCGCCGGCGGCGAGGTTGCAAAATCTCGAGATCTGGGTGAAGTTGCAGGCGAAACAGGGGACGTGTGGCGGAAGCTGGGCGTGACGGTGGTTCTTCTGATTCCGGTGATCGGAGAGGTGGATGGGCAGATCCCGGCGGCTGAAGCTTTGTTAGGGAAAGGAGGAGTGGTGGCCGAAGTCTCGTGGAGATCCGGCCAGTGGATCGTCGGTGGCGAGCTTTCGAAGTTTCGAAACTGGGTGTGGTTGATGTGTGCGGGTGTTTGCAGCGAAGTAGAGAGTTTGAGGGAGAAGAGGAGATTAGAGGGAAAGGAGAAGAAGACTTGGTGACACAAGCACCTAGAGAAGGGGGAGGAAGACAACCGATAGAGGAAGAAAAATATTTCCATCAATTCATTCAAAATTCTCTGTTGATTACAAGATGCATGCGGATACATATAGAGAAGTTTGGAGACTTGTTGCTGAACGTTGTAACTTCCATTCTTGAGCAGCAGCGAGACGTTGAGGCTTCCTTGTGAGGAGCTAATGTAGGCGTTGACGATTCCTTATTCGGCACCAAGAGACGTTGAGGAGCTTTGAGCGAAGATGGCAGCCAAGTGACGTTGGAGTTTCCCTTTTCTCTTGGCTTAGCGAATGTAACGTTGGAGCTTCCTTTTTTGCTCTGTTGAAGATGATGCGTTGGCTGCAAATGTGGTTTGCAAGGTGCAGCGTTGGAGATGGGCTTGAATGCCATGGGCCTCTTTTATTCTTGAAGTAGTTGCTCCTATTATTTGAGCTAGCTTTATAAGTGAGCTTGCTAGCTTATTTGCGAACTTCCAGGTCTTTAACTAGGGTACTCATATACTCCATTTGTAGCTTCTTGGCCTGTGATCCCTGCCTCCATCATAGTAAGCAAAACTTTTGGGGTGCCATCACTAACGAGCACATTTACTCTGCTCGCGTGGCCCGTGCCTCCAGTCTCTGCAACCCCATGATTAAGTATGTGCACCGCGTATTGGCCCACACTCTCTTCGGCCGCGGTGAGAGTGACGGTATGGTTCGACAGACGGAGTTGTTCTATATCTGGTGCATGCTCCACAGTTTTAGAGTCGATTCTAGGTATTATCTGGCAAAGCATTTCAGCCGCGTCGCCCGTTCTTTGAGGGGGGCGATAGTGATTGGCGGCTTGATCACACCTTTAGCAGTATCCTTAGGCATCATCCCCTACGGTACCTTAGAAGCTACCGGCAACAACAGGCTCGATATCGAGTCTTGTGTTGCCATGAAGCTGATCATACATAAGAGAGATTCTTATTGCATGAGATTCAAGGAAATTAAAGAGGAGCAACTTCATCAGCGGGAGATGATCGATCACCTGGACACCACTGTTACCTACATCCAGTAGAACCAATCTTCGCAATGGGAGTCGACGGAAGCACACATGCAAAGGCAACACAAGATGATGGGTTCTGTTTGGGAGAAGCTATCATGCATGGATGATAGGCTGGCCTTCATCAATGAAGAGAACATGGCATGCATGGACATCTCTTCTGATGAGGAGGCCGAGCCAGATTATAGCGCACATGGGAAGAGCAAGAGCTCCAGGGCTTCTAGCTCTCGCTCACGAAAGAGGAAGTAGCTTCCCATCACCCTCGGCAGCAGCATCATCCACTCCTCTCACATCATGGTATTGCATAGAGGGCTATGCAAAAATTTTATAGTGGGTGAGCTTTCTTAACTCCGGTCTCTGCTTTTTATTTCTACATGTGGCTACGAAGTGATTTGATTTGATGTTTTGATGTTTCTTTTTTGAAATTGATACTGTTATTCTATGACGGTTGGATATTATGTGACATTGTATCTTATATGTCATTCTATTCGTGGGCCTGGTCCATATCTTCAGGCCCCACCTCATGATTGTATGACATATCTTTCATATTTGCGTCCGCACTATGTTATAAGGATTATGCTTTTTATATATTTGTTGTGTGAACATTTCTATGAGTTTCCATGAGAGTTATGTGAATGAATTGGCCTATGATAGCTATTTCGAAAATGTTGAGTTGAATGCATGATTGGTTAGGAATAATCAAAGAATTAAGTCTGGAGTGATACCTCCTTGTTAGAGATACTGTTTGATCATGTCCATATGTTCTATGATTTAGAAATTTTGTGATTTGGATCAGTTTTAAGATATTCATTAGTGGGTCAAACATTGATATGATAGTTGAATCAACTCAAGCTTGCAACTTACATGAGAATCGTATCAAGATCCATATTCACTTAGTTATTCTTTTAATTCCTTGCTGTTGTTGGGAAAACACTACATTTGTCAAAAAGGATATGTTCTCAATTGCTGTTTAAAAAAAAAAAACTCTTAGATTCCTCTACTTGGCACTGCGCAAAATTGGCAGTGGTACCGAAGGATGTGAGTTGAAAACTAAGGAATGTGAAGTGAAATCAATAAAAAGACTCCTCTACTTGGCATTGCGAAAAATTGGCAATGGTACCTAAGGTTATAAGTTGAAGTCTAATGCAATAATAAGCATATCATACTCCACATAAAACATTTGAGTTAACCCCAATGATTTGATTTGGAAATATTAGAATTGCATGAGTGTTGTGTGTAAGCTTGATTGAATCCTATGTTCGTTGCTTACTATGTTGTTTTGGCATCTAGTTATTGTGGGATCAAACTGTTGAACACTTGAAACAACCACTCACTTGATTTCTTCTGATTAGATCTTAGATTGTGATTAAATGTTCTTCTAACTTGGATGTATATCTCGACACAAAAGATTGTTCTTATACCTATCTTGTATTTCATCTTATTTTATTGCTTAAGGACAAGCAAAGATTTAAGTCTGGAGTATTTTGATGCATCGCATTTTGGTAGTGATTTTCATAGTTATTTCATGTTAAATCTAGGCTTATTTTAACACTTTTATACTCATTATAGCCTTATTTCCTTCATATCTTTAGAATCTTCACTTTTTAGCACTTTTATTGAATTTCAGGTAAAAACACCCTTTTTTTCGACATATTTCGAAAATTCTGAGGCCATGGAACGATTTCTTATGCGAAAACGAAGTCACCCATCAAATTTGGGCTTGTTTGGAGTTAGTCTGACAATCACGGCCAGGTGAACCCTACGGGGTTCACCATCCCAGTCGCCAGCCTGCGAAACTCACAGAGAGCATCACGGCCGGGTGAACACCAGAATTCCATTTGGCCGAAAACTGTCTAGAACACATCACGGCCAGGTGAACCCGGTGGGGTTCACCGCGCTTCTTTCTGTCGAAATTACAGAATGAATCACAGTCAGGTGAACCCGGCGGGGTTCACCGTGATTCTAACCTGGGCTCGCGAGTAGACCCGACCCACACTCGGTTTTCCTTCGATTTCTCACCCGTTCGGAGTCCAAGTTTGGAAAGTGAGGTGTCTATGGAAAGCTCTTTTAGAGGCGAACGCACAAAACATAAAGTCTTAATTTTCGTACCATATTTGGGGAGCAATCGAGGAAAAGGCGAGTGAGGGCGAGTTAACCGACATCCATTCAGTATTTTGGCGATTTCGGGCCCGATTCGAGTCCAAATTTAGCAAGTGAAGACTTTTTGGAAAGCTATTTCAGAGCCGAACGTAAAGGATATAAAAGCCTCAATTTTTATGACCTAAGAGGGGAGCATTCACTCAAGAAAGCGGCGCGGGCGGAAGAACACGACGATAGAGGCGATTTTTGGAGATTTTCGGAGATTGAGACACACGATCATCACGAATTCTTCAGGATTCCTTCGGTTCATCATCTCCTTCCCCTTAGCTTCATTTTCTTATACTTTTTATTTCATTAAAAGAGAGATTTTGAGCGTTTCAATGACGATTATAGT